>CP092863.1:12621098-13028215 GCA_030710605.1 Cordylochernes scorpioides
ACAATAAAAATCGCTTGACGACTTAAAAATGGAAAAAAAAAAAGAATAGAAAACTTTAGTCGATTCTTATAATTCTAAACCACAATTTATTTAAAAATAAAATCAAAAGAAAGAAAATGGTGATCAATCAAGTGGCAAGAAGTGATTGAGGTGAGCAGACGAACGTAAAAATGACGCCAGGGTCAAATTGTCAAGAATTGCAGACGCGCCCTTTAATTTCCCTCTGCGGCTAGCAATGTTGTCATCTGCGGGGGAAAAAGTCGAAACTATCGTCTGCACAATTATTAAATTTGGCGGTTACCAAAATACTATTATTATCTTCACATTTTACTTTAAAGATTTCATTTAAATTTTCTTATAGTCTCTATTTGCCGCCGTATTGGTTTTTTATAAATTCACAAATATATTGATACAAACGAAATTATTTAAACCTTTCTATATAAATTGATTTTTTTTAAATATATTGGAACATTTTTATTTAAATAGTGTTACTTCAGGTAAAACTATCCCAATCGCACACATATACATAAAAAAAAAAATGAAAATTTTGCAATGCACATATGATAAGGAATGAATTAATAAGTTAGGTTGCTCTTTTTGAGTGGTACTTAAGAAAGTTATTTTGGAAGTTAGAATCCATGAAGTGGGAATATTAAGGCTGGTAGGAGATTCCCGGAAACAAATCAATTGTTAGAGTTTGGCATTTGCAGATGTCGAGTCATATAGAGAGAAGAAGCAATTAGGAGAAACCAAAGATAATTGGCATCATCTTCGAACTAATTGATTCCGGCTGTAATTTGTTGGGCTCTTCTATCCCTCGTGTGAGGCAAGTCTGGGTGGGGGTGGGTGGCCTGTAAGACCGCATTCCCGGCGCCACACCCTCCGTCCCATCAACCCTGAATAAACAATTTAACCTCCTCCTCGGATGTTTTCTTTGCACCTCTTTCATCCTCTCACATCTTAAATAACATAGCGATTGGGAAGTATTTGGAAATCTGATTATACGTAATGTTATCACAAAAGTTACAATAGAAACTATATATAGGAGATATTCTGGTTTTAATGTGGAATATAATACTATGTAGGTATTTCAATTGTAAATATGTACGTTACTTTGTAGAACTGTGAGGATGGGGCACACAGATAAATACGTTTTGGTGACTGAAGCGAGCTTATCGCAATAGCACGGTTGAATATACTCTGCAGACTTTTACCCATAAACTGAGCACAGTTGAAATCTCAGTGTAGACCTACAGACAGCTGACCTGTAAACATTCAGCGGATCCATATACTTAGCTAAGTTTAAAACACTCAGTAAAAACATTTAGAGAGAGAAGCAGACTTATTTATATATTGAATAATAGAGATTTGGCTATATTTCAAGTGTCCATTAGTGCCCTTGCAATCCATATTCTTGAGACAGCTGAAAACGCTTTGTTGACCTTAAGATAGCGTAAGAGATTTGAAAACGCCATGTAGCCCATTTAGTAGGCCCAATTGAAGACGCCTTGTAAGCTTAATAGAGCGTACCAGACCTGTGTAGTCCATATTCTAAGCTCAGTTAAAAACTCCCTGCAAACAAGAGCTTACCAGATCTCTAAACTTAATGTAGTCCATATTCTAAGCCAAATTGAAAACTCCCTGTAAACTTAAGAGGCCGTGCCAGACCTGTAAACGCCATGTTGGCCATACAGTAAGCCCAATTGAAGAATCCCTGTAGAGCACAGAACAAATTAGGAGCAATATCAAAGGACATGGTGGCAGTGAGCCAAGGTCTCCCTCGGGTCCAGTTCACTCTCACACAGTTCGTTCATAAACAGTCCGCCGCTCAGCATTCGGCGGAGTGCGCTGCCGATTTATGACTGCGCCTATTTGTACCTAATTATACAGGAGCTCGCTCTCTCTGGTCGATGGTTGCGCCGATAGCAGCTGATGTATGGGGCGGCACATCTGTTTGGCCGGGACAGATAAAATTGTCAGCCTGTTTGTCGAATTCCAAGAGAGACCCTGACCTATCTAGCTCATTGCCCCAGCTGCCCATAAAAATAAATTAGCTTCCAATGGAAAGAGAACAAATGATAGTTTCCCGGCAACAAGACTTGACTTTAGTTAACCATTCGATGTGTTTTTAAATAAGAAATGTGCACATTTGACTCAGTTAGCTGTCGCTCCTTTCAACAAACTAATTCCTTTCTTTCAACGATTGCGTAATAAATATTCTAAGATTCTCTCTGCACACACAATGATTATAAAACATTCATTTCGGGTTAGAATTTCTCGTTATTTTTTAAATAAATAAATATAACCTATCATCAATCGTACTATAAAGAATTAAAAAAAAAACTTTTATTAGATGTAAAAAAATATCAACTTTTCTCTTATTAAAAATGGCTTTTATCCCCCTTTTTTCTTGACAAATACAATTCCTCCTAGTTCTCAAAATAAACAAAGCTTACAAGAATGAGGGTTCTTTAAATCCTATATTCAATAAACATAGCAGCAGTTATGAAGTCAATTTAAGAGCATATTTAGCTCGATATCCTGTAATGACTGTTGGTGATCTACTCAGTATAGTGTGTGTGTGTGTGAAAGTAGACTCAAGGATAGATTCCGCTAAATCAATCTGCGCTACAACAGGCGTGCCCAGGTCACGACTCCCCACTTAAAAAATCACCACCGCACGAAACCTTTCTTGCCTTACAAGTATTTTAATTTCAACCACCTGGGTAACTTTCTTCCAGTAACTTTCGTGTCTTCCCGGCTTTTGAAAAACACTTTCGTCATTCTATTAACGAAGTTTGTCGCAGCTCCATAATCGATTGACACGTGGCGTAAATGGATCGACCCACGCGCAAACACGCTCGTTCTCTGCAAGAGACCTTTACATTGAATTCATCTACAGACGAATATATACACCTTTTTTATTCATCATTTGTCTCTCATTTGCATATTGGCCATGATATAAGGTTGTCCCAAAAGTTCGTAAACATAGTATGATTTATATTTTGAAAGTGTTTACGAAATTTTGGGGGAACAGCCTTAGTAATATTGGTAATCTTGGTAAAATTATAACAGAATTCTCATAGAAGGATGATTTAATCTCTGATGTTCAATATCAAGGATGGCCAATCATCAGGTGGGCCAAGTTTCAGAATTACAAGGTTGTTCCAAAAGGGACAACCTTATAATTATGATGAGTAGGTATTTGAGAATGCGTAAGCTATGAGTACACCACATGTCTACATGTCAAAAAAATCAGTTCGACCCTTTCATTTAAAAGACACCATGTTTCGCCACATACACTCATTGAGTTGAGATTGGGCAAAAATCAAGGGGCCCATCAAAATATTTTTTCTTTGAAACTATTTCAATGTAGGTTTCGAAAGAGGTCTCCTTTTTTGGACTAGCGTCACTCACATCTTCAAAAATAATACAATATTTTTTTGATATTATGTTTTTACAAAGATTTGATCTTTTGAACATGGATAATTCGCCTAACCTCTAAGACAATCTCTAGATTAAGGCGATCTCTGGTGGAAAGTTTTACTGCATTTCTATTCCTCTTCATTATTAACAATCATCTAGAGCTATCAGAACTAGGTGGAAATTGCATCAACACTAATTATCTAACAGAACTCAAGTCGTTGACAATAAACACATCCCCCACATCCTACTCAAATTTAGCATGCCGTTAAAGAAATAGGATATTCCTACAGTTATCTCCTGCTAACAACCATTCAATGTCAGAATTGAATAAGTATCGATGCTGAATTTCTAAAAAAAAAGAACTTATTTCTATATAAGTAGAAATAATATGTACATATTTGGATAGTTGCATATTTCCTGGACACCAAACATTTCCAGAATTTTCTCAACAAATTAGCAATCATTTACAATAATCTTAAACTTGAAATAGACGCATCCGTTTTAGGCAGAGTTTAATATTAGAAGATAAGTTTTTTTTAAAAGATATTTTGCATATTACTAGAACTAATATAAAAACTTCATGTGTACGTGGTCTGGATATACGCCTTTTTTGATTCATAGATTTATATTAAAATTTATTTTCACACACACACATTAAAAAAAGCAAATTTTCTCAAAAAGGCGCTTTTTTTCTCTCCTCTCAAAACAGGTCTAAAAAGATTTTGTATACTACTTGAGAACTACTATATATAGATTTAAATATTCAAATTTATTTTGAACATTAAAAAAAGGTAAATTTTATCAAAAAGACGCTTTTATTTTAGATCCAGGTCTAAAAAAAAAAAACAAATCTATTTTGTTGAAGTACTAAGGAGAAACTGCGTGATAATTCTCCAGAACTCACCATGTGAAAAATTAAAAGAATTTATAGAGGAGTTATTTAGAACTATAAATGATGGAGACTTCAGCTTGGCTAAAGCGTTGATTTAATGATAGCTTTTCTACGAGTGCCATTTCAATTCCTAAGTAAATGATGAAAGTGATAAAATCCAGGACAAGTTTTTGCCATCGCAATTAAAAACTTATATAAATGGAAATTGACTGGAATTAAACGCCTATCTGATTATCCAAGACCATTACGGTGACTTCTCCGCGCGTTTTATGCCCGAGTCATTAATTCATTCTCTTTGGGCTGTTAATTGGCTTAATCTGGATGGGTCTTGGTTTCTTTTAGAACTTTCCACACAGACATTTCCAATTATGACGTTCTTTGGTAGATCAAATAAATATTAATACAGTTGAACCTCTCATGGAAGAACGCTCAAGAAAAAGCATTACTCTAGATCAAATTTTCTAGAGGTTTTATGATCGAGTCATTAATTCATTCTCTTTGGGCTGTTAATTGGCCTAATCTGGATGGGACTTGGTTTCTTTTAGGACTTTCCACACAGACTTTTCTATTTATGGCGTTCTCTTAATACAGTTGAACCTCTCATGAGAGGACGCCCAAGAAAAATTATCACTCTACATGGTATTTTCTGGAGGCTTTATTATCGAGTCATTAATTCATTCTCTTTGGGCTGTTAATTGGCCTAATCTGGATGTGTCTTGGTTTCTTTTAGGACTTTCTGGTCCACACAAAATTTTCCAATTATGGCGGTCTCATATTACAGTTTAACCTCTCATGAGAGAACGTCCAAGAAAAAATAATCACTCTACCTGGTATTTTCTGGAGGCTTTATTATCGAGTCATTAATTCATTCTCTTTGGGCTGTTAATTGGCTTAATCTGGATGGGAATTGGTTTCTTTTAGGTCCTTTTGGTCCACACAGACTTTTTGAATTATGGCGTTCTCTGGTAGGTCAAAGAAATATCAATAATGTTGCTTTGTTGTTGTTATTAACGAGGTTAGAAAGTTATCAAGTTCGGAAAGAACGGATCTTCCAGACAGAGGACTAACATGGAAGACTTGAGGGCGATAGAGGGGGCCAGGTCGGCCTCCCCAACCTAAGCTGACATCTGGAACTGCGGGATAAGCCGCTTAGGTGCTGTGCCGCCGCCGGCTGTTTATTTCAAAACACGGGGGGAAGGGGGGGGGGGGATAACGAACAGGGGGACGGACGGAAACGAGACACCCCATACACCGGAAACTGTTACACACACGACAGCCATACCATAATGAGCTGAATGACGTCACCACAAGCTTGGAAACCTCATTTATACCACCATACAACCAACCCTATTAGATCAGATTCTGAAACATTTTATATTGACAAGTCAATGGTAGAAACAAAAGACGCTCAAACAATAAATGTACATACAATATTAATTATTTAAAATACACCTATCCCCCGATTTACACGGTACTTGTTTTACACGTTTTCGCTTTTACACGGTTTTCCAAATACGTTTTTTGTTTTTATCACACTACCGTATACTAAATGCTACTGTGATTGAACACATGCGCTGTGTACACATCTCACGAGGAATCCCGAGCTTATGTGCTGACGGGCTGCACACGCACACTGTGTCTGTATTTTTCTAATTTTTTTAAATTTTTAATTTTCGATTTACACGTTTTTCTCAGGAACGTATCTACCGTGTAAATCGGGGGATAGGTGTAATTTTATTGACATCTTGTCAATACATGCAACCGTCTGAACCATTTTAAAAAGATAATTATATATATATATATATATATATATAATACAATATAATGCGGCTTATGATTGTAAAACGACGTTTGACAATTTTTACCGCAAATGTTTCTTTTAAACGAAAAATCGTAATTTATTTTAAGGAGAAATAACGACTATTTCTATCCTTAGAGATGAAGTATGAAAGGATGAATTGTGAAGAGCAAAGATGAACGGAAAAACAAAAGTGCCCAGGGATGATAATCGAACCCACAGTGTTCCGCTTACCGGGCAGATGCCATGTCCACTAGGCTACCCTGGACATATTTTTCCGTTTGTAAATAACATATATATGCATGATACACTATGTACAATGAATATGGCGCCTCTGCCACTGCTGCAGAGTTTAATGGAGAATTGCCAGTGGGTCTCCAGCGAAACCACGTATTTCACAATCTACGAATGTTGCATACATGTGCATACAATAGAAAAGAATACTTGGAATTTTAAGAGAAAGAGGAACCAATAGAAAATCTTAACCATTGAAAATTTGGAATAAAATGGCTAATATATTGTATGTCAATAAATATATACACCTAGTTGAGATATATGAATTATATTTAAGGATATTAAATATATAGGAAAATATCGGAAATATATTTATTTACGGGCTGATAAACATAATGGATAATTTTAGAGCCCCAATGGACGCATAAAGCGGAATATATACAAAACACTATATACATTGCACTGTTGGAGGGGTCTGGGGATGGGTGGCCAGGGGAGAAAAAAAAAAGGAAAATATCTATACTTCTCTGTATTGGTATATTTATAAGGAATAAAACACGTAGTTTCTAAAAAGAAACTCCATCTCAAATACTAGACAAGTTCAAGTTTAGTATTGCTGCCTTTATTGTGATTAATTCCAGGGGTCACAACAACCAACCCCACATATAATAAAAAACTTTCAATTTCTTCTTTTTTTCAAAAGAAAGAGAATAAATTTCTTTTTGACTTGTTTTGTTCATGGTTCAATTTAATTCTTCTTAAGAGTTTTCTACTTTTTTCCAAAAAGAATTGTAATCACAGAGGTTTTTTTAAACATCCATCCATACAATTCTCTTTTTGTTTTTATATCTACAATCGAGACTGAGTATGCTTTGAGATACAAACTTTTCGCACACCTTTCTCATAAACTTGTTTGGATGTCTTTCTTTAAGAATAATCAAAAGGCAAAATAAGACTCACAGTGAGACCTCTCATAAACGACCCCTATGATAAGTGACTACCTTCATGAGCAACCACATTTGTATACCACATTTGAGTGACCACATAAAGTCGACCTGATATACTTTAACCTCCGATGAGAGACCACCTCCAGGAAAGACCAGACGGATCTATACTTCTATATTACCTAACTTAGACTTAGATCTGTACAAGTGAGTATTTGCCAAACGAAAATATTGGTTTAAAAAATATGTATTATCATTAGTATTGGTTTACGTAGCAGTGTAGTATTATGGTGTGTTGGGAGAATCTCCAGTGACACCACGCATTTAGCGATCTACGATGTATGATATTGCCACGAAAATTAGGAAAGACAAACTTCAGGATGACACAGCAATTTATTCAAGCAAGGACAAACTATGATTGATAGAATACAAGATAAGCAATGAGGAAAATTTACAAAGTATCAAAATATAAACATAAAAATATATACTTTGTTAATAAAATAATAAATGCTTTGCTACAATAGGTTTAGAAGGGAAGAGAAAAGAAAGCCGTTGTGTGTAGGGAATGTATATTTAAAGGACAAAATGTTAGCGCGACAAAATTCAGCACAATTCTATAAAAAGTAATAAATAGTTTATGACGATACTTCAAGTTGATATTATGGTCATAAACTTCTTTACAGATCGAAGAATTCACAATCGCAGAAGTTTCACTTCATAGAAAACATTCAGGATTTCGAACTCAATGGTTACAATTTTAACTATAGACTCATGTTTTGAAAGTTTTTTTTTAAGAGATACAACTGTTTTGTGAAAATGGTTACCTAATGATTAATGATTTCCTCAATTTTTGAAATGAGTAAATAAATTAGAATGATATTGTGTTGTATATATATTAATTAATTGTTCCACAGAGTGTGTGTAAGCTCACAGGTAAATAGGCGCTAACCGAAACAAAAAAAAGTTCCTTTGTTCAATATTAGTTTCCCTTTTATATTTTGTTCTCTCTCTTGTAAATCAATAAATATAATGTTTAAATAATAATTATTGGAATCAGTTTCATTAAATATTCTAAGCAAAGTCAACATATTGAGATAAAATTCATAATAAAAAGTAAAAAAGTTGAATAGAAGGAATGTCTAGCATTCTTGTTTTAACCAAAAACCTAAGAATTAATGTGTTTAGTATTAAATTACTCTATGAGGCAGAGGTAATATACCATGGAGAGCATATTACTTTTAAATTTTAAGAATAAAGAACTAGACATATTTCAACTGTATTTCACATGCAAGTACCAACAAAATATCGGAGAAAAAAATAAAATGAAAAAAATATATATATATTTTTTAACAACTATAACTCAAAAGAGACACTTAGACTCAGAATCTTTTATATTTTTGACATTTCGACCAAAAAAAAAGTTGTCTTTATTAGGATAAAATTAAAAATGTAACGCATTTGGTAAGATTTTAAAATAAAGTTTCATATATGCAAGTTGTCTAACGACATTTCAAGCGTACCACAATTTTTGTCGAAAATAAATAAAAAATTATCTGATAAAGCATCTCTTTTTAATTTATATAACTAAGAATTCTCCGGAAAGCCACACACAGGCAACTTCTATCTTCAAGATAAAAATATATCTTGGGTTGGCCAAATATCGCGGAGCAAGTTAAATAAACGTTTAGTTTATTTTTACTCCACTAGATGGCGTTCTGCCATCTAGAAAAGCTCATGTGAGCCTGGTCAGGATATGCCTCTTTTGTTTTTAATATGAATAAATATATATAAGATAATCATAATCAAGCTAATATATGGTATGAATGTGCTTCTTTTTCCTAAATGTCATATAGAAACAACATTCACTCTTAAACAGAATATTCTAATGGACGGAATGTATAAAACATGAAACAGACGTATTAGAGCAGTTAATACCATGCATTTCATAAAGCTCATATATACAACCATATTGTTTAATTAAAAAGGCATATATTGGATTAAAAAATAATTTATTTTAACAATATTTCAGTTGGCTGAACGCCAACCTTTATCAACTGAAAGCCAACTGAAATATTG
Source organism: Cordylochernes scorpioides (assembly GCA_030710605.1). Lineage (NCBI taxonomy): Eukaryota > Metazoa > Arthropoda > Arachnida > Pseudoscorpiones > Chernetidae > Cordylochernes > Cordylochernes scorpioides. Next base: position 12,630,469 of record CP092863.1, read on the forward strand.
GTAAAATAAATTATTTTTTAATCCAATATATGCCTTTTTAATTAAAGATTTATTTATGGATTGCTCTATTTTCAAAACAACCATATTGATAATGGAAAATATTTAAGAAGATAAATCAAAAGATCTAAAAACTGATGGGGAAAGATGCAGAATATTTTTGTCGAGGTCGAAAACATCCTAAGACATTATCGATTGGATTTATTCCAAATATTTAGATTGAAACTTCCCCAAGATTTAGCAAATATTTATTTCGAGGTTTCCGTAGGTTTTTCTGTGTCAAATATAGCGCGGCTGATGATCCAATTAGATTCTGGAGTCTGGGATGGAGATTATTGTTTGCTGAGAAGCAGGGAGATCGAGATTAATTCTTATGGCAAAAATAGGTTAGGGAGGAGTAGTGGCCCAATGTATTGGTTGGCTAGTTCACGGTAGCATTTTGAGCAGAATTATATTGGAATATGTGCGTTGTTAAGAGAAGGAATAAACTTCCTTCACTTTCAACCTTCTCCTCTCCATCGCAATCTTGGATAGTATAGAAATTATATTAATACATAGCAATAACACGCCATCTATATAATACAAATGAAAACACCAAAACGCGAATGTTTCTTTTCACAAATAAATCAAACTTCTACCTTCCTTACTGCGTCCTCACTGTAAGCATACGCGTGAAATTCCATTTTATTTCTATAATCTAAAATGATCATTCAAGCCAAATTATAAATACCTTAAAATTATTAAAGAAAGAATATCATTCAGTTTGAACGTCAATTATCCTTTTATTTTTTTCTTTAAAGATAGCTAATTTCCTTTTTTTTTTTAAAGGAGGGTGAAGAAATTCGAATTATTTTTATAAGTATTCAACTAGAGCATAAAACTGTCTCAAATGTGATGGAGAATTCTTTCATATCTAAGCCACAATATTAAAGCTGTTTAGATATTTAGCGTGAAAAGAGATAAAAAGGAACCAATCAGCAGTCAATTAAAACGGACATCCTATTTGCATATGAAACGATTAAGACGTGTATTATTTTGAAATTTCATATATTTATGGAATCGTATTGTGTATTAGGTGTAAATCTTTCATAAATAGCAAGGAAATAAAAAGAGTGAGCATTTTTACAAAATCCAATCTACCGGAACTAATCCAACTACCTCCAATGAAAGACCACCTCAAGGAGAAACCATGAATGTTCATAGAAAGGTTAATCCTACTATAAAAAGAAAATGCTGAAAAAATATTCAAGGAATGTTGCCAGTAAACAAACCTTTCATAGAATACGGTCTAAATAAACTCTATTCCTAAACTTTAAAATCGCTTCTTTTTCCTCAAAGTTGTTTCATTCAAGCTGTGATTAGCATACAGCAATCTGGAGACAAGAGGAGCTTGTCGAGGCCGGGACATAATTACTTCGCTACTACAGGGAGGAGCTTACAAAAACAAAGCGACACCATCGCTTTTTAATGGCAGGATCATTATATGACATCCAAACAACCGGCAAAAAGTTGTAGCGCAAAATAATTAGTTGGGGAGAAGTTTTACAAATTAATTTAGGATTTATATTTTTCAAAGAGAGAGTGTAGGTGGAAAGTTTTCTTTAATATTTTCTTTGGTCTATATTGGCGCCTTGATGTATTTAGCAGCAATTTACTTCGGGGCGTTAATACGACCTTTCTTAATGAAAGCAGAGATTTTTTCTAGCTCTCTTTTTGAAATGTCGACTTTGTTTTGATTAGATTCAATCTATAGGTTTGAAAGTTGTTTTTCAATTTCTTTCACAAACATTATTCTTTCGGAAAAATAAAATCCTCTGTGATATATATATATATATACAACAACAACAAACTTTATCAATACCTTTCATTCTTATACAGATTCTCCGAGTAGAAATGTAGGGTACATGCAGGAATAACAGTAATAGTACCAGTAATATGCATTGTTATTTTTAAAGATAATAACATAAAGGGAATATATGAAATTTATATACAGGTAAATTTAATTAAGACAATCAAGCTAATAAATAGATGATTAATCTGGGTAAATTCAGTGATACATATAAATAATAAATAAAACGGTCTTTTCGAGGATGAGATTAATATTTTTAATAATGAAAATTATAGATACAGCAAAAGCTCCCCAATGGCAAACCCCTTATCATCACCATTAGCAGAAATAGTTATGATACACATAGACCATTAGAATATACACATAGAAGATTATCAGCCATTTTCCAACTAAAATACAAATAAGGGGCGAAGATACTTTTTTTTTTTTTGCTTATCCCCAGTACACGTGGTACAGGCCATCATAATCATGGTGGGTAGAGGTTGATGGCTGCTTTTACTGTAAGTGCACCACATGTCTAAACATGTGAAAAGCAGGCGAAGATACATAGATAATATATTTGCATATGCCGCACAAAACAAACACATACACATGATCAGCAATGTTTTAACAAAATACCAATACAAAGAAATATATTTCACCTCATAAAAAGAAATTAATAACACTTTTCCTTTTTCTTAGATATTCTAATAAAAAAACAAAAAAACAAACAATACAACATCACAATATATTACGAACCTATATTTCAGCCCAAATATATTAACTAATCCACATACTGCCCCCTAAATCTTAAAATAAATACTCTCAAAACATTAACAAAAAGAATATATGCACATTGCTCCAATCGCAAATTCAAAACAATAGACACAAAAAATAATACAACACATTACCATAGCAGGATATCCACAAATTTCATATTAAGACATTTTTACAGCCCTTCCACAATTAACAACAGACAAGTATACAGGTCAACATGTATCATACCATACTCTCCAGCAAGAGTATTACTATGTGTTTAAGGAATAGTAATAAAAAATATCCTAAAGAGTAATAATAATCGTGTCTATTGTTTATTAAATCTTGAAAGAATTTTATTCTTTGGGACATAAGTGTATAGAATATTGTCAGAGTCGAGTGTCTCCATAGAATTCTAAAAATATCCAAACTTCTCAGAATATAATCCGATCCAGCGCAGTCCAATTCTCAGAAATTACTCCCCAAAAAATGTCAAAAATTATTAAATTCTCTTGAATCCCAGAGAGAGAATCTTTTCAGATATTCTTAAAGATTTTTCCTAGAGAACACATCTTCCAATTCATAACCTAATTAAAACCTCGTTAATTGATCAATACCTGTGACGTAGTGGAAAGGCACTTAATTAGAAACAAAGGGAAAAGAGGACTTTTTGTCGGCGCCATAATCTTTGCTAACTCTATTTGCTCAAGGTGTTTGGCCGTCGATAAATTGCTGCAATTAGCTTCGATTAAATTATCTTCTACACAGAGTAATTCTCCCAGCGAGTTACCGGGGAAACGTCGATTTGCATAACCTAGAAGTATGTCTCTATCTTATTTGCATATTTAGGGTGATTATGTAAGTAAGTAAACACATAAATGACTCGATGCCTTTTGAATTTATTTTAAGACGAAAGAGAAGCGTCCCTCTTGTTTAATAGTCTTACTTGACACTATAAACTGTATCCATTCTATAACAAATGCTATAATCGATGTTATATCGGCCGCTTATACATGTATATATGATATGGATCTCATTTCTATAAACCATTATGGGAATAATAGTTGATTATGATTTGTATTTTACCATAGCATATTCAACTTTTACTTTCAATATTTTTATCACACATATGTATGCTCATTAATTTAAATTATTATTTAAAAAACGTTGCATAAATTTGTGAATATGTTAGTAGAACGCCATCTTTTAAATATTGATCCGAGATTTAATGTTAGATGTCAAAACGGAGTAACTTTTCTAATCTTTAGTAATGTTTTTATCAACTTTAAGAATAATTGCATCGATTTTTCTCGCTTTTATGAAAAATTTTATTTGACAATCTGAATATTCCTATTAGACTGACTATCTAATAGAGGTGAGAAGATACCTAATAGAGGTGAACAAGATGAGAATGAGATAGTGATATAATAGACAAGGTTAAAGAAGTAAAAGGCAGCTAATGATCGATCAGCTTAAAGTTGCTGTTGGCTTGCGATAACATTCAGAATAAATATAGACTAAGCGTTGCTTTTTCAATTATTCCTAAAAATGGCCAAATACAAGTTCTCTATAAATCAAGAAAGGACAACCATTAACACGTTTCAGGTTGTTGGTCCTAATCAGTGTAGTGCTGAACAACGATCAATAAAATCTGATTCTAGAGGCTTTCTGAAGAGCCAATGAATGATGTTTAGAAGATGAAACAATGTGATGATAGAAACGACGAGAAAGTATCACAAGGCGAAAGTTGGAGACGATAGCGTTCGAAGACTTTAGCAAGAAGAAGAAGTCCCCATGTAGAAGTCCACGTTAGGAAGAGGGCCTCTTTATAAAAGGGAATATATACTCGTTATCGACGTCGCCCTCCGCTAATGATGTCACAGCAGCTGGACAACGGACATTTCATTGGGTCAAGGCTCTGTCAATTCTGGTTACCATGACAACAGGTTCAATGCCGGAGCGTAAATGTTTGCCTAATTGGCGTGTGGTTGGTTGAATGGAGGGCGGTGTATGTGCGGCCAGTACCCTGCTGCTCTCTGTGTGTCTACATTTGTCGAGAGCCCCTGGCACATGTCACACAATTTCCCCGATGGCAATGGTAGACCTATGTATCAACACGACTGGCGATCTAGTAGAAAGTTTAGTATTGCTATACCAAGAATTCTATCCCTATATTAACCTTTCCAACTTTCTTCTTATATACCCCATAGTTATAGATGGTTTTATATCAACTTTTGGAAGAAAAAAAAAAACAAACAATGACCGTATATTTTCTGGGTCCGAAGATCATTCCATTCTTGTAAATAGAGTGCTAATCATATACGTGTTGGGTCCGAAGACCATTCCATTCTTGTAAAGGGGAATGCTAGCCATCTTGGGTGAACGTTGTATTAGTTTTAAAGAACCTAGAAATCACCAATCGACAAGTTCGAGTTATAAAAGCTTGCTACCGATCTTTTGTTTAGTAGAAGCACTTCTCTGTGGAAGTCCGGTCAAACTTTTTAAAGTGGTTACGTAGTTGAAGAAAGTGTGGAATCCACGCAGCTGCAAACTTCATTGATTTTTTTAGCGTCTAGAAACTTTTTAACTCACCATCATCGTTTTGTTTAATCAATTTGATGGCTCCATCGTTCAGTCTCACACTTGATCAATGGTTTGTTGATGGCTAATCAACGCTGTAAGTTCTGAAGGAGTTGCATGTATCGAGGAGGTTTCACCTGGCCTGTTTCCGCCCGCGTGCCAGATGGAGAGATGGCAGATGTGTGGGGCAGGCAGGAACTACGGGGAGAACCCCTGCCACGCTCCGCTACCCCCAGCTCTCCCATTCGCTTTTTATAGAACTGGTGTCTGGGGCCATTCTCTGGAGAGGAGTGTCACTTCGGTCGAATTAAGGTCTAGAAGTGTGACGTTCTTCTTGCTTAAAGGTGACATCCCTATAGAACTAGAAGCTCTATGAACTAGGTTACTCTTGCTGAGCGGAACCTAATGAAAGTTATTTTGAACTGGAACGTGCAGCGTTGAAAGACCTTACATCAAAGGATCATTTATAAAACTAGAACTAGAGATGAATCTTCGGGCGAGGTCTGGATGACAACGACCTGGCCATCTTGGCGTCTGCCAAAATAATGGCATACATGTTCCATCTCACAGTTGAGAACTGAGAGAGCTTCGGGTTGATCCTGTCCTTGTCTGAAGGAGGACAAGGCGGAGAAGCCTCCCTCCCTGAGAGAACAACTAAATATTTTATCCCTAATTGCATATAGTATCATCTCTTTCTTTATTTCTCTCATTTTCTGTTGTAACCATTGACTGATTGTCAATAAAATAGTTTGAGTTGTCTAGAACTAGAAAACTTATTGAAGAATTTTGACATCAAATTGTATTTAATATACTGTCATCAGGAGTGGGGGTAAAAACAGACCCGCGGTCTGGTAGATCAAATTGGCGAAACCACTGGGAGGGTTCACCACTGATAAACCAAGCCATTCCAATATATATTTTTAATCGCATTAAGAACAGAAGAAGTTTGTTTTATGTGTGAAATAAACTTTCGTACTTTAATGTTTTCATTTCTTATATTATAACCTACTAAAAATATTGTAGCGAAATATTTATTATCAATTTATAACAATATAGCAATTGTATTCATTATGTTTTGCTACTCATTAAAACTTCTCTCTTTACCTCTATGATATTTTATAAATTACTAGCGGAAGTACCCGGCTTCGCCCGGGTTTTACCCGAGTAAAGGTTTGTCTAACGAATCTCTCGATAAAGTGAACATTTTTTCCCGGTCCCTTGAAAAATACTCGATAAGTTGAATAAAATCAATATTAATTGGTTCCCTCGGTAATTGGAAGTTAAAGGAATAGTATCTTGCCTTGGAATTGTATCATTATTCTTGTCTCAAATAAATTGCCGTGTCATCCTGAATTTTGTCTTTCCTAATTTTCTACATTACAAAATCATCGTATCATCATGATAATATTTAGAGCAGGTTGTTGAATTATAACAGATAAATTAGAATATTTAGCTTGATTATTTTAAAGCGAAAAGTTATTTCAAAAATTTTATTTGCTAGAAACCTTCCCAGTACTATACTAAATAACTTCCCAAAGTTTCATGGCGTTCCAATGAGTGGTTTGGTCAGGCATAAAGGACAAACAGACACACACACACATACATTCAATTTTATATATATAGATAATTTTGTTTTACATCAAATAAATCGCTGTATCGCGTCCTGAGATAGATTTATCTCTCTCCTAATTTCTACGTCACAATATTGGTTAAAGGAGGCATTGAGGGTATCAGAGGACGTCCACGTACTACTAGTGGATTAACTGAAGATAGAAACCACAGGACAATGTCTAACCATCAGCTAACACAACTGTGGCTATAGACCGATCATCTTGAAGGAATCTGATTGAGAAGGTATACCAGTCTTGGTATATTAAGATAATTTTATTGGCATCTTGTCAATACATGCAAAAATTCACGGTCTGCACTATTGTTTTAACATAATAATTTGATATATGCAACTATGTACAATGAATATATACATGGTGCCTCTGCCCTCGGTGCAGAGTTTGGTAGAGAATCGCCAGCAAGTCTCCAGAGACATTACACATTTCGCGATCTACGAAGAAAACGTAGATCGCATGCTTCGACGCTGAGAAGATGGTGATGTCGTGGTCCCGGAGACCAATTATAAATATCCAGGACTTCAGGTCTTATACCAGTCTTGATAGACTGATTCATCTAAAATACTAACAACCAACAGACTATAGACGCTACACGCTTGTTCAGAGGTACCTATACTAAAATTGAAACGATAACCGGCTATAGAGCCTTCTGAATGCTTCACAGAGTTATTTAAACAACATCTAAGAGAAGCCGAAGCTCATAAAAAGGTGGGACACACCCACATCATCTGTGGTAGATGAAAAACCCACGGGGAAGGTGGTATTTTATCGCCATTAGAGCAGTCATTTAATTACAGCAGTAGTACACCAAGTGGCCCAGTAACCATCCACAATAGACCGACCGACCGACCAAAAAAACAACAGCAATTCTCGACTCTCTCTTTTTTTCCCCCCTTTGATCCCTATGAATGGAATGCTCGTAATTTGACTGCATGCCTTCCTTTGTGCCTTTTTACTTTTCATTAAACCTTTTCTTTTAGAGGTGTGTGTTAACTCATTCATTGTGTGGACACATAGAGTCTTTTTGTTTTTAACTTTTTCTAGGTTATTGCTTCTATTCCACTTTCAACCTAAGTGTGTTATTATGGTAAAGTGTGAAAGTTTTTGTAATGCAGAGAAAACCTCAAAAGAAACTAGCTTCAAAAAAACTTAGGTTACACTTTCTTTTTAGTTGCAAGTTGTCTTTAGAAGAAAACAATCATTCTTTTTATAATCAGGACACAGACTCATAGAGGTTTTAACAAACAGAATTTATGGTCGAGTTGAATCAAGAATCATATATATAATTAAGTACAATATTCGGTGAGTGAAATTTATTTTTATTGTAAAAGAACACAAAACAAGATGAACTTTCGGAGCTATTACCTTAATCTTAAGCACGCTATATGCAATGTTTAATAATTATTCTAAAAAGAGATTGGAAGAAACTACGGAATATTTTGATGTGTTTTAACTTAATTTTTTAGATTATTTTTAAAACACAAATTATAATTTGGGATATTTGAGTTCTTCCTCTCAACATCCTAACACCCAGCTCAGAGAAGTAAGCTACAAATTTAAACATTTCTTCAAATATCCAAAGATGATCATATGAAAGATAATAACAGTTATTATTTGATAACACCCTCGATAAAAGAATTGCCAAATAACCTATTAGTGTTTGTTTCATATATTTATTTATATAAAATATCTTATCACATATAATCAATATCACAAGGTTAACCCAGAAGTTAGTAAACAATTACAAAAAAATTGAAATACCAATATTATTCGCCGTTATATATAATGGCTTTGTATATTGTATTATGTATAAAAGTAATTGTATTATGTATTATTATGTATTCGCCGTAATAATATTGTTGGTGGTGTCTTGTCCATCTCCATGGAAAGGGGGAGGTGTCATTGCCCCGTTAGTCAGCCACATTTCAGAGTTCCCTGTTCATGGTTACCGTAGCGGCTCGGGGCTCACGACACCGTACTTCGCCCTACAGGGCAGTCCCTTACTTGTGCTGCTTCTCCCGCCCGCCACGTAGAGGAGTTCTGGGCAGGAATAATATTATTCGCCAAGAAAAACACGAACTTTTGGGAAAACCTTATATGGACACTTTCCGTTCATCATTACTCTTCATATTTCACCCTTTCATACCTCATCCAAAAAGGATAGAAATAGTCGATATTTCACCTTGAAATAAAATTTTGATTTTTCGTTTAAAAGAAACTCATGCGGTGTAACTTCAAGTGTCGTTTTACAATCACAGGCCGCAGTGTATTATATTGTATTATAACCTTATATATATTTCATTTATGATAAACTCACAGGAGAGATATTTTTACAAATATATATTTCACAAAACTTTATATATATAGTTTATAAACTCTCTCTCTAAATATAAAACATCAGAGAAATATCTGTTCAATCAATTCAGATTTTCTCCAGAGGGAAATACATAGAATTGTCTAATATAGCCAGTAGTGGTTCTTTAAACTTAGTTTTCTCTATGGATAAAATAACAAATTGTACCTATCTACATATCCCTCATGGTATAGACTATGTAAATATAGTAAATATATGGATATGCAAATCTCTATCGACGTATATATATAAAAATAAAACTTTGAAGTTTGGGGAATATGTAATCAACACAATTTGTGCTTTAGTTTTTTAACAGCAGCTGGCGGTTTCAGAGGAGCCCATTTTCATTTATGCCTCAATCATCCCCTGAGGACCAATTGGATTCCAATAGAACAAAGCTGGTGTTTCTTTAGCTGTTTCAGATCAATAGATGGTTTAAATCCTTTTCTGGGTCGTTCTGGAATAGTAGCATGGCTTGTTGCGCGATGGTTGGGTTTGGCTGAAGAAAGATTTAGCGTTAATAGTGGTCATTTTTGTTCCTAATGGCTAGTTAAGACATATGGGTATTGTTACAGAGTATTTATTATTCTATGAGAAGATTTTTAATCTGGTGTTTCTTTATCTGTTTCAGATCAATGGTTTAAATCCTTTTCTGGGTCGTTCTGAAATGGTAGCATGGCTTGTTGCGCAATGGTTGAGTTTGGCTGAAGAAAGATTTAACGTTAATGATGATCATTTTTGTTCCTAATGACTAGTTGAGACACGTGGGTATTGTAGCAGAGTATTTATATTCTATGTAAAGATTTTTAATTTCGATATTTGTATTTTTTGATACATTGTAAAATTTTCTCATTGTCTCTCTGCTCTTTTATTAGTTTTAATTTGGTTTTGCAACCCATCCCATAGTGCATTACGACAATATCCATAGTAAATACCAAAGACTCTTAATAGAATCTATGATAACCAAACAACAAAAAGCATAAACAGATGCATAGAAATATCAGAAACATATGAAACAATATTGACAAACACTAGCCCTTAGATTTAAAATATGTAAAATATAGTTAGATATGTAAACATTCTGTTACGTAATCTAATATGTAAATATTCTCTATTATTATTATCTTTGTTAATTAAAACTTTATAAAATTAAATATGCAAAAAATCATTTTGTATAAAAATAGTATATATACCATCAATTTGTTATCGTGATACTCCTGTGGAAGGACTGACAGGTCCGAAAGCTAGAGAATAAAAATTTGAGCAAGAAACTTAGTCCTGGAGGCTTTATTTTCTTTTTAATATTAAATAAATCGCCGTTTTATCCTGAAGTTTGTCTTTCCTAATTTTCTATGTTACTATATTAAGAAAAAAGGTACATCCTGATCGTACAACTGAAAGTTGCGGATGACTTGCGCCATAATTATATGTTAGGAATTTTAGAAGAAAAAAAGAAGATATACTTTTAATTTTAACTTATTGAATCAACCGTGCACTTGCACGGTATTATATTTGCGCATAGGGTTGCGACAAAATAAGATGCTCTGAATTTTAGATTGGAATTACATAGGAGGTATTTGAAGAATAAATCTATATAAAGAATATTAAAAAATATTTTATCTATTTTTATAAAGCAAGATTATAAACGTATATTGTCCTTTAGGATTCTTGAATATTTGCAAAAGTATATAAACATATCAATAAGGATATATGATTATTTATTTATTAAAAAAAAAAAAGAAACTTATAGCAATTATCCTGATTGATATATTGTATGTATATTGTTCGTCTATATGTCTATACCTCCCAGGTTGAATATGTAAATATGTATTTATCATCTTATTCCTTATAACCGCTGAATAAGATCAATAAAAGTGCTTCAATTGTTTCTCTTTCTACAGGCCTATGATAATTCGACCCGTAGAACAATCTTAAACTTTCAAAGATTTTTTTGAATAATGAAATGGTTAACCTTTAATATATCTCAAAATTTTTTAACAGTTGCATATGCTAATTTTAGCATAGAATATATTTCCAGGAAAAAGTTTTACCTTGTTATCCAACGTCCAATCATGTCCTTGAAGTGGACCTTGAAAGTCCATTGCTCAGACTTTTACCGAAAGCCTTTGAGTCTCTTAGCGCTCCGGGGGAACAACCTAAAATGGCTAAATGGAGTTTGATGATGTGCTAGCGAGTGACGTGCGCGGACGCTCTAAATTCTATCTTGACTTCCTCCTCGATTATAAGGGACCCACCCCTCCCTAGATCCGGTCCGTCCCAAACAAGGAAGTATCCCATTAACGGCGGCAGGGTGCGAGCCTAACGTATGTAACTAAGTCTTCTTCTCTCTCAACTACTTTGGCCCATCTCAGGGTGTGTGGAGCGCCAAGATGGGTGCCGGAAGTAGCCAGCTATTGTTGCAGCCCCTCGTTATCTTGTCAAGAAAGATGTGGCACAAGGGGACGGGCCCCCGTAGGGTGGGAATTCCAGGTCGGCCTCCATCTGTCATAAATTATTCATTGGGCGGGAGGGCTTTCATCCATAATTACAAGCAACCTTCGGCCGTCCCAGACTACAAAACAAACAAGCATTATTACCTTTCAAACTCCAACCTTGTAAAAATCCGGATTAAATAGGAAAGAAGCTTTGTTCGGCTTTACACCGAACTAAGTCCTACAAAGCAGGATAGAAGACGTAGTTCACGGAGGAAGCATCTCCGATCCGCTCTGTCGAGCACGCGTCATTTTCCACCGGCTAATTCTTGCCGGCAAATTGGCTCGATTTTTAAGCTCACCTCTTATGACCGCTAATGAAGTGTAAGCCGTCTTCCTGCCAGTTTTTCCTCTTGCTGATTGTCCCTTCCCGGCCCATTATCCAATGTCTTCTTTGCCCACTATTAGTTTTAATTGAATGCCCAGCTTTTTTTTTTTTTTTTATGGCAGAGCCAAGGGTGTCGCTAAACTCCTTTGTTCTGTTCCATTGATCCACGCCTTTATTTAATTTTTCTCTCGCCGCAGTGGGAACAGGTTTTATTCACCTCTCTCCGCTATGCACCCACTTGAGATAATCTTCAGGTAATGGCCAGCTAAGCATCCATCCTCTTCAGATATTTGCCCAGCCTTCATACGCTTCAAGGAATTCCTGTTTTTCTTTCGTTACTGGATACGATCCTGAATTCATATATGTTGTCGTTATTCGACTTTTCATTAAGCAAAGACAAATTGAATCTTTTGGAATTTGAGGTTATACGGGGTAAATTCCAAAGCTCTACTGTTTATTCTCTTCTTACATTTTTATATCTCTACTTACACATATGTATATTCATGCAAATAAATTAAATATATTAATCAAATGGGAAATTTTTTTCGTGAAACAATATAAACAAATTTAAAATATAATTTCTATAATTAACTTTAGAGAGAGAGAGAGAGAGAGGAATTATAAAACAACATTTAAATTCCGTTTGAGTGCCCTCCTTTGGAGATATTATCATCCCTTAAATCTTTTTGAGTGAGTGTGTGTGTGTGTTGAAATAATTACAAAAATTGAGAGAATACAATATACAAAGGTCATCTTAGTGCTCCTAAAACGGCGATTACAAGCAAATCGCCTTTTAGATAAGAAAATATAAACTTAGTATATACATAATATAGAGGGTTTATTCATGCCCACATACACATAAAAGTTTGCATCCCTTCCCCATTCTAAATTTTCTCTTCTTTCTTCTATCTGTGTGAGCGAGTCACGTGTAAAAACCAGCACCCTTAATCGTCATTTTACTTAAGAAAAACGTCCAAGGCTCCAAAGAAAAGTATTGTGTATTCAAAAAAAGAGGGCTACGTATCTCCATTTCTTCTTTCTTTCATTAATGGAAACCCCCATTTTAGTACTTATTCTCGGCTTATTTAAAATCCCCATATTTGCGACTGGCCAGATTCAATAGAATCTTTCTGCCAAATTGTTTGACATCGTTTGAAAGTTTGCTATTGGACATCGGACAATGGTCGCTATCTCAAATAGAGTCCTTGCGGCCGTTGAAGTACAAAGGCTTGGGTTTTGTCACAAAGGGAGCTGCGAGGGGTGACTGTTTGCACAAGGAGACCGCCTCTGTGGGGACAATATCTCGCCCGACCCCCTCGCCCCAGCTTGTTGCTGTGAAGGAAAGCAAATAGGAAGCTGATTCAATTAAACGCTGATTGTCTTCAATCCTTAGACTATATAATGACTAGTCTGCAGTCCATTGTTGAGGTTTCCTGGACCTCAATGATGTTGATCGATACATCGATCCTTGTGAAAGTCCCTATCGACGCAATGGCCCGGATGATCCGTAGAATCGATTGATCGACACCTTTTCAAGATACGCATTCTTTTACGGACCTTACAACAAAAAAAATCCCTAGCCATCCTGGCTAAAAATCCATATCCCTTTTACATGCTAGGTTAAACTTTGATTACCCCGGAAGGGAACGCACGTCAAAACTTTCATAGCGAAAAGATTCTTGTGTCCAAAATTAGAGCACATCCTGTGGTTTACTGATCTGTATGGCACTAACATCTAGGCCTTTTTTAAAATTTATTTTTTTGCAGGCGATTCTGTCTCAAATGATGAAATTTCTATAAACTATATTTTTTAGCGCTTTAGTCAAATATTTATTAAAATATACACTATGAAACCTTTAGGTATTTTTGTTTTTTATTAGCCTAAGAATTAATATAAATAAAATATTTTGGAAATCAAACGAATTATAAAGTACGCAAACAAAATCTAATTCAACGCGTTTTTTTTCTAAGTATTGAAATGTGTGTATAAGATCTTTAGGGAGAGAGATATGGGGTTCTATCTATATAGAATATATATACATTTGTTGTTTGAATTGCTTGACCCAGGCTAATTGTGTATAGGACATGTTCCCCAAATAAAGGTACATGTGACATTAATTATTTGAATAATAACACAAAAAAAAAATTCAAAAAATAGTATATTGACAAAGGTACTTTTCAAGGGTGTACACACAAAAGTGAAAATTACTAGGACCTAAAGTAAAAAGTAGCTTAACACATCAAACAAATACACACAAAAAGTACGACAACAAAAAGGGTGAGAACGTTAATAATAGTAAACACAATAAGTTTTACCCCCCCCCCCCCCCTCTCCCCAAAAAAAAAATAAAAAACAGTACTTATCTTTTACTCTTGCGATGAGATCACCATACAAGAATAAGTACAAATCACGCTTTTAAAACGTCTCCACCAAAGAAGAATCAAGAAAGAGTATACGCATCACCTCTTTGAATCTGCATATGTAACAAACATGGCCATATTCGTCCGTTGAGAAAACGTAGGAGATCAGAGTTCGCTAAATTAAATACAAAACAATTTAAAATCTAACTCAAAAGCTCTTAAATATGATTTTCAAATGATTTGACAATATATAATTATGTATAGTCATGTCGCCAAAATAAAGCGCGTATCTGCTATTTGTTGTTTGATTTATAACACAAGATATAATTTCAAAAGGTAATATATATGTATATAATTTATTTATATTTTAATAATCGTGACATTTTAGAAAATATTACAAATATGTATATGTAATAATGTGTTGAGAGCCTGTCGACTCTCTGTAATAATGCGTTGGGGTTTGGTAAGCCTGTTGTAGAACCTCGTCGACTCTCGCTATTAGTTGTGGCAACCGAGGGTCAAACCTGTAGTAACCGCGAGGGACAGTCAGGGGTGGAGAGTTTTCCCGTACCTCTCTGCACCTTGTAGGATCTTTAACAGTTCTCACAGGGTACAGGCAGTCGTGGTCGAGGCAGAGTGGAAAACTGGGGATGTCCACACACACAAAACGAAGAGACACAGTTGAAAGAAAGTTCCTTGAATAGATAAAAAGCGAGCCAAGAGCAAAGATGGAGATAGGAGATTTCTTACTGTTTTACATCGTCGATGAGTTGGTGACAACCGGCGACAAGGGGTGACGCTGACCGGGACTGATTAGAACTGAAAATGGCTGTTGCTACGTGGGGTCCTATTTAAACAACTTTTTTGGACTAGGAAGTGGACCAGGAAGTATTGCCTTTCTGCACGTGTCCGCAACTCGACTCTGGCAGCGGTCTGGGCTTCCATCTATCTTTAGAAGTTACTTTGTAAATCTCTCTCTGGCTCTTAACTCAGTTTTTAATCTATTATATATTTTTATTTATTCATCCTCAGTACATTACATATGGGGATACAAGGACACACGTCAATTATGCGTATAATTAGTTCTATATACAACATGACAATCTTGTTATAAAGATTATAATATATAGGGTTGTTGGTTTAAATTATCATATATATTCATATTTTATGTTTAAATATTTATTTATATAAAGACTATATCCTTTTAGTTTAAATAATATGAGAAGTCTACGCTAAAATATATTAAATTAAAACAAATATTTTCCCTCGGTATTCTAATTAACTAAATTAATTATGTTTTATATTTATTTTGAGAGAAAGATATTTCTATATATTTTAATAAATAAATAAATTCGCTTGATTCAACTCATCTTGAATCAATACAACGACATTTCTATTCATTATTCGCGTGTCCCTAATTAGTTTTTTTTTTCCGCTCACAGAGTGAGTAATGTCAGTAAGATCAATTAGAACAATGGGTTCGATCGGGTAACTCTGCGTGGGAAACCTCCACACGCCTATTATTAGGTGGGAGAACCACAGCGTATTTTAAAATGGAACATCTTCAGTCAAAAATAACCTTAATCTCTTTGATTGCTTCACGGGGGCCATTTCCCCGCCTTTTCTCGAGTTCGTTTGAAATATTTTTGACTTGAGCCTTTTATGATTATATAAAATAATAATGAATAATTTTTAAAAAATATTTTATATATTATTTCATATGCATTTTATTTGTAGAGAGTTATAAATATTATATTTTTAATATATTATATAAATAATATATTCTAAAAATGAGATTGCGAAATATTCAATTTCATTAAAAACTAAATAATTCACCCAAACTTAATTTAGTTTGATAAAAACTGATCAAATGCTTCATACAATTTAAAATTTTAAATTGCTTGCATAATAATTTTTAATCATGTGAATGGAATTTCCATATTAATAAAGTTTATTTTTTTAATCTCTCTTTATATATTTCTTTTTTTTTTTAATGCGTACTTTTTACTATGACTAGTTAATTATGATTCTATAGCAAAGCAAGTTGTAAAGATAATACTAAAGAACTCTTTTGTTTTTAATTTTAAGCCTTATTAAAATTGAAAAATATAATTTAATAATTTTTTGAAAAAAATATTTAATGAATATTTTACGATTATATCAGTCTTATATATATTGAAATGAATCTTTTCTATTTTTAAAATAAACATCAAAAGAAATGTATATCAAAAGATAAAATATTTAATAATTCAATATAGTGGATTGCAAGGAAGATATATATCGAGGCTATTTTTTCCAATAATATTTGAATCTACAAAAGTGTGTGCATTTCTTTTTAAGCAAACATTTGAAAAACGTTTTGTGAACGATTTAAAGAAATGAAAAGTCACTTATATAAAAAAGGAAAAAATTCTCATTTTAAACTTAATTAATCTAGAATAATATTTTTTATGCTTCAAATATATACATTTTGAGTTGAAATTCGTTGCGCTTTTTTAATGTCAGCTCTCTTCTGATTTAATTCATTGGCTATGTGGATTGTTTTCTGAGGACTTCAAGTACAAATCTTTGTATTTCTCTCACCCTTACCCTCATTTCTAACTTTGTCAAAAATTATAGCACAAAATATTTTAAATATATAAAAGAGTAAACATTTTAAGAAATTATCGCCGCTTTTGTAAAACATATCCCTTAAAATGCTTAAGATAACTCAAAATATCTATAATTGTTGTGTGTGATTTCAAGTAAATCTTTAAAGCAAAGAGAAACTAGAAACAAAGTAACACATGCGGTCAGAAATTATCTTTCTTACTAAAATGCTGGACTATCTTTCATGGATCCTGTTAGAGGTTAATGGTCGTTATTCTATGAGCTATTTGTGAGAAGCTCGTGTGTCCCAGAGTTTAGCGGCATCCTATACCCCCGCCATATGGCCGGATGTAAGAAAAGGAACCGTCACAGAAATATGAAGCTTTTTGCCTTCACGCCTTTTAGTCGTGTGAGTGGGGAACAAAGAGGTTTAGGTTTTTGCAAGACCACGTCCAGCTAGAGGTCATGGGTCAGGCGTTCGCTTCTAATGGGACATCGCGACGATAACTTATCCACCAAACGATCGATGTCATGTTGTTGCGCTATGAGATTCGATCAGACGACCATTAGCTGGCGGGGTGACCAGATTCCTTTCTCGCAGGGGGGCCCAATTTTCTTTTTTTCTTGTAATGGGGGCGCCAAGGTTTCTCTTCCTCCTCACCACCGCTGTCTGCAAACCGTCGTTAATTGAACGGAAGTTTTTGACCATTTTAAATATTGTTTGTATGCAAATAGTCTTCTTGTTCATGTGCGCAATTTATACGAAACTTCTTCCTTACTTGAGTAATGTAAGGCTTTATATCTTATGATTGTCTATATTATTTCTCTCTGTTGCTATAGCACTCTCAGAAATCGCCAAGATTGTTTTTATAACAAATCTTTACCTATGACGCTTCCAAAGATCCTCTAACTTTTTTCTACCTACATAGTAATTTTAATGGGTTTACCAACAATGATATCTATCGGTTCTCTTGCTTCATTGTTTGTGTGAATAGATGAGTCAGATGAAGTCTTGCAAAATTCTTTAACTATCGGTCATTGAATTCTATATCATCTCGGCAAACCTCTATTTGCTAAGCTCAGTATAATAGTCAGATAAAATATTCACCCGTATAAGTGCTACAGAGTACCTGATATGACAATGCTAAGTTTTGGCATCCTGGAGTCGGGTTGTCCCAGAACATTTGCAGACCTAGCTATCCTCTCGTGTGTAACGACGGCACACTTTGCTGATGTCTATGTTCTTATTTTGAGTCCGTGACTTGTGCTTTTTTTGCTGACACTCTTTCGTAAGCTATCCTTTTATCTTATACATGTGTTCTTTTGTCACGAGGCCTTGTGACATAAGTTGACGTTTGGGAGCAATGTCTTTGCATTGCTGAAGACAGTTATGTTAATGTTGAACATCCACACAGATAATTTATTGGTTTAATTTTGTAAAAGTTAGAAAAAGGTGTTTTCCATAATATATTGCTTATAAATGATTTGCCGCTGTACACACAGTTGTAATCGTCCTCATCTTTTTCGATCTTTCGATTTTCGAAACTTTGTGTTAAACGTTCTTTCCACATCATCTTTGGAGAGTGATAGAAGAAATAGAAATGTCGGGAATAAAATAAAAAAAAATAACAGATGAGAGATGTAGCGGTGTCTTTTCGCAGAGAATATTGTTTATATAAGTAAAACCTCTCGCTATAACGAACCCCAATGGGACTTAACTTTTGTTGACTATAGCCAGGGTTCACTATAGCCGGGTTTCACTATAGCCAGGATTCACTATAGCCATGGTTCATTATAGCCAGGGTTCACTATAGCTAGGGTTCACTATAGCCATGGTTCACTATAGCCAGGGTTCACTATAGCCTTGGGGTTCACTATAGCCATGGTTCACTATAGCCAGGGTTCACTATAGACAGGGTTCACTATAGCCATGGTTCATTATAGCCAGGGTTCACTATAGCTGGGGTTCACTATAGCCATGGTTCACTATAGCCAGGGTTCACTATAGCCTTGGGGTTCACTATAGCCATGGTTCACTATAGCCATGGTTCATTATAGCCAGGGTTCACTATAGCCATGGTTCATTATAGCCAGGGTTAACTATAGCCTTGGAGTTCACTAGATGGTCGCACTAATATTGGAGATTATTTCAGGTCCGTTATAAGCGGGAAGGTTCGCTATAACCCTGATTCGTTTTAGCAATGCTTTACTTTTATTTACATATTCAACAAAAATAATCGTTTCACACTCCTTTACATCGATAGTTATCTCTCTAATTGGTTGAGATTGCTATAGAATTATTATTAAATAAATCTTATACAAATAGTTTTGCTCACAGCTCTTTTAAGAAAATAATAACAACGGATCTTTAAACAAAACACACACAAAAAGATAATTAAATGTTGATATAATATATCATTTTTATCATTACAATGATTAGGAAAACTTGCGCAGCATTTCTACAATGGAATATTAATCAGGAAATTTATTTCCACAATGTATAGCCTCAGGAGAAAGGGGGTCATAGCCAGCCAAATGTAGAATACGTGTGGCCAGCCCATGCTATAAAAATGTCGAACTATATCTCGGAGACGTAATTCAAACTCACATCGTGACTAAATTGTGCATAAAACATGGGAGATAAGCAATTAATTGGTGGTTTTTATGATTTATGTAGGGGATATGTAGTGGTGTTCATGAGATGTCCCCCGTGCCGTGTTCCATCCATGCAACAACCTCTTTACAAATTATCTTAAATATTACCCTTTTGTCAACTTTTTTCTCAAAATTGTAGATTGAAAGTTATATATACATTTATATCTTCCATAGTTTAGTGTGCTGAGCTATATATGTTCATTAAATATCAATATATTAGAAGAACAGATAAATTATCATAAAATTCTGAATAGAAATACCAATTTTGAGTGAGGATTATGACGACTTTGGTAGATATGAACAAAAAGATTCTAAGAATAATCAATGAAATGGTTCGCTTAGTATTTTTGTTTATTTTGACCAGAGATTGTCGAATATACATTTTATTGAAATGGATTCTTTTTATTAAGGTAAAAATATTAGGATTCTAGGGATAAGTTTGTCTTTATACAAATTTTATTTCAAATCTTTAGCTGCCGGGCATGATAGACTACCTACAGGAGAAACACCATATATTGTATTCATATTACATATATTGTATTCATATACACCTATCCCCCGATTTACACGGTAGATACGTTCCTGAGAAAAACGTGTAAATCGGGGGATAGGTGTACACAAAAATAAAAATAAAATGCATTGACAGGTTAAAATATGTAGTCAGCACATAAGCTCGGGATTCCTCGTGAGATGTGTACACAGCGCATGTGTTCAATCACAGTAGCATTTAGTATAGTGCGATAAAAAAAAACTTATTTGGAAAACTGTGTAAAAGCGAAAACGTGTAAAACAAGTACCGTGTAAATCGGGGGATAGGTGTATTCATATATTGTCTTTCTTCTGTAGAAGGGCTATCATGCCAGACAGCCAGAGATTTGAAATAAAATTCTATAAAATAAACTTATCCCTTGAAGTCTGATGTATTCACTTTAATATTGATACAAGGGATTATTTTAATTGAACTATGACATTCTTCTTAACAAAATCACAACTAGGTATTCTAATGGACAGAATAAATTTACAATATCCTAAAAGACAGTTGAATATTGTTGATATGCTAGATGAAACACACACACAAAAGCCTTTATTAAGACACACAGGTCTTACAGAGGATTCTCCTTGGGGTTACAAGACGGAGATACCTATGAAAGTGGGAAATATACAAAGGGGTAAAAATGGAGAAAGACTATATACACATGGTAAATATATACAGATTATTATTTGAATAATCCTATGGAAAATAAGAAAAAAAATGTAAATATGGATGGGAGAAGTGGAGAGCGAAAAGACGAAAAAAACAGGTATTTACATATGGAACATACATATAATGGAACAAGTCAATTTAAGCTCTCCTGCTCACACAGCTGCTAGATGAAACATTGAAATCAAGTATCATTCTTTGTGATTAAAATTAAAACTATTGGTTTATGATTCTGTGTTTTGTAACAATGTCATTAGGGTAAAGTAACAAATCTTAGGAAGAATAAAAATGCCTCCCGGCGTCAGAAAAAAAAGGTGAAATTAGCGTTACATCCGGGGCTGTCTCATAGGAGCTATTTCCGTCCATCTGGGGGAGACCAGACCTGACACACCAATCTAAGAATAGACATCTCGCCGTTGTTGAAAATTAAAAACACATTAACTCGATATAATGATTACTGTTTTTACAGTTTCCTCTATTTAACGTTAATTTACCAATTATTTATATTTGTCTTAATTAAAATACTTTATATTTCATTTTTGATTATAACAGGTTTTGGTTTAAGAATCATTCTAATTGATAACTACAAGGTTATCCCAAATGTTCGTAAACACTTGCGAAAAATTGAAATACTAATAGTATTCGCCGTTATGTATGTCTTTGTATTATGTATAAAGTAATTGTATTATGTATTATATTATGTATTCGTCGTAATAATATTATTCAACAAGTTATAAGAAAAACACGAACTTTTGGGACAACCTTTTATAATAATTTTTTTTTTTTTTACTTTTATATATAAACGGAAATGTAAATAAGACGAATCTATTGAAAAATCTAGGTACAAGTTCGTGTCCTAGTAAGATTTTTTTGTTTGACTCTAGTATTTAATACTTATGTCTTAAGTAAAAATGATAATAATAACAACAATAATAATGGGAGAGAATTTGTGGAGACCCCCCTCCTCTAAAATTTTCCTGGCGCTCAGGCTTCTTTTGTTGCCCCAGAAATACTCACCTAAACAAGATTACTGTTAGAATGGAATAAGAAAAATTTCCCCGAAGAGTTCCCAAAGAAGGAACCTCGTAAATTTAAGTGAAGTTTGTAGAATGGAATCAATAAATTCAGGAGCATTTTTTTTTTCTTTCTTTTCCAACACAAGGCGTAGTGGGTTGCGAGAAAAGAATTGTTTTGACTTTGTCGGCTTCTTGTAATCAAAGGGTGAGGTTTCAAAGGCTACCTGGGGGACACCAACCTCGTTGTCATGGCGACAGTGGCGCGCCCACGGCTTTGTCTCGGCCACAGACCGCTGTCTCTCTGTGTTTCCCCCAATGGGTGTGGCGAGGCAGTTTCTCAGGTCTATCCATATATTATCAAAATATTTGTTATTAAATCATTAATCAGTATCATAAACAAATTTTAAATTTATTTATTGTTGACCCAACGTCGTGGAGGGTCGCTGTCACTTTTATCATGTGACTGTAGAATATATAGGATTCCAGAATGTCTATTCTCTTTGATAAGGTGACCGAGGGTCGTTACAGCATCGTGTCATTAATGAATACATTCATGGACAAAACTTAAGGAAATTGTACCTTTTAGAATGTATATAGGGATTCGAACAAGAACTCTGAAAGATATTCGATATACAGTGACCTTTAATGAAGGCACTTGAGATAACCAAATGCCCACAAAATGGCCTCTGTCACCTTAAAAAAAAAAAATAGAAGACTGGCGACAACAAAGCTTTGTCCATTAGTTTACAGAAGCTAGGATTTTAGAATGTAATCTCTTTGATGAGGTGACCGAGAGTCGTCGCATTAAGGTTGAAATTGATTGGAATGACATTTCTTGAAAGAAGCTTAGGTGGCAGTGCACGATGATGACAAAAAGCTTCATCTACAATAACATTTACCAATGTTCAACGAAGGATAAGAGATTTCAACAACGACACCTACTAAAGCATTTAGATGGCAATGTCCAATGAAGAACGAGGAATTTCACACTACAAGAACACATCTACCAATGTTCAATGATGATCAGAGATTTCAACAACGACATCTACTGAAACATTTATGCTTCAAAAGAGGAGCAAGGAATTTCGCCCTACAAGAACACATCTACTGTAATATTTAGGCGGCAATGTCCAATGAAGAACAAGGAATTTCACTCTATAAGAAAATCCACCAAAGTATTTAGGCGGCAACCTCCATTGACGAACGTAGACAAACAACAACAGCGGTGACGGAACAAAAAAAAGCCGCGCTGGCATCCAGTAGCGAGAGTTAAATTCCCAATTAAACCATTGTGTAGGACAAAGGACCTGGGTGAAAAACTGGATGTAACAATGCGCGCCATTCATAATCACCGGGCGCTCGGCCTTCCTTTAGTCTCGCTGACTCATCCGGCATACTCGGAAGTACCACTCTTCGGACAAATAATAAAAAACACTTTCCTTAAAAAAAGAGAGAACATACTTTCTTATCCAAATATACGCAAAAACTATGGACTTTCCAGAGATTTCCTCTGTAATCGGACAGATTCGGTCTACTTGTCACCAAATGGCAAATTCCAAGAGTCCTCTTGAAGGTTTCAGCACATCCTTTTCTTTTCGACGTTCTCTTTTTTCCGTCAAGGCCTGCATCGACAAGTTTTTTAGGTTCCGAGATTAGGGGAATACTTGAATACCTTCTCATTGTTTAGGGCAGGATCCTGTCGGTGTCTGTTTGTGTGTGGGCGGGGAGAGACTCTCTTCCACACAAAGCTTAATATTATTAACACCAATATCATTTATTATACACTCATGGACAAAACTTCATGATATTTCATATTTTAATATCACCGGTTGTCTGTTTTTTTTTAAGGAAACAGACAATTTTGTTAACACTTGGTTATCTCGTGTCTTCAATAAAGGTCACTGTGTATCAAAATTCTTTCAGAGTTATTATCTGAATCCCGATATATATGTTAAAAAGTACTACTTCCTTTTGTCCATGAGTGTATAGCTCTATTACATTTTTTATTCAATTATTCATCCTTGTCAGAGGCATGAAACAAACCAAACATATGTAAAATGTTCTAAATATTTAGAAGTATAAAGTTGCATTTTTACGGGAGAGCTTTACTTTTAAATAAGTTATGTTTTCTATATGTTTGGTTTGTTTCACAACTGACAAGGGGGAATGATATTCACACCGAATCGTCGGGAAAAAAATCATCTTGGTCAACTCTTAAATATAAAATTTTGATTTGCTTTTAATTTACTTATCTATATATACGACTAAAACACACACATATATGTATATATATATAATTGCATATATTGGATCAAAATATCATTTATTTTACCAATATTTCAGTTGGCTGAACACCAACCTTTATCAAGGTATTATAACATTTTAAAGTGCGTCAACAACAAATTCAGCGCCTGATACCGTGTATGTATATATGCATATATATAATTGCATCTATTGGATCTAGATTAAAATTTATTATTTAACCAATATATATATATATGATAATTTAAACCAATAACCCTATATTATGTAATTTATAACAAGATTGTCATGTTGTATATAGAACTAATTATAATATAACTAATTATACGCATAATTGACATGTCTCCTTGCACCACCATATGTAATGTACTGAGGATGAATAAAACTATATAATAGATTAAAAACTAAGTCAAAAGCAGGATTGAGAGATCACAAAGTAACTTCTAAAGATAGATTGTTAGCCGACTGGTAGGCACCAGACTCGAGTAACACCGACAGTCTGTCGCCAGTCTCAGGTGTCCATCGACACGTGCATGACCCAATTCTCTTTGTCAGAGCGGTCGTATAAAAAGGCCGCGTAGCAACAGCCCGGCTTGTCCAGTTCCCCATCAGCGTCACCCCTTGCCGGTTGTCTCCAAGTTCACCCTCATTCACCATGTAAAACAGTAAGGAATCTTCTATCTCCATCTTAGCTTTTGGCTCGACTTTTTATCTATTCAAGGAACCTTCTACAACGTGTCGCTTCGTTTTGTGTGTGTCCTTACCACCCATCGCTCAACAACCACGACTGCACGACTGCTTCTAGCCAACATGCCACACTGCATTCATCTAACAGCATAAACTACTACTACATTTCAACATTATTACAGATAGTCGACAGGATCCCTAATCACAGATAAGGATCCCAACATAATATCACATATATATATATATATATATATATATATATATATTTCTATGGGCAAATCGCTTCTCTTTATAAATATTTTTCTTTGATTCTAATAAGTAGGCATGTATATACACGATGATTTCATATACAAGGTGCGTTCATTAATTTCCAGGACTGCTCTGTATCTTTGAAAAAATAAAACAAATAAAAAAACTAAATCAATATTTTTCAAAATATGCCCCTCCTGCCTCAATACACCCGTTCCATCTTTTTTTCCAATTGTCGAAGCAGGAGATAAAATCGCTTTTTGAGAGGTTCCTCAAAGTTGCCTTCGATTCAGCTTGTATCATATCAACGTTGTCAAATTTCCGTCCTTTCAAGTTTATTTTCAATTTAGGATAGAGGAAAAAGTCATTGGGGGCTAAGTCGGGGGAATAGGGTGGATGAGGGATCTGTATGGTTGAATGCTTGGCCAAGAACTGCAAAACAACATGGGCTGTGTGCGGCCGCGCATTACCGACGTGAAGTATCCAGTCATTGTTTTGCCATCTTTCAGGTCTTTTAAGGCGCACTGCCTCCCTTAAGCACCTCATTATCCCCAAATAAACAGATAGTCCAGTCTCTGAAGATAAGTCTTTAATAGAAATTCTTTGTTATATTAATTAACTCCTTTATTTTGAGCTTGTTTTCCTCGCAACGAAATGATCTTGGACGCCCAGTATGCTGATCATCGTTTACCTTTTCCCGACCTTTTTGGAAGCGTGAAAATCATTCAAAAGTTCTTGAACGGGATAAAGCTGCATCGCCAAAAGCTTCTTTAATCAATTCATACGTCTCAGTAGCACTTTTTTCAATTTAAAACAAAACTTAATGCAGATTCTCTGCTCTTCGAAAATGGCCATTTTAAAATTAGAAATGCGAACCTTACAAGGAAGTTGTTTTGTTCTATTTTTAGATCGGCGCGTGCGCCACGAGACACGTGCTTTCAGTCAGGTGTGGTCGAATGTCCAATATTCAACTCTGTAAAAAAATATTTTCTCTAGCTTTTTTATTTATTTTATTTTTTAACCAGTCCTGGAAATTAATGAACGCACCTTGTATAAAAGGTGCTGTTTAATATAATGAATGAATGTCATTGTTAAAGTATGATACAACAATGAGTAGTTACAACACTTGGAAATGTTCGAGATGTGTTCAGCAACAACAATAGACAGGTGTCGCTTCTTATCTCTTGGCAGACGGCCAGAGGAATGATTTCTTTTAGCGCTCCTTATAAAAATATCCTACACTCCCAGACGATGGGGTTTGGCCAGGAATGCCCCTTCTCTCTCTGTCTCTCTTGTACACTTCAATATTTTAGGATGTTATACACTTGTTTATATATACCATAACAATACAGGTTCATAATTTCATGAATAAACAACAACGAAACTTTATTTAGACTTTCAAAAATTATATGGTATTGCTTAGTATAACAACAACAAAATACTTTATTAAGACTTTCTATTATTAAGGTTTTCGACCGCTACGACCTAGGTTCGATTCCCGCATTTATCATAAAGATAGAGGCTGTCTGCTGGCATTCATAGTTCTTCAAATTAAAGATACTTCGGCCAGTAAATCTGTTTTATTCGTTGAAGTTTCGACAAAAAACTTTTGTCCTCGTCAGGATCGAACAAAAATTATAACGCTTTGCCAAATGTTTTGATTTTTTGTTCGCCCCTGACGAGGACAAAAGATTTTTGTCGAGACAATAAAAAATATTTACTGGCCGAAGTATCTTTAATTTGAATAAAAATGTATTTAGGCGCAAGTATCCCAAGCTGGGATATCAAGTCCGATATGTCAAATAAAAAATATATAAACATTGATAATTAATATAAAGATTAAATATATATAAAGATTTCATCACATAGAAAGTCAATAGATATGTTGAGATAGAAGATCAATATGGGGTGAGATTAGAGAATTTTGCTCTCATTTTAAGATT
Source organism: Cordylochernes scorpioides (assembly GCA_030710605.1). NCBI lineage: Eukaryota > Metazoa > Arthropoda > Arachnida > Pseudoscorpiones > Chernetidae > Cordylochernes > Cordylochernes scorpioides. The sequence continues at coordinate 12,657,391 of CP092863.1, forward strand.
TTTTAACTTTTTTATATTTTTAATTTAAGGGAAGGGAGGGCGTCTGGAAAAACGTCGACGTAACCCAATTTGTGCCACAGAGTGTTATCCTTTGATCCTTGGTCCTGATTTTATTATTGACCTGCAGAAGATTTGTCAGGCCAAGCACGTCTTGCGCCCCTGTAATCTCCTTGGACGCCTGCTAAAATTTAACATCGCCTTGTTTGATTTCAAATCCGATTTTTTGTTAAACTTTACTCGTTTTTTTTTTCTTTCCGCCACATGAGACTTTATGTGTGTAGTGACTTTCTTTTTGTATTTTAATCTTCTCCTTGAGGAAGAAGATTTTGTATTGATTCATTTTTATAACAGAAGATTGATTTGTATACAGACGAGAGAGTGTTGGCGTTGCTGATGTCAGGCGTTAAAGATGCCGAAGAATAAATGCTAGTAAATCATTTAGTCAAATTCCCGCTGTAGTTATAAGACTACAAAAACACCTATGGACAAGTTCACATTAAAACAAATACTATTTTATATTTCTGAAAATATAGAGCAATCCATATTTAAATCTTTAGATAATAAAAAGGCATATATTGGATTGAATAAAAATGTAATGCCTTGACAAAGGTTGGCGTTCAGCCAACCGAAATATTGGCAAATAAATATTTTATTCAATTCAATATATGCCTGTTTATTATCTATAAACTATTTTATATCGGACTAATAAAAATCTCAAAGAAAATATGCTATGAACTGAAACAAAAAAAAAAAGCAGCGGGGAAAAAAAGAATAAATAGTTAATCTAGATTTGAAATGTTTTTATTGCTTTGTCTCCTTTGTTACTTTGAATTATAATTTTAAGATTTAAAAAGTGAAAAATTAAATTGATCTAATTTTGTATTTAAATTCCTAAACAATGTTAACATAATAAGCATAGATATGTAATCATAAAATTTCTAAACTGATTTATAAGATTCCCCAAAAAATCAAAAAAAAAAAAACAAGAATAAAAATTAAAATACTGTTTCTTATATACACACAAGTTCATATAAAACAAATGAAATGTGAAGTATTTTGATATGACAAGAACAATCATTCGAAACATTTTCAATTCTTCGTTTATATTTTTATACCCCTCTCATACATCCTTTTTTAAATATTTATTTGATGTTTATAAATAGCGTAAATGGAAATTTTAGATTTGTGTTCTTATACATTTAGGAAATTCCCAATAACTGTGTGAATTGACCTCTGGAATGATTAGGAAGTCGTTCTTCCATGATAGGTAGACTGGTATGGCCTGGCTGGTATGGAGGAAGTTTATGTAAATGCGACATGCCTTGTTTCTTTCCCATAAGGATCTTCGACTAATGAGAGAGCGATATGAATGAGAGGGCAGTTTAAAAGCAATTAACTCGCTCATTAATCCATCCTCTAATAATATTAATTACAGGGGAACAGAGGATAGCCACAAAAGAATGTGACGTACTCAGATGTAGGATCCATTAAACGCTGGTTTACCATCGTCAGCCATTAGTTATTACCAATCGTTTAATTCTAAAATCACCATTCTTTGTGATGTTTATCATAATGCATATCTCTTTTCATTTTTTAAAGAAATAAAATAATAAATTTACCCATTTTGCACAATATTTAGCATCAATTTTATTTATTATTTGCAACGAGGCGTCAATTCAGAGATTTGAAGTAAAAAATAATGAAGATTTATAAATTCAATTGCCATCTATTGATAGAAGATTTTTATCCAGTAAATTTATATGTTACAAATAATGAATATTTTCTATTTTAAAGACTCTAATCGTATCAATAAGGAACTTTTTCATTTAACATTGATTTCTTAAAAAGAATGAACATTAGAATAAATGTTTTAAAACAATAACAAAATTATTTTTTCTTTGCCCCTTCTCTTTCTCTATGGTTAATATTTAAATTTAAGGCTAATATTTTCAGTCGAAGGTAACTAGTAGCAAGATTTAAAAGTCAAGTCACCTTCTTGTTACGAAGTCTAAGGGTTCTTTCTATACATAAGGATCCTGTGAACCATTTCTCAAGACTCTTAGAATAGATTGCTCTGTGTTAAAAGAAATCAAGTAAAATTTCACTAAGTTATACTGTTTATATATCTTTATTTTATTGTTTGTCCATTTTCAACAACAACAAAAAACTTTATTAAGACCTTTTAGTCCTATAAAGATTCTCCGAGCACAGAAATGTAGGGTATAAAGGCAGGAATACCAGTGTCCATTTCTAATATGTCCTTAACGAGGAAGACAAAAATCAAGGTTGGCTATATAGACTGAAGTGACAAAGTCTGAGTGATAAGGTTTTGCTTCATGACTTATGGTGACACCGAGTGATATAGCAAGATTCTGTCGGAAGTTTGTCAACCCTCTAGTCTACACATGTCACCTAACTATTGTTGTTATGTAGGGGATGATAATTTATCTTGAGGGGCGAAGTGATAGAATGGTGCTATAAGTTGAACCTTCCCTTTACTAAAATCTGTAGGAATTTGTTCTCTTTTCTGCTCAAACGTGATAGGTTGACCTTTCAACCAGAGGGCAGACTGATAAGGCAAGGTGTGATATTTACCTTTGTCTAAGAAAAACACAGAGTGGTATTGCAAGATGCTATGAAAGATCACCAGATCACATCTTTATTTTGAAAGTTTGAGGGTAATTTGGCATCAAGATTCATGGCGGTGGTGTCTTATCCAAATCTCTCTTTTTAATCAGTTCTTGTATATTGCTATTTCTGTAATAGGGTATCCAGTTATTTTTCCTCTGTTCTCTTGGGATGGATTGTTTTGTTGCCATCAAGATTCATAATGATGGTTATATAAACAGAATCTCATTTGAATTGGTCAACGGGAACATCGTTGTGGCATTACAGGATAGAATAGGAATCTGTGGCTCTCTACAGATTGAAATCCAGAAAATGTAAGGATGTATGTGAAGTTGGATGGAAGCAGATGAAGCTTCACTACCAGATCTACGTGTTGAGGACTTCCACCCGGGGACGGAGGGTAGTTTACGACATAATGGGTCGTAACGACCGTAATAAAAGTTATTAAAAATCAATTCTCAGTTTTTTTTTCTAATTATCTCCCGCCATCTTGGAGCAAACTTCGATTATGTGACTGCCTGGTCAGGTCTTATTCTACTGTACCACATCACTTCAACTAGCATTTCACATGTGTATACCCATCGACCCACTCGCAGTTGTCAACACTTCATTTTTATTATTATTTTGGTCAGATATATTCTATTAGGCTTTGGTTGATAGCCTTTGCTCTCTAGAATTTTAGGTCTTCTCATCTCTATCGAAATTTGGGAAGGATCATCCTTCAGAAAAGGTTTATAAAGAGTCTGAGCAAATAGAACGATAGGGTAGCATGCTTAAAAAACGTATATATACAAGAGCAAACTGTTTATTCACTTCTTGTAAAACTCTTCTTCTTATTTCTTCTATCATACAAAATCCGTCTAATGTATAAACGAAATGCGAATATTCAGGCCATGTTCTAAATAATCACTTGGAAAATGATTTGGTTCTGGTTATGTAGGGATTGATCAGAGCGGATAGAGAGAAAGAGGAATGCCAATAAGAACGTAGACCAATGAATGCAATGGAATACTGACAAAATACCAGAATAGAGAAAGATGGAATTCCAAGACAGCCAACTTACAGTTCGTAGATAATTCCTGATGATAAAATCATAAGCGATGCTTCTAAATCGAAAATTGAAGCCATATCAACTTTTTACCGGATATAATAATGTTGTTGTCGTGTCCAAAGAAGAGCCTCAGATGTCTCCATGCATCTCCATCACAGCAGCAGCAATGTCCACTATCTTGGGTGTGTAAAGCTGCTGCTCTGGGTCTATGTCAATTTCCTGCAAGGCTGCGGCCATTGCTGGGCATGAGAATATGTGAGTAGGTGTTAGAGATATAATAATGGTAGCATAATTAATTATTAGAGAGCAAACAATGATACAATCTATTTAGAACGATTAATATCATATCATCTTTTTTATATATAATTATAACATATATATAAAATATTTAAATATATGTATAATAAGGTGATATTATGTATTATTGTGTATGTATGCTTTCATAAAACTATTTTAAAAATAGATATAAAGTTTATAAAAATATGCTTTAAAGTAACTCGCCTCTTTTACTAACTCCCGAGACATTTAATATCTGGTGGAAAGATCAATTCTGGGGAGACAATTGGTTCGGCTTCTGTGACAAAAACAACGCCAGATCATCATCATCATCAAAGCCATCGATGTGAAAGTTGGACAGCAAATGAAGATAAAAACCTAGAGTTTGGTTTACACTTTCTGTCGATTTTTGTCTTTTTATTTTTCTTCGACATATACACATTTTTATTTTGTTTATATATTTCCCATTTTTCCTTTTATATACTCTTTTATATTAAAATTGTTTGTTTTTCTATTATATAAAATGTTTAAATTATATTTTTGTTTTCATTATATAAAACGTTTTATAATTTAGCAAAAGATTTTTAAAATGAAATAAATTTGTTTTCTCTAAATATATTATATAAAGATTCTCATACTTTATAAATTAAAAATTAAAAAGTTTATTTATTTAAATTTGAATTCCCAAATTATGAAATAATTATAAATTATTTTAAATTAAAACATTTTAGAATGAAATAACGAGGGAATTTGTCTACTAAGGTAATGTATATTTCAAACCGTCCAATCATACGCATCCACACAGACGATTCTTCAATTACCAATATCAATTAGAGGCAGCCGATATTTTGCAATAAATCAATGAAATTTATATGTTCGAAGACGTTAAATTTAAATGATTTGTCAATAATTGCCTCGTCAATTTAAAATCAAATATTAAAGTATCGCAAAAGATAAATTTTGTAATAAATTAATTCTTTCTATATTTAAGAGAAGAATATAAATATGTGTATAATTTTAATATATTTTTTAAACCTATATAATACCGTGATGTTCGGTATATTAAAAAGATTTGTAATTTTGTCTAATCTCTTTTTTTTCACAAATTTTTAATCAATTTTAAGTACATTTTAAAAATGTAAAAATATGATTTTCTGAATTCGTTAAAATCTGATATGTAGAAAATTTTTGTAATCTGAATCGTACATCTTGCACAAGGATGATCACAATGTCATTGTACATGGAATATTTTTTCATATCTATTTTTCGTTTTATCATCATTTTCATTATTGTTAATTTATCATAAATAGTTGCAGACTGTGCACTTTCCTGTATTGACAAGATGTCAATGAAAATATGTTAATTGTCACTCAATGATTTTTCCTAATTTTTGTAAAACAGTTTATAAGTTGTCTTCTAATGGATTTCTGTATATGTGATATGATCAGATATCCAAAATAATTTTATTTTACTTTTTATAATATATTTTTATTTACGTATATATATATTTTTTTGAAAAAGCTAGCCAGAGTTTCAAATTTCATAATTTGATTAAATATGTAAAGCTTTTTTTGATGAAGGGGTCGTTTTGGAGGAAAATACCATTGTAAAACTTAAAAGAGTAATTTAAAATGCTGTGAATGTAGATGTCTATTTAAAGAATGATCAATTCACAATCCAAAGTGGGAACAGACTTCTAAGAATTCACATAAACGAGTAATTCAACATTCTAAGTTTAGACGTTTGTTTGAAGAAAGATAATTTTACGATCCCAAGTTGGAACAGATTTCAGGGAGTTCGTATAAAAAGAAAAAATAGCATTCTGAATATTGACGTCCGTTTAGGTAGGTTTACAATCCAAATATGAGAACATACTTCGGGAAATCCTAATATTAATCAGTATTATAAGTTGAATCGTCCATTTAAAGAAAGATAGATGCACAATCCCAAAGACGATAGTTTATCTAAAGAGGTATTCAATATTCTAAGCTTAAATGTTTGTTTAAATAAGAAAAAAAATTCACAATCCACCAAGTTAGGACAGACTACACACGTGGAGTCTATCTAAAGTAGTAATGAGGGTGTAGAGATCCGTTTAAAGGAAGATAGATACACAATCCCAAAGACGAAATCAACTCCAGGAAGTGCATCTAAAGAGGTAGTAAGTATTCTAAGTTTAAAATGTTTAAAAGTTTAAATGTTTGTTCAAAGAAAGATATATTTACAATCCTCCAAGTAGGAACAGACTCCGTGGAATCTATATAAAGGAACAATCAACGTTCTGAGTGTAGACGTCCGTTTAAAGAAAGATATATTCACAATCCCCAAAAAAAAAAAAAAAGAAATCGACTCCAGGAAGTCTATATAAAGACGTAGTCAGTATTCTAAGTTTAAATTTTAAAAAGTTTCAATGTTTGTTCAAAGAATGATAAATTAAAAATCTTCCAAGTTGGAACAGACTCTGTGGAATCGATCTAAAGGAGAAATCAGCGTTCTGAGTGTAGATGTCCATTTAAAGAAAGATAGATTCACAATCCTCCAAGTTGGTACATACTCCATGGAGTCTATCTAAAGGAATAATTAGCGTTCTGAGTGTAGATGTCCGTTTAAAGAAAGATAGATTCACAATCCTCCAAGTTGGTACATACTCCGTGGAATCTATCTAAAGGAATAATCAGTGTTCTGAGTGTGACTTCCATTTAAAGAAAGATATATTCACAATCCCCCAAGTTGGAACAGACTTTGTGGAATCTATCATGAGGAATAATCAGTGTTCTGAGTGTGACTTCCATTTAAAGAAAGATAGATTCCCAATCCTCCAAGTTGGTACAGACTCCGTGGAGTCTATCATGAGGAGTAAACAATGTTCTGAGTGTGACTTCCATTTTAAAAAGCAGATAGATTTACAATCCCAGAGTCCGAACAGCCTCCGGAGATCTTTCACCGCCCCAAGCGGGGTTACCCGGAATTGCATCTCACGATGGGGAGGTACTGGCAGGATAGAGTGGGCGGAACAGGTTCCGTCCACCCTGAAGGTATGCCACACCTGCCTGCATTGGCCGAGATCTTTCTTGATCCTTCTGTTCACAGATTGCTCATTGTACAAACTGCGGCTTTAGCCAGCTCACTATCGCAGAATGTTTGTGGTGATTTTGCGGTGCTCCGATTTCTTTCCTTAATTACCTCTTCTTATATTTACATTTGATATATTTTATCATTACTAGTAAAGTTTTTTACTAGGGCGATGCACAGTGAATCGTTCTGATGCACAATTAAAAGGAATGATGCATCTTTTGTCAATATACACATATATGAAAAAAATAGTATATAAGTGAAATTGTACTGGGATTAGGTGGATAAATTAAGAAAAATCATCTCATGATCGTGCAACTAAAATCAGGAGATACCTTTTTCTTAATATATATATATTCAAAGGTATTCTGCATCTGATTATTAATCTTTCAACCTTGACTTTCCAGTATTCAAGGTCATGTGGTTGATGTAGTTTGAAGGGATTGGATCCCAGCAATGGTGTCTAGTTGAGATAATTGATTTTAAGGTTATATGCATATAGCAATATGTGATGCCTTTAGTGAAAATACTTATGTTACTAATTCAGACGTCTAATAGTACCCAAAATCGATTCCTAAAAATCGGAACTCGAAGCGAGGGAAGAACTGAAAGCGTTCAACAATAAAATAATTATAGTTGGCATGTAAATTAAACTTATGTGCATATGCTGTTACTGTTATTTTTAATGCAAATTCGTGGTACGGACTATGATAATCCTAGGGATATGTGACTGCTCATATGGCACATATCGACCCATGTAAAATCAGTTTTCCTTTTGAACTTTTATTTTAACATCACACAAAAATCTCTGTCTGGAACGAAACCTGTTCAAGAGGTAGATTTGGATGTATTGTTAAATTTGAAATCACGTTGGAAAAAACTCTTAAAATGCTGTAAAAATATATATATCTTGAACTCGATAAAGACTTCAAATCTGAATTTCGAACGCAAGATGTAATTGTTTCTAAACACAGTCTCTATAAAAACAAAATCTTCTATAACTTTGTTTATCTTGAGTGTTTGAATACTGAGAGAGAGAGAGATATTATTGTTATTACTATATAATTATTTTCTCTAATATCATTCTTTAAAATCAATAAAGTCTATTGATAGCCTACTATTATCTCGTAAAAAAATCTAAACACACGATAGGTATCTAATTACAAAACTATAGATCTTTCAAATCCAATTAGCAACCAATACCTCTAATTAATATATTTAATGATATATATCCCCCTACTGTATAATTCCCACTCTGCGCTAACAAGGAAGTCTGTGTACATACACTTGATGATCCCAGGACAATATTTCAAGATCCAATTGTCATTTAAGAGCCCATTACTCACTGGTGTAACAGCAGGGAGAGGTCATGTCTCCACGCCCCTGCGTCCTCCCAATATTTGCTCTAGGTGACCTCTTTGAAGAGTTTCAAATAAGAATCCGATTATATATATATATATAAGACAGAGAATTAGGTTTATAGATATGTGAATAGAACTTTCTCTAACAGCTTTGATTCACTGCGTCGTCCCTATATTTGCGTTTGGTTTATATTGTATGCTTTAACCTTCTACTTTTAGAAGATTTTCAATAAGGCTCCGTTTATAAGACAGAGGATTCGGTTTATAGATATATGAATGGGGTTTAGAACTTTCTCTAACAGCTTTGATTTACTGCGTCGTCCCTATATTTGCGTTTGGTTTATATTGTATACTTTAACCTTCTACTTTTAGAAGATTTTCAATAAGGCTCCGTTTATAATACAGAGAATTCGGTTTATAGATATATGAATTAAGCTTTCTCTAACAGCTTTGATTTACTGCGTCATCCCTATATTTGCGTTTGGTTTATATTGTATACTTTAACCTTCTACTTTTAAAGGATTTTTAAATGAGAATCCTATTATAAGACAGAGAATTCGGTTTATAGATATGTAAATAATCTGTAGAACTTTCTCTAACAGCTTTGATTTACTTCTTCATACCAATATTTGCTTTTATTCATAATGTTATGTTTGGCCTGTTGTGTTAGAATGTTTTCAAATGAGAATTTTATTATAAAACAGGGAAATTTCCAGTTGATGCATCAATGCAGATGCAAATATTTTGTAGAAATTTCTAATAGCTATAAAATGCTGTTGAGATGGCCTAAAAATCATGGGGAAATCATTCATTCATTAAGTAAAATTGGATAATTGAATATAGAAATCAATTGTAGATTGGTTCCAATTTTTAGGAACCGTCTTGCTGTTGGTGAAATTTGTTTGTTGTTACAAACATATTAAGAAATGTTTAAACATGTAATCAACAAGTCGACAACAACGAGTTGCTTTAGTTGGCGCCGGTCCATGGTCAAAATAAAACTCGACAATTTCAGAGAACTATCAATAATCAATTTCGAAAATAGATAATTATAGATAGTACGTAAATTCTTATTAGGAGTTTATCTTTGTGCTATGGATACGTAACACAGCACAACAAAAAAAGGAGATAAGCAATTTATTTCTCTCTCTCTCTAGTCTTTTTAAAAATCTATTTTTAGGAAAGGATTTTTTAGACAGTTTTTGTAAGGAGGAAAAACAATATTGTGAAATTTTGGCTGATTATCTTTATTATATATAATCTATTATCTATATAATTTTTTCTATTAAAAAACATCAATATAAATCTGATTCTAATCAATATAATTACTTTTATTACCTTCTTCTCTCCTTAATAAGATTTAAATATAATACATATAAACAACTGTACAACTTTAATGTATTATTATTAATAATTGTTTTTGACCAATGGAAAAATTAGTTTTCATATGATCTACAATAATTTGTAAATTAAATTCACTGTGCAATAAATTGATAAAGAGGGAGCAATCTCTCGAAATATTTTGAGGAAAAATTGTTTTTTTTTTCTTTACAGATCCAGGTACGCCCTTTTATATAATATAAACAACTATTTAATTATTTACCTTAAACACAAAAAAAAAATTAACTTTTATCTCCTATGTCTAATTTAGATTTAACTTACTAATCTAATACAATTCCCTATTTATCGTGTATTACTTCTATTTCTGTATATATCCTCTTTTACTCTGAGAATCTGTATAAGACCAAATATCTTAATAAAGCTTTTTGTTGTTGTATTGCAAATGATTCAATGACAGAGTAAGTGGTAAGGCTATACAAAACTTCACTATAACTTTCCAGATATGACTAAGTAAATCTATAAAATGTTATATTAGACTGCTATTTTGATTACATTAGTATTCTGTGTTATATTATCAAAATTCCCATATAAGATACATGCTATCTTCAAACGTAATTTTCCCATTAAGTTATAAATTGTTTTTAGATTATTTTTTTTGTTGGCACAATTCCCTGAGCAGGGCTTTAATGATCCTTATTTCTTCAAATTGGATTCTCCCACTTGGATTGGCTTGCTGTGGAAAACAAGAAATGAATATAGATTTAAGGGAATCGACTCTTCAAAACTAATGTCTTTTCCTTTTTCTGGAAAATTTTAAAAAGCCTATAGGCTTATTTTTATATATTCATTTTTTTATTTTAAGGTTACTACAGCTGTTTATTTAGAAAATCTAAGCTTAATTTACTAAATTGAAATCTTTTTACCTCAAAATAATTTACTTTTTACCTTTTTTTATATATATAAAAAGCTCTTTAATTAAAATATGAAGATAGCATATTAGATGTTTATATTAGAATTCTATTTTTTTATCAATGTGTATATTTGCTATTAAATATTTATTACCACATTAATATATCTCTGAAACGATCAAAAAAGTTCCCATCAAGATTTTTATTGGATAATTAAACTTCTCTTTTAATATTTGTATGTTTCTTTTTAAAATAAATTAATTTCTACATTATCCTTATTGCAAGGATTAAAGATAAAGATATGTTAGAGAAATTTTGGAATAAAACGTTTTTTTAAATGATTATATATTACAAAAATTAGAAAATAAATTTTGCATCTTTTATCAAAAATAACTTAGTATATAAAGATCTCTCAAAGATCTCTAAAAAGAGAGAGAGATTCAGCTGTTTTTGAAGTCCGTATTTCTATTTGAGAGTATTTCTTCAAACCTAATTGGCAAAAAAAGGTTTTAATAAAAATATAGGAAGTTAAAGTCTTCTTCTTTCTTATATTCAATCAATCATATTATGGAATAAAGCCTGTAGAACCTGGCAAACCATCATGACTAGGTGAAGTGTAAGGCATCTGTCTACCTTTGTCATAAAGACTGGGAGCACTACTTCTCAGTAGCAGGCCACTGACTTAGCTCTAATATGAAATGGCCGCCTCTGACATGAGGAACAGATGCCATGTACAGCCGCTCCTAACATGGAGTACAAATGCTGCTCATCCTGTATCCCTGGAGCCCTTACAGGGTGCTGTTAGCCGGGCCAGCTAAGCCCAGGTTTTTTTTAACGAGCTTGTTACTGCATCCCCACCTCTTTTTTCATTCGGGCTTAAGACCGGCAAAGGCGGAAGTTGAAAGTGAAGGATTTGAATGTCTCTTCTAGATAAGTCAATACATCATCTTATTACACCAAGAACCTCTAAATCATCTCCAGGTAAGTAATTGCAAAATACCGCGAGTGTGATTTTCATTTAAAAAGAATAATGGTTATCATCAGTCATACACGAGAGTAGCTCACTAACCAATCAGGATTGGCTACAATGATGTAATCATCCTTTCCCTACCAGTGACCAGCCAATCACGTAAAGACAGATCTAGCCAATCATTCAACCTATGTCGCCTTCTGATGCGCAGGAACAAGGTGATCCTTGAGTGATTGTCAACGCTTGCTAAAGACAAAATGGACATTTCCTGATTTCATAAACCAAACGACACGTTCGGATTGACTAAGTCTCAATATCTTATCAATGAAACGAATAATTCAAGATATATTTGCAGAAGATCCTGTTACACAATTTAGTATTGAATAGATTCTTTATTGATTTGATATATTATCATTCATGGACAAAACTTAAGGAAGTTGTACCTTTTATCATGTATATCGGAATTCAGACAATAACTCTGAAAGATATTACAGTGACATTTATTGAAGACATACGAGATAACTAAGTGTAGACAAAATTTCCTCTGTCGACATCAACGCATTTCCACTTCCTTAAGTTTTGTCCATGAGTGCATATGAAATTTGTCTTCAGTTCTTGACTTCTTGCCAAAGGCATTTCCCTGATTCATTTGAAGTAAACCAAGCAACACACTATGTTCTAATTAGAAACGTTTTACAGAAAGTTAATAAATTTGATAAATTTGTTTGAATTTCATCTATAAAGTTCTTTTTATACTTCTTGATAAATACAAAGAAAAAGATCATGCTATGATATACATGTATATATCCAGTAAGACAAGAAATTCGTTTTGATAATTAGACGATTGAAAGAATCTTTAAATAAGTTCAATTTTTGAAGGTAGTGCAATCCATAGAACATATATGAAGTTGTGAAAAGGTGTACAGAAGTGAAATTGTGTTTGAATCTCAGGTGGATAAATTAAGAGAAAAAAAAAGGCATTTTCTGATCGTGCACCTAAAAGTTGCTGATGGCGCAAGTCATTCAACAAATGCATTTAGGATTAAAGATTTTACTATATTTCGACAATCCTTTATCAAAACAACGATTCCACACACAAATCCAAAATGCATCTCTTGTAATAAAGGTTTAACATCTGTTGAGACCAATTGTCACTAGACTTGTCCATTTGTCACATATTTCAGTTGTGCCAAGTGGACCCTAGAATTAAATCAGTGCAATCAGTTTGAAATTGTTCTGTCTCTCTCAGCTCAGGTAACACTTAATTGGCGAACTGCCAATCCTAATTTTGGAGAGACAATTTTACTAATGTCGTGGTGACATTTTCTCTCTGTGTCGCGCTATCCCTGTTGTCGTTGTCATCTCTTATAGCCTGTCAACAATCGTTGTCAACCAAAGTCTGATTCTTCTATAGACAATTAAATACAAGTTTAAATACAATTTTATTGATTTTTCTAATCAATTGTTACAGAGGGAAAAAATTAAGATCAAATAAAGAATAATATATAATTAGGAATAAATAATGGGTAGATAAAATGTAGGAAAAAATATATATAGTCGTATAAGTGTACAAATTTCTTCAGCAAGGGAGATGTTTATATGGGGAGATGATTATAGATGTCAAAGAAAAACGTCCCTGTCGATTTATATTTCAACTCCACTATGATAACATTAAAATACAGAATTTTACAATTAGTATATTACAAATTTGCTTTTTATAAATTCAATTGCCATCATTAAAATGTTTAACAATTACTTTTGGTAATGGGTTTCACCTATATCATCAAATAATTGTTCTCATAGATTTGTTTTTATATAATTTGTATATGTAAATTCGAATTCATTTCTCTCTTTTTCTTTTTACACCTTTTTCAGAATCTCTCAGGAGAATCTATTTATAAGAATTAATGTATTATGATTGATAATTGATATAGAAATTTAAACCAACGTCAAAAAAACTTATCTTAAAATTTAAGCATTTATAAAAAAAAAAACAATGAGAGAAATATTTGCATAACAATTACATAGGTAGTGTGAGGAGTAGTTTCACAATCATAATTATTATAACCAAGACAATACTATTTATCAACCATTGTCAAAATTAAATACCATTAGTGTTTTTTTAAAGTATACCAGATATCTAACTAATCAAGCCTTTTAACCCTCCATTAATAGCTTATGAAGTATAGTTAAACAAAATAAATATTTGATAAGAAGATGATAAGAAAAAAACATCGTAACAAAATAAAAATATTTGCCTAAAAAAGGTTAAAAGTAAATAACTGTCCTATGTAATTAACGTAATTAATATTTGACAATAATATAGGATAGATAACATTGTAATATAAAATAATATATTGTAACATAAATGTTTAAAAAATAGGTTAAAAGTAAAGAAGAAATCGTGTTATAAAGAAAGAAATATATACATTTTTTAAAAGTCAAAAGATCGTAAGAACAGCAATGAAGACAACAAGCAGACGAAACAATATTTAGCAGAAGAGATAGCCGGAAGAAGAGATTTTATTAGATTAGGCCTAGCTACGTTATCGCAAGCAATTAGCAGTTTGGGTCGAAATAACGCGGTCTTCTAAATGAAGGGACTCAATGTTTGGTCCCTTCCTTCTAATGACCTATCCAACATCTAGCTAACCATTTCCTTTTTTTCTTCCTCGTCCACAGCCCGCGGACATTCTGGGTGGCCTCTTGTTGCCATAATACTCAGCTTAATTTACACGAAAAATCATAAATGTTGGACCTCCTTCTTTATATTGTTAATCGAATATCTTCAAAAACCCATTCAAGATAATATATTAGGTATTAAAAATGGTTGTATTTATTCTCTGACTCTTTATATAATTTTTTTTCTTTTATTACAAAAAATAACCTGATATATCAATTGACTTCTCACTTTTTATATAAATAACAACAATAATCAATTAAGTATTTCTAATATATCTTGTTTGTAAAATAAACGCATTCGTATTTTATATTTCTATTTATTTTATATAGATGGCGCGTTATTGCTTTATATAATTAATATATAATCCCATAAATCTTTAATCAAATTTTTACCTTACTTTTATTCGAATGTACGTTTTACCAATCAAATAGATTGGGTATTTTTTTTATGACTTTTATTTACTAATTGATTTTTATGGTCAAAATCTATATATTTAAAAAATTAAATTGTTGATTTTATGCGAGGTTTTCGTTATTTTTATTGGAAATTAGGATATACATAAAAAAAGGCAATTCTCTCATTAGACCAAAAAGTTTTTTTTTTTTTTAAGAATAAATTCATCATATAATGTGGTTGTTAACTCGACTAAGAATTACCACAAATACAGTAAATTCACTAAGCGCGCAAAGGATATCTTAAACTGACTTATCTTACAAGATCTATTCCAGAGTTAACACGGGCGACTTACAGTAAACTTCACAAACTAAGAATTGACCCAAACTGACCTATCTTAAAGATTTAATCCAGATTTATCTAAGATAATTCACAGTAAATTCACTAATCAAGGCATATATCAAAATGACCTGTATTTAAAGAAAGATCCCCATCAGAGCTATCGCAGTAAATTCTCCAATCAACATATATCTCTCAAATTGACTTATATTGCAATAAAGATTCCCTCCAGAGAGCTTAATGAAAACGAATAACAGTAAATTCACTAACCAAGGGATGTCTCAAACTGACCTATCTTTCAAGAAAAGATCTCTCCATAGCTATCACAGTAAATTCTCCAATCAACGCATATCTCAAATTGACTTATATTGCAATAAAAATTCCCTCCAGAGTTTAATACGAACGAATAACAGTAAATTCACTAACAAAGGGGGATGTCTCAAACTGACCTATCTTTCAAGAAAGATCCCTCCAGAGCTATCACGGGCGACCTGCTGGGTGAAATTGATCAACCGAGAAAACAATGAGCCTCGGAACTTCCGCGTGGGCACTTCAAGGAAGAGTGGGTCCCGGTAGAAGTTCCTTATGGGACATCTTCCTCACGACACTGCGGCATCGTTAGAAGGAGAAAAATATATTTATGAAACTCATAGGATATCGTCAACCTATTGCTCTACATGGTAAGATTCAAAACTATGGGATATCTACCAGATGTGATATAATATAAAATATAACGATATTACAATAGAATACAAATCATTATGGTTGTCAAATCTCTTTTAATGAGCTCTACTTATCTCCAGAAGACACCATCAAAATTCTCAAGCTCTACAGGTTTGATTCCTTAATATGATTGAGAGGAGATAAGAAAGAAGAAGATAATAGAAGAGCAATTGCAGATCATTTCTAAGAAGGAATAAAAGTTAACGTTGACGATATTCTTTAAAGAATAAAGATTCAATAAAGAATCTCATTGCCGTTAGCCCCTTTAGTTATTCTTAGAAATAAAACGATATCCTATTAACTTTACTAAAACATGTATAGACTTACTAATTTGTTTGGAGAACACTTTGGTAACTTTCAAGTACGCAAAACTCGACTTGCTTTTACATCGGTAGATATGGAGTGTAGATATGGATATGTAGATATGGGGTGTACTTAGAGGAAGAGGCGATCATTAGCATAATCAGCTATGATTATTAAGTCCTGCAGTTTTGTGTGCTTGGGATAAGTTTTTTAAAAAAATGATGATAATAGAGGCACTCGCGTTCGAATACCTTCTTCGCAGAAACTCACTTTGGACGAGCTGAAATCGGTTGGAGATCAATAGAGAACTTTATTAATTAATTTCCTAATGCATGGCTGTATGTTTAATCCTGTTGACTAATGGCTATGAAGCATTATTTTTTAAAAAATGTTGCATTAGTTTAGTGGCAGAATGGTGTGTGTTGTTAGGAGTGCTAACAGGTGGGGGCATGTAATCCGTTAATGGAGTGCTGGGATTACCTACCTACCCATGGTGTGGCACAATTTATTCACATTCCGTCCATTTATTACTTGGCTCTATCGACATGGCTGGTTCCATCTAGTTTAGTCGACTCTCTTCGACTTCTCAAAGTCTTGGGCACTCTTTGGTCAACTACATTCCTTAAATTGGTTGTATCGACATGGCTATTTCCATCTAGTTTAGTCGACTCTCTCCAACTTCCCGAAGTCTTGGACACTCTTTGGTCAACTACATTCCTTTCATTTATTACTTGCTGTATCGACATGACTGTTTCCATCTAGTTTTGTCGACTCTCTCCAACTTCTCAAACTCGTTCTCACTTGTTTGGCGGTGCAACTACTTAAATTGGAACGATAGAGAGAAGATTAGCATGGGGCCCCTGCGCAAGGATGACACGCAAAATCATAAGCGTTCCAACTTACTAAAGTCTTAGTCTCTTTTTGCTTAATCATATCTTATTTGAATTCCGAAAACTGTTCCTTTTGGTCTGTCGGTGATCCCTTCAAATTCCCAGCGTCTGAGTCAATCTCTGGTTGACCATATCTCATTTGAATTCCATAAACCTTTCTCTTTGTTTTCGTTGACCTTCTCTCTCCAAATTTCCAAAAGCTTAGTCACTCTTTTGTTAACCATTGAATTCCTTAAAACTTTTATTTATTGCGATCATCCCTCTTCAACTACCCTCTATCTCGAACAAATTCAAACTAAGATATATCTAAACCCCGCCTAAGATATACCTAATGATATGCCACTTGCGCTCAACTTTTATAAAGAATTCCTCATTTACTAGTCATGTGTTATAGAATCTTGCTAAATTATAATAAATCTTAACGCGTAACGGATAAAGTTATTAAAATGGTTTTCAATACAATTCCTCTAGGGAGCTTTTAATATAGGGGCTATATATTCAAGAGTACACTATATATTTTAGATCGTAGAAAAACGAATACAAATCGCGAAAATAAAAAAATCTTCTTCCAAATAACTTTTAGGTCAAAGAGCCGGCACAATGTCCTGGTTGACACCTCCACATCAATATGGAATTCTGGGGACAACACGGATGCCAACAATATTGTGTAGACAATCCAAATTTGTCTTCCTCTCACTTTTCATTGTACTCAGTGTTGTAGAGAGGACAGTAGATCAAGGAGGCGTATCCCCGTGTTCCACTTCCACTCGCCATTTGTTAGCTCCACATTTACCTAACTCCCTCCCTTTGTTCAGATCTCTTTAGGAAGAAATTATTAAACGCTTGCCAAGTAATCAACATGATCTATGGTAGTATTTCCCCCAGAGCTTAGGGGAAATTTTTCTTTTGTGTCAATTTTTACAGATGGGTCCATTTGTCATAATGTGAAACTCTGCTCAGTCTCACAGAATATTAAAAAAGCCGCGATTTGGTTAGAGCCTCTATTTCTGCTGACCTAGTTGTGGTTTAGAAGACCCACTTCGCGGCGAACTTTAGCCTTTTTTTTAGAAAACGTTACCTCCTGTTTGCACTCTCGCTCATCTTCTGCGCTTATCTGCTGTAGAATGTCTTCACGGATATTGACTTGCCAGGCTAGAGTTTCTCAAAAATTGGTTTGTAATCGTGAGAATGGCTAAAATTTTCTCATTAATTATATTTTCCAGGTAATATATTCTCTCAATAAATGTCTATAAATCTTCTGCAAATTGATATCTTAGTG
This sequence comes from Cordylochernes scorpioides, assembly GCA_030710605.1. Classification (NCBI taxonomy): domain Eukaryota; kingdom Metazoa; phylum Arthropoda; class Arachnida; order Pseudoscorpiones; family Chernetidae; genus Cordylochernes; species Cordylochernes scorpioides. The sequence goes on from CP092863.1 coordinate 12,675,608, forward strand.
GTTGAATGATCATCCGTTGGAATAGCACACATATCCACTTATAAAACGTGATCTTTAGAAAATTAGAAACTTCTTATACTTTTCTGAAAATAATTTGATTCCAAAATTATACTTATAGAAAATTGACAAAATTGTAAGGAATAGCTTACTATTGAAGTGTCTTTCACAAACCCATTATTATTACAGGATGCTACTAGTGTGTTTCGCTATATATACAGAAATACCATAAATAAGAAAAATACCGTTACTATATGTGTTTTGTATGAAAATGCTTCTTTACAACAAAATCCTTCACATGCTCTTTTTTTGATGCAGATCGAGAAAGCGTCCTCGTTGCCGCCCAAGCCTGCAGCGGCCCACAGCTCCCAGCCTAAAGCCTGCCGATGGCGGCGAGCCAGCATCGTGTCGGTATTGGTGACGGTGGTAGCAGCGGTGGTGCTAGCGGTGGGAGTCACCCTCTACTTCACAGGTAGGTACTGCACTGTCCCATGTCGCACTGTGCCTCTACCTGCACTGCCCGCCATCTATCCCCACTGGCTCCTGCACAACCATTGTCCTGTCTTTCCGCACTGGCTCCTGCACAACCATTGTCCTCTCTATTCGCATTGGCTTCTGCACAACCATTGTCCTCTCTATCCGCACTGCCCACCATGTTCCCGCACTGCCCGCCATTGTCCTCTTTACCCGCACTGGCTCCTGAACAACCATTGTCCTCTCTATCCGCACTGGCTCCTGCACAACCATTGTCCTGTCTTTCCGCACTGGCTCCTGCACAACCATTGTCCTCTCTATCCGCACTGACGACCATGTACCCGCACTGCCCGCCATTGTCCTCTTTACCCGCACTGGCTCCTGAACAACCATTGTCCTCTCTACCCGCACTGCCCGCCATCTGCCCGCACTGACATCCTGTGCTATGTTCCAGCGGGAGATGCCGAGTGGGAAGAAGAAGAGGCGGATATGCTCACCGCCGACACTGAAGGTAAAAATCGATGATTCCAACCAAGTATTGGAAAACAGCACAAAACCTTCCCTCTAATTACCTCACCCAGTAGAGAGCTCTTCAGAGATCTGCCTTTTTTTTACTTTCCACAGAGTGTTTATTTAATCTTGGAAATTAAAGAAGTCTACAGAACAAGCTGAATCTGCTTTTCAACAAGAGCACTTCTCTCCCTCTCTATTTATTTATATATATAAAAAAAAAGAAATCTCTTTTAAAACCGATGAATAAACAATACCACCATAATTAAGTAAACTTCAAAATGAATCGACAAACTTTATATAAACAATCCATTCTATATTTTTAAGATGATCTTTTCAATTGTTACCGTTTGTTCTTTCCTTTCCACGGCTTTAAAAGTGGCTCAGTAAATGTTTGATGGGTCCCAATTAAACGTTCTCCATCCAATTTCTTGAACGCATCAATGTTTCACGAAGGGTTGTTGGGATTAATTAAAACTTTACTCCTACTTTTTGCTAGGCCAAGTCGTGCGGAAAGTTGTAGGCAGTGAACCGAGACTTGTCGCGTCCTTGTCAATTGGGGTCCAACAAAGGCGACATTATTTAATTATTGCTTACCGATTAATAGCGAATCGCTTAGCTTTTTGCCCTCCATTAGGCCCGCATTGTCCGTTAATTGCTCTTGATCATTCATTAATAGGAAGCAGGTTTTGTCCTCTCGAGAAAGTTCAACGACTGAACTTGTCTTGTCATCTTGCGATGACTGAGCGATTGTTGTTGGTGCTCCTTTTGTTGAGCCGCGACTCGAAAGAAATTTCTTCAACTTTCCTTGTTCCTTACTTCTTTCTTTTGACAACTTAGAATGTTCAGTCGCGCAGCCTGTTATACCTTATAGTAACTGAATCTTTTGTTTTGTTTCCCATATTATCTCACAGTTTTGAGTTAAATAATTCATTATAAATTATATAGTAAAAATCATATATATATAATATACGAGTTTTGATTATAAAGCTTCTCAAATGCGTACAGTGAATGTAATAGTACTTTTTTTTTAATTGTAGACTTTATAAAAATCTCTGCGTTTTATTGAAACAGAGGATATTGCGATAATTTATCAAGAATACTATTTCAAGATATAAGGAATTATATGAAAATATATTGCGAAATTTCCTACTATGATTTATGCTTGAGATTTCATAAGAACATCTATCAAATTTCGAAATTTTCAAAACTTTCTTGATTTTTTTTTTTTTTACGTTTTGTTTTAGAGTTACTTGTGAAAGACATCTATACATTCTTTGTTTCATGAAAACTCTTGATTCTTTTATCGAATCTATTCTATTCGATCTTTTTTTAAAACGAATTTAAACATTTAAAGAGACAACATCGAATGTTCGAAAAGAGATTCAATATATACCTATATATAATGGCAGTTTTATATATGATCATTCTGTTTAATATAAAATGTGTTGACTTAGAATTTTTAATGAAACTGATTCAAAGAAATACAATCAAACATTATATTTATTAATTTACAAGAGAGAGAAAGAACAAATATAATAGAGAAACTAATATTAAAACAAAGAAACTTATTTTTCTTCGGTTAGCGCCTATTAACTGGGTATCTTACACATATACTCTGTGAGTATAATTAATCAATTAAAATATCTATACAACAAAATGTATGTGAATGTTATACGCTCTATTCTACCATCGGAACATGTGTTCGGTAGATTCTAAGATTGTGGGTGATGCGTACAGGAAGTCTAGCTGTAGAGGGCAGGTTCAGAATCACCAACAGGCCTTACTCAGGAGATCTCCGTGACAGAACCTCCCGAGCCTACATACGCCTTTCTGCCGAGGTCTTGCAATCTGTAAGTCAACCATACCCACCATATCTTTAGTCCATCATCGGACCTTCTTTGTCTGTTCCAGCTGGATCAACTCTTCCTCCAGAGCTATCTGGTGCGGGATTACAATACCACCCGCATCGTGTCCTACGCCGACACCAGGTAAGAAGACCCTGTCAACCTGAGAGATCCCTGAAAACTAACGGACTGTTGCAGTGAGGGAGTCCTTGCTGAGGTCCATGTCATCTTTAACCGGCAATTTCCCAACCTGGCACAGCAGGTTGGCATGATTCTGGTCCAAGCGTTGGAGAGAGGACACGGCCATCTTCCTGCAGGGACCCTGCATCTGGACATTCGCTCCATTTCCTTCGCCGGTATGTCCTTCGCCTATCTTCCACACTCCCCGACACTCATGTCTGTCCTGTCTACAGATCTCGCCAATCCTGTGGAAGTAACTCCTCCCCCGCCGTCATATCCTGATGGTAAGTCTTTCTTAGATGTAGAGATTTCCCTTTCTGTTGGGTGTAGAATGCAGCTAAACACATGGTTAGCACATTCCTCTTGACAAGTATGGAATAAAAACTTCTCGGTTTTTTCCTGCTTCTTTCTGCTGCTACGTCAGCTTATCTTCTTCAACAGCAACTTAGCGTGTTGTCACATTTTGTCATACTCTTAATTTGAAATTTTCTCAACCGGGTCGATGAAAAATCCACTGCACCAGCTTCATCTAATTAGAAAATTCCACTCAAATACTACAGAAATACCGTATTTTATACCGTTTATTTAACTGGAGAGGTGTGCCTTTTATTCGTTATTTTTCATAATGGAAATATAATTATCCAAAAAAAAATCTTTTTTTGAAACCATAAACCATATATGTATCATTCGCATAACCTTAACCCTATTCGATGCTTAGAATTCTGTTAGTCTCTAAATAATGTATGCAATTCCCCTAAATGAATATTTGAAAAAAAAAAATCATCAAGTTTACTAAACGTCATTTTGCTTGTTTTATACATATGAATGTTTCGATATACCTTTAGCACGCGCACACACGTACAAATTAAACTACATAGGCAGATTTTTAAAATGGTTTTAAAATAAAATCATTATTATAAGATACAACTCGTTGTTATAATTTCAGTTAAAATTTTTATCATTATGGGTTAATTTCTTTAAGATAATTTGTAAAAGATGATGATTATTTATATATCTAATTTTCTCAATAATCTATTTTTATTAGATTCGTTAAGTTGATAAAAAAAATAGTAATAAAAAATCGGCAATAAACATGCAGAAGATACAAAAGAAAAATTAGGCGCGGAAACTTTTAATTTGGTGAAAAAAACAAAAACAAATTGGAAAGAATTTGCCAGCAAATTAATTAATCTTGTGGAATTTAATACCAGAGATGGATCATGATGGGTTTTATTGTGATGGCGATGGTCGAGGTGGAATTCAAATAAAAGGCAGCGTGTATTTTCTTCCCCCACCTTCTGTTCCATTTGTCGATAGGGTCTTACTGAAATTGGAATTGCCCTGTTGATACTTTCCCCCTCACACAATTGCATGTTTTTCTTTAGTTTTTATTTCGTATAATACCTTCTAAATATCTTTTGGATTCATTTAATAAAAGCACCTCCAAGATTTATCACCGATTTTTATCTTTGCTTGGTATAATAAGCGTTTGGTTTGAAAATATTTAAAAATATATATTTTTTTAATTTGTCAAATTTTATATTTTCTAGATAAAATAAATTACTTCATATAAATCACTTCTTTTGCCTTCTTTTTTTATAAATAATATAATTTGATTCTTTTCAATAATATATATTGGGAAATATCAATAATATAATAAAATATATTTCGTATTTTTCTCTATTTTAGCTTTTTTTTTTGTCTGTGTGCGGTATATAAATAATTTTTAAACAAGTTTTATACTTTATATAAAACTACTTATTTTTTATTTAAATATATGTGTGACTTATTTAATTAATTTTTTAACGTATGCGACACTCTCTCCATCTCACTGCTAACTTATTAAATATTCATGTAAGGTTATATTTGCTTATATTTAATTTATCTAAAATTTGTTTTTTTTTCTAAGAATTTTCTTTAAAATAGCAAAAAAAAATATATATATATATATAATATTCTTTAACCTTTCTTTTAGATTAAAAAATATGAAACAAAACTCTCTCAAATTTATATATATTATAAATATATATTAAAATGTTTTATTTAAATCTGAAGATAATTTAATATGAACGTTCTCTTAAAAGTAAGCTTAGAGATAAATTAAGACTAAAAATAAAATTTAATTACGCTGCAGGCGACAAAATAAGCATCTCTCTGCAGAAATGTACACAGAATTCTTATTTCTTTTAATTTACAAGCTCCTGGGGGAATATTGTGTGTATATAAAATGTGTTAAACATGAAAATCTTATTTACTTGCGAAATTTTAAACTGTCAATTCATCTTATGTAAAAATATGTATATTATACTTATTTTAGAATGTTTATAAATAAATTTGATATAAAATCAGTTTTTCGTATAAAGAGATAAGTATATATATTTATATATTCTTAATAAAATCAATATTAAAATAGCAAATAGAATTTTCTAGATCATTCTATATCTAGAAATATATGTGTGACTTATTTATCTAAAATTTGTTTTTTTTTCTAAGAATTTTCTTTAAAATAGCAAAAAAAATATATATATATATAATATTCTTTAACCTTTCTTTTAGATTAAAAAATATGATGTATTTATTTTGTTCTAGAAAAATTTATTTAGAATAGATATAATTTATAATGATTGTTTCAATATGCTCTTTTTATTCTGTTACATAAGGGCTATATAAGGCGAGAGAGATGGGTATATGCAAAATAATTATACACAGATTATACAGGCATTTTCAAAAGCCCATTATTAACCAACCTGATGTTTTTTTAAATATATAAACATATATAATAATTCACTTTTAAAAATAATTTTAAGGAAAACATAATATTATCGTGATGAACGAAAGATGCTTTGCGAATTTTCAGATTTTTTTTTTTCACTTAAAAAAAAATTCTGAAAAAAAAGTCGATGCAATTTTAAATTGGCGAACCAGCAATTATTTGAAAGGAGAGTAATCACATGACCTGGTTTTACGGTTAGAAAAAAACAGTCACCATTTCTTTTGCTTTCTTGCAACCTTTACCCATTCTTGCTTTTCTTATTACAAAACATTCTGTCCCAGTTGTGATAAAATAGTTCTCTTGAGACTATCACACTTGATTCGAATTTTGAAGCAACAGCGGCAAGAACAGTAACTAATTTTTTTTTTTGCTTATCCCTAGTACACGTGGTACAGGCCATGATAATCATGGTGGGTAGAAGTAAGCGACTGCTTTTTACTGTAAGTGCATCACATGTCTAAACATGTGAAAAGTAGTTCGACTTTGCACTTATATATGTGCCAGAGCCCTGTTTGGTTACTTGCACTCACTGGTGGGGTTGGACTTTTACAAGAATCGGGGGCCATTGGGGCATTTTTTTATTTTTTTTTTATCAGAAAAAAATGCACAATGCGGGAATCGAACCCGGGTCGTAGCGGTCGAAAACAAACGGTTTAGACCATCCTTCCACCGACCCCTCATAGTAACTAATTGATATTTTCAACCCAAAATCCTTTAATTTTATGTTAAAGAGTTATAAAGGAAGTCTAATCTATGTTGTTAGCGAACAGTGGGTCTCCACTAATGTATGTTATGTAACTACAGACAATAATGTGAAAGGTAAACATCACAAAAGGATGTGAGAAGAGGTATAACAAAGGTGGGCGGGCCGTGCTCTAGAAACCAGGTCAAGGAATATCAAACCAGGTCTTCTGACTCACCTAGTTTCTCAGCGCTTCCCCTAAATGGCATAGTGACTAAATATCTCGTACTTTCCAACACCTCCAAGGATAACGATTACATTAGAGAATGGCAATCGTATATGATAAAAACAACAAGAAACTCCACTTTTTAGGAACGATTGTTAATTTCCAGGAACAATGACAAAACAAAAGTGAAAGGTATATTTTTATTTATATCTGTGTGTTCTTAATTGAGTTTCCTTTTCTCCTTTGTTGAATATATTTATCGAAAAGTTGTACGTTTGTGGAAAACTTGCTCTCTATTGAGGATTTTATTCTAAGAATATATAGTTTAGAGAAAAGGACATTAAATTTAAGTTTAAATGAGAGATTGTCTATTTTAACCTGAGTGTTCAATAGATGATTGTGGTATTTCAGCGGGATGGTCACCGTGGAGTGAGTGGACTTCATGCATCGACCAAGTCCGAATAGCTTGTGATCCTCACCGGGCGCGGAGCCGTTCTCGGGAGTGTCGAAGTGGATGGGGGCAGGGACACCGGCTTCCGTCTGTCGAGCCCTGCGTCACAGGACAAGGCGGCCGCGAGTTTGAAGTGCGGGAGTGTCGGTGCGAGCCTCCTCCCGACGTCATGATGGGAGACGGACCTGCAATCTCAGCGCCCATCGCACCCGCTGGACCATGCGGTCGATGCCACGTCCACGAGATCTGTTTGCTAACGGGAGGCGTCGCTCGCTGCGTGTGGCCACGAGCCATGGGACCATGCGGTGGCTGGTGCGAGGCTCAGCACGAGGTGTGCAAGGCCTTGGGCAACGGCACCTTCCAATGTATTGATGATTCCGGTGAGCTATCCTTCGTGCCGCTGCAGCCAGTACGGACGTCTGACCGCCCGACATCTGCTGCAGAATGCTTACCTGAGGAGTGGCGTTGCGGCAATGGCCTCTGCATCCCCCTTGCTCGACGTTGCGATGGCCACGCGAACTGCTATGACATGACTGACGAATTTGACTGCCCATGCACCAATGGCTTTCACTGTGGAAATGGAACTTCCTGCCTTGAGCCTCACCAACGCTGCAACGGAGTTCCCGAGTGCTGGGACGGCTCCGATGAAGCCAATTGTACGACAGGTATGTAAACTCCTTTTTGAAAACTTTGTTTTTTAGCATAACATTTATATATAGAATTCTTTAAAGTGTCTTTACTGAGAGAGAGAGAGAGAGAGAGCTCTCTCTTCTCTCTTATTATTCCTTAAAGTCCTTCTCAAACATAATTTCATATGCTGAATCTATATTATTCCTTACTTTTTTTATTTACTTTCGCTTGCTCATCTTGCCCAAGGAATTCTTGATACGGTCTAGGACTATCTTGGACCGTCTCTACTTCAAATATTAACAAAAAATTACTCATGTGACTTCAATCTTCTAACCAAGCCATAACTTTTTCCAACACAAGTATGTCTCTTGCTACAGAGGGGATTGTGGTGCAGGATGCCAGCAGGATAGTCAGTTCGCCTGTAACTCGGGACAATGCGTGGAACGTGAGCTGTTCTGCGATGGTTTCGCGGACTGTGCCGATCATAGTGATGAGCCCTCGGGCTGCGAGGGGCCGTGCCTGCCAGCCCAGCGGCGGTGTGGCAACCGGAGATGTGCCGCGGCCGCGCTGTGGTGCGACGGCAAGGATGACTGCGGGGATGGGAGCGATGAGAAGAACTGCCCCGCCAGCTAGCCCCTGCTGTCTGTCCCCACAGCGTGCCTTCCAACAGAGAACTATTTTTGATTCCATCTGTTTCATACGCCGAGGAAGTTTATTCTTGTGATCACCGTTACAGCCGTGCGTTGGGCCTCTCCTCTCTAGTCGTTGTTGTACAGCCATATCTCATCATTTTTTATCTTTACCACATAAGAACAAATATTATTTAATATATATATAAATGTATGTAGATTTTTCTTACCTTTTTGTATATTATTTTTATGTTGTTCATCTACATAATAAATATTTTATTCACACTTTTAGTTTCTCTCTTATTTGACTCACATTAACACATAATGTACAAAAGAAAGTCCATATAGAATCACAATGACTCGATAGATTCTGCTTAATGCTCAACAATATGTCACTCTGAATCCCCTGCAACTAGAGCAAGAACTTTAATCTTCTCCTCACACACAGAAGTATTGTACAACAGCAGCAGAGGGTAGAGTTTTGGAAAGTTATCAGAACCACACAGGGGATAATGTTCCAAAAGTGAACCAGCAAGTAAAACATTGAACAAAGTATCACTTTGTAAAAGTGATAGTATTTTTACGATACACAAAGGTTTTATCACCAAATAAAAGGTTGGTATATGTATTTAATAAAAAATAAAGGCAAAGGTTTAACATTGTTCCAATGTAGAGTGATAAAAATATACTTGTTAAAAAATGATTTCCAAGATATTTGGACAGAAGCATATATAGGTAACTCTTTAAAATGCATAAAAGTGCGTAAATTTATTCTTTTCCTGAAGCTAGAGGTTGGAGCATAACCACGTGTTGGTCGAAGGAACGCGCCAACGAATATTCCTTCAACGATCAACAAATACGACAATCGCTTACATGATTTTTTTGCTAAATTTTCTGCTATTTACATACTTGGTAATAATAAGACACTGAGGCCAAACAAATTCTTTATTCTCACAATGTTTTGATGAAAATCATTCCCTTCCTATATCAGAAACGAAAGTAAAGTAGACATATAAAGACATATCTACATGCAGCCACGTTTTCCTGAGAGCTTACGAATTTTAAAAACTCCCAAACCACGACATTCAAAACAATAACACATTTTTTAAATAGTACAAAAGCAAAATTGTATGGGATCAGGTGGATAAAGCTTGCGCCATCTTCGGAATAATATAAACTAATCGTTTATTTTTAATTATTCCAGAATTGGCAACAACTTATAGTTGCACGCGATGTCTTTATTTTTCTCAATAATATATTTGTCATGTGCATTTTTACCTTAAAGTCTCATCAGATGTTCTCAGAACCTTAAACCCTAACAGCATTCTGGGACAACTTACAATAGCATTAAGTTTTCCTCTTTATGATAAAATGTGCGTACAATAAAGATATATGTACATGTGCAGAAAAAAAAGGCTTCAAAACTTTTATTAAATGCATAAAATTCATTTTTGATCTCCTCTGAGAAAAAAAAGCTCAGATTCAGTTCAGTAAATAAGCCATAATGCAAGCTTTGGTAAATTCAAACAAAAGCAAACGACTTGTATACCATTGTGACGGATACCGGTTACGATTTCATGACATCCTACGAGAGTTGTGATATCGGCCAAGAGAGATGCTATACCTGGTAAATAACTCCTACTGTAGAATGGAATGAAATCGAAGCCATCCCTTTACTATTGAGAACGATAACCTGAAAACATGGTATAAGTGTTTTCGGCTCTTTTACCAATTAGCCAAAGCTAGTGTTGGCGTTCTGCACAAAGAATACTCCCAAGATGCATATATTCTATGTTTATTAAATGCATTAAAACAATGTATCTTCTTTTGGTGAATTTTTGCACCTGGATATCACCCTTACACACTTTTACAATACCTATTTACATATAAATAAATCTTTAATTAAAAAGGCATATATTGGATCAAAATAAATGATATTTTGATCCACAATATATGCCTTTTTAAATAAAGATTTATCTATGGATTGCTCTATTTTCAAAATATAAATAAATTTGAACCTCTTTGTTTGAAACATCTAAAATTTCTAATTTTAGATTCAGGTGTGATGGATCATTCTTATTCCAACTGAGTATTTTGGTTACTTATTGTAACGTTTCCTATTTAGAAATAAAGGATAGTCACAATGCTTTGTGTTTTAATAGCTAATTCAATTACAACAAGGTTAATCAATATATATATCAACAAAACAAACTTATGCAAAATTACCATAAGAAAAGTACAGTGTTGCCCACTGCCTAATTATGAAGAAAATTCAAAGAATAATAATATATTTTACATATATGATATAATAAATTCTCTTAAATAAATATTGCTGAAAAATTTATTTCTCTATTCTTTGATGGTTTCTAAAGCTTAATCAAACAACTAATAACAATTTAATCTGGGGGAAAAAAATATTACAAATGTGATATTGTACTGGGATAAGGTGCATAAATTATGAAGAAATGAAGAAGCATCTCTTTCAGTCAATTGCACGATAAGATGTCCCTTTTCTTTTTTCATAATAACCATTTAGTATTTTTTTCCACAGATCCAGGTTCGTTTTCTTTATTATTGTCGTGTTACTCTGGGCCACGAAACCACTCTTATACTTGAAGTACAACATGAGCTACAATGGCCAGACGGAGTGGGAGCGAATGAAGAGACTGTGTTTATTCCAGGCTGTATCCCCAGACAAGGTCAAATGGGTGCCTGAGATTGACGGATAAGGACCACCACCTAGCTACGACAGAATAGCTGAACTTGAAACGTAATTCTTTATTTGTCAAGCTAAAAACTACAGTAGCAAAAGACGTTTAAAGTAACAAGTCTATTCTATTCCTAACTCTGGAATGGAATCCTCAACTTAATCCATACCTCCTATTTATAGCACAAATACGTTAAATTGCAACTATGTAAATTGTGCTACACAAAGAGTAAATATGCAAAGACGCAACAATTATCTACCAGTAATCACAATTAGAGAGACTCAAAAATCATTCTATTAAATACTCCACAGATATTATTTAAACATATAACATATTTCACGAGTGTTTTTTTTTTTATACAGAATTTATATCTTGTCTTCAAAACAAACACACAGCCCAGTTTAGAAATTACTTCATTTAATTCCAAGGTGGCTACAGTTGATTGGTTAGAACTGTGTCAAACCAGATGGTGGAATAATGTGCCATCTGTGGAATAATTGATCAGTTTTTGGTCAAATATATAGATTCGGTGTTTTTTATATCGTTTGTAGACGCTTAGATAACAACGCATTGACACTTAATATAATGTAAAGTTACGGGAACATGATATTCATGTACTAAAAAAGGCATCTTTCCCGTAAAAAATGCATTAGAACATTGCATTTTGATTCATCACCCCAGTATACAAGGTTGATGATGTTGATGAAGAATGTGCTACAACACCAGTAAATATAATACACTGCGGCTTGTGATTCTAAAACAACACTTGAAGTTCCCGTCCATCATTACTCTTCATAATTCACCCTTTCATACCTCATCCAAAAAGGTTAGAAATAGTCAATATTTCACCTTGAAATAAATTTTGATTTTTCATTGAAAAGAAACTCATGCGGTGTAACTTCAAGTGTTGTTTTACAACCAGTAAAGTTTAATGAAAATTTTGAAGAGATAGGCTAATATAATGGTAGAAGTTTTAGAATATAGTTTTGTTTACTTCAAGTTCAACTCTTTAATCCAAACTCGAATAAATATCTAGCAAATGAAAACATTAAGACGCGAATGTTTCTTTCAAACATAAATCAAATTTCTACTGTCCTTACTGCGATATCCATGAGAACATTCGAGTCTTAATGTTTTCATTTGCTATATATAGATGGCGCGTTATTGACCTAGAATAAATATCTGTGTTTATATAGAACAAATTACAAACAAGATCTAGCGCAATATAAGCATTAAAAGTGAATTTACCTTTTGCAATTTCTTTCTAAAACACATCAGAATACTTTTTTACAATTTCGAACGGAAGAAGGAAAATATTGCCAAAACTGGGTCATCATCAGTGAACATTTTCTTTGTTGATGGTGTTGTCTTAGGATCCAACATATGTGCTTAGATCAGGGGTCAGCAAACTTTTGAGTCGAAAGAGTCAAAAATTACAATTTACAAAATTTCAAAGTTTTTAAAGAGCCACAGTTTTTTTCTTGCCAACAATAAATAGTACTAAGATTATAAACTCAAAAGGATTTCTTCTATATAACTTGTTTATTTCGCTAGCTTTCAAACGACATTGTTCTTCAATGGACGTAAAGACAAGGTGTGATGTGAGATGTGTGCAATTATTTAGAGGTACATTGAGAGCCAAGATATATGCAAATTTGTAACTGCCATCATGTTAGTTACATATTTGTATATATCTTGGCTCTCAATGTACATCTATATAATTGCTCACATCACACTAGGTCTTTACGCCCGTTGAAGAACGGTGTCGTTCAAAACCTAGCGAAATCAACAAGTTCTATAGAAGAAGCTCCTTTTGAGTTTATAATCTTACAATATATTTATGGTAATCAAAGTTGATGTCTACACACAATAAATAGTACTCACATAAATAATATTTGTGTATGGAACTATATAAAGAGCCTCAGCTTCACATCCACCGCATGTGGCTCGCAAGCCGCAGGTTACCGACCCCTGACCTAGACAATTAACAATTTAAACAATAGTATTGATTCTTCTAATGAATTGTTACAAAAGGAAAAACTAAGATCAAATATAAACAATATATAATAAAGGAATTTATAAAAGATAGATAAAATTTAGGGAAATATATACAGTTGTATATATGTACATATATATATATGTACAAATTTCTTCAGCAAGGGAGGCTTCCCCACCTTGATTTCACATCTAAACTAGAATGTAAACATATGGTCAGATTTTTTTTTTTTATAAGGATGGAAGTCTTTGGATTAAAAGCGCAAATATGGTTAGAATTTTTTTTTTTATAAGGATAGAAAATGGTTTTTGACTCATAATTAATTGTTAGAAATTTCTTTGACAAGGATGGAATGGTCTTTGAATTCATAATGTAAATATAGTTGGAAATTTCTTTGAGAAAGGAATGGAATGGTCTTTGGACTCAAAATTCAAATCTGGTTAGCATTTTCGTTGGTATTGAAGGAATGGTGTTTGGAGCTACTATGCAAATATGGTTAGCAATTTCTCTGGCATGGATTGAATGGCTTTGGGTCCACAATGCAAATATACCTAGCAATTTCTTTGACAAAGGATGGTTTTGGATTCACAACGCAAATATGGTTATCAATTTATTTTACAGGGATGGAATGGTCTTTGGATCTACAAGACAAATATGGTTAGCAATTTCGTTGGTAATGAAAGAATGGTCTTTGGAGCTAAAACGCAAATATGGTTAAAGATTTATCTGACTTGGATGATATGGCTTTGGATCCACAATAAAAATATGGTTAGCAATTTCTTTGACAAAAATGGAATGACCTTTGGACTCACAAGGTAAATTTGGTTAGAAATTCTTTAACAAGGATGGAGTGATCTTCGGACCTATGTTCAGAATTCGAAAAGATGAAAGGGTCTTCGAACACCACAAGAGCTCCAAAAAATGATATATTAAAAATGACCAATAAATCCCCTCCTTGCTTTCCTCAAAGTGAGGGAATCTCTCCAATGAGGAAATCCTCAGAGATTTCTTGAGATAAAAAAAAATATGTCATTTCTTTTTGCTTCACTCAAATTTCAATGATTTAATGCCTTTAGGAATTTTACAAACCTGAAGATAGTATGAGTTATCACCTGAATTCTTACTTTTTCCCCAATTTTCTGCATGCTTTTGCTAAAAATGGAACATCGACACAAATTCAGTTGATTTAACATAGATTTAAAACAAGAGAGGGAACATTTAAGGGGATTAGGTGATAACATTTTTTAAAAAGCATCTGATCAAGTGACAGAACCTTGCTGGTAACTTGTGCCGTCTATAGTAATAAATCCTTAATTAAAAAGGCATATATTGGATCAAAAAATCATTTATTTTACCAATACAGTCGAACTTGGATAATTCGAATCCCAAGGGACCATAAAAAAATTCGAATTATCCAAAAATTCGAATTAAAGATGTTTTTAATAAAAAGGCTTAAAACAATAAAAATCTCACAATTTCGATCAATTCCTTTATTAAGAATAACATTAGTTGCTGTAAATTTACATTTTTACCGTATATTTAGATTATGTGCAATAATTGTATGTATATACTATATACATATTAAAAAATTTCAAAACTGATGTATTAACGTACAAAAAAAAGGCAGATTGCTGATTTAAAAAAATGTACAGATTATTCTGCTTCGTTGGAACTCTGAAATTTAATTTTTGCCAAAGAAGTCAGAAATCTTAGCCTGTTTTCTAGAATTAAGTCTTTCAGTAAGGACAAAGGATTCTAACATATTCAACGAGTGGAAAATAGAGGGACTTACGTCATTTTTACTTTCAAAAAAGCGTCTAAGTTGCATGATATTGTTCGTTGCTTCGGCCGCACTTGGAACGTTCCTTTCCCCGGCAACTGATGACTCGTCTTCATCACCCGATGCCTCGTCGCCGTCTTGTTTTTCAATGTTGTGGTTGAGCACTTCAGCGATGATATCTGCGTCGGTTATCTCACCACATACTGCAACATCGTCATCCACGTTTAAGAAATCGTCATACGAGATGGTAGGATTAGAAATGACGTCCTCCCAGCCGTCAACTGAAGGCATCGTTTCCGCTATAATATCATCTGCATTTTCTTCATCCTCCTCCTTTTTTACGAAACCAGCTTTTTTAAAACAGTGTTTGATCGTTTTGGACGTTACTTGGTCCCAAGATTTCTTACACAATCGAGAGGCTTGAAGAACGTCTAGTTTGATTTTAAGGGCTTCGGAATCTCCTGTCAATATGTTCTCAACTAGAAACCGTCTGTAAAAATGCTTAAGATTTTTGATGACTCCCTTGTCCATGGGCTGGATAACCGAAGTCATGTTGGCAGGAAAAAAAATTACTTCCACATTTTCCATTGGAGGGATTGAGTTGTGTGCAGTACAGTTATCGATAAATAAAATAACTTTTCGTTTTTCTTTTGTGAACTTTTTGTCCAAGTTCAACAGCCACTTCTCAAAAAGATAACTAGTCATCCAAGCTCTTGCGCTGTTTGCATAGTCCACTGGCTTTGTTTTGACGTTCTTGAAACAACGTGGATTGGCTGCCTTGCCTATCATCAATAGAGGAAGCTTTTCAGATCCATCCATATTTGCACCAACCAGGAGAGTGACTCTCTCTTTGCTTAGTTTTCCCCCGTGACATTTTTCATGCTTAAAAGCTAGCGTTTTGTCAGGGGTGCATTTAAAAAAAAAAGACCCGTTTCATCAACATTGAAGACGTCTCTAGCGTCTTTATCCTGGATCAATTCCCGTAAATTATTTTTCCATTGTTCGGCTACTTGTAGATTAACGACCCCACTTTCTCCACAAATGGTTTTGAACGAAATTTTGTTGCGTTCTTTGAAGCCATCTAGTCACCCAGAACTCGCCTTAAAATCGGTTTTCCCCCATTTCAGTAGCAAATTGTTCAGCTTTGCTTCTTATAAGGTGACCACTCACGGGAATCTTCTTATCTCTTGCTTGCTTGAACCATTTTAAAACACATTTGTCCAAATCAGGATTTCCCGGCTCCCTTAACCTTTTTCGGCCTTTATCACACTCACTTTCACTCCTGAGAATTTTTTCTTTATTTTTTAAGTACGTCGACAACGTAGTTCGAGGAATCCCAAAGTCCTTAGCAATATCGGATTTTTTTTCATCCCCATCTCTACTTCTTTAATCGCCGCTATTTTTTCAGCCAACGTCAAAGTTTTGTATGTTCGAAGCGCCGACATATTCGCTCCTTTTAGCTTTCTTGATAAATAAGGAGTCTCAAAAATCCAATAAAAATAAATTTATTATATATAGTACTTCTCTTGCGGCAAGATATTGCCACGTGGAAAATTAGGAATGACAAACTTCGGCGTGACACAGCAATTTATTTAAGGCAAGGACAAACTATAATTGATAAAATAAAAGATAAGCAATGAGGGAAGTTTACAGAGTAGCAAAATATAAACATAAAAATTGATAACTCTGTTAAGAAAATAATTAATAATAATAAAATAACAAATTCGTTGTTACAATATTACAACGTCATTTCGCAAAATTTCACGCCTTGAACCGGCATCAGGTCCTTATTTTAACTCGTAAAAGTTCGAATTATCCAAGACATAATTCGAATTAACCACGATTTTTTAACATTATTTATATAGGAAATTCTAGGGACCAAGATAAATATTCGAATTAAAGAGGTTTTCGAATTAAAGAAGTTCGAATTATCCAAGTTCTACTGTATTTCAGTTGGCTGAACGCCAATTTTTATCAAGGTAGTATAATATATTAATGTCTAATAAATTATTAGACACACATTAACATGTTATAACACCTTGATAAAGGTTGGCGTTCAGCCAACTGAAATATTGGTAAAATAAATGATTTTTTGAACCAATATATGCCTTTTTAATTAAAGATATATATATATATATGGATTACTCCAATTTCAAAATAAAAAAATATATAAACTAATCAGGTAATACATTTTTCTTAATTCAGAAAAAAATACTCAAGATATATATATTTCTAAAAATATGGCAATCTATAAGATTCAACATACAAATTTTAAAAAAACGGCAAAACTTGGATCGAAAAAATAATAAACTTCGTTTTTATTGTATGATATTTCGACGGTCAGAAAGTTCTTCTTTTTCAAAATCTTCTGATCGTCGAAATATGCAAATAAAGACATAGTTTATTATTTCGATCTAAGAGATGGGCCGCTTTTTTATTTAAATATAAATATATATTGAATGATTAACGCTTATTTTGGATTAAAATATTTATTGTAACTTCCAATATTTCGATGAGGCTGTTCGCCTATCTTCTTCGTGGATTCAAACCCTGTAAACAAATCATCCACGTGATGCACGAGTGGCGAGGTTTTGATCCAAATTTGATCCAAAATAAGCGTTAATCATTCAAAGTATTTAAAATGGATTGCTCAGTTTTCAACAATATATATATTAATTAAAAATATCCTATAATCAGTTATTAAATTGATATTCCACCGATAAAAACAAACCATTAGTTCGAAACCGCTTAATCAAAATTTAATTTTATATTGAATTCTAAATCCACATCAATACGTGTTTAGATTAATGAAATAATTAGTATTAATGAGAGTTCAACCTCCTAATTCAGTATCTCGACGTCTCAAGAAAACCCTATCTTAGAATGTGTTGCCAATTTATGAAGATTTGCTATTGAAATGCACAGAGTGTTCAGCGTATCAATATTTTAAAGTAATGGTACTTTTCTGTTAGCCAGGGACAAGCGAAAATTCGCCAAATAATGTAAAATTCCACCAAATTTCTTAAAACAACAAGGGGAATGTTCATTTGGAACTATGTGCGTTATTTTCTGAATTCATTCAAAACAAAGCACATTTTTCTTTTTTTTTTTTCTTCTATCTTTTTTTCTTCTTTTTTTTTTCTTTCTATCTTCTATTTTTTAAACCTATCCAAAGAAATTTGGAGGAATTTTACATTATTTGTCGATTTTTTTTCACTCGGAATAGTAACGGAATTAACGGACAAGTATCAAAGAAAAATTTAAGAAATTTAAGAAATCTTTTTTTTTTTTCTTTCTCTCTCTCTCTGGGAGGCCTGGGGGGCCTGAGCCTCTGGGAGGCCGCCTCAAACGTCCTTGAGCTGGACCACCGGGTTCTGCGGCCAGCCTGCCTGAGATCCATGAGTCTTCGAGGCGACAACAGGTTCCTGCGGCCGCCAGACCTGTTGGCTCCCGAGCGCTGACTACAGGCGACTGTCGGGGACTTCTTCGACGGCCCCCTTGCCCTATAGCGCTCCTGGACGCGCAGCACCTCAGGGCCTTTTACCAGCATCTCACCCAAGCAAAGAAATAAGATTAAAATATTTTCAAAAAATTGTGTGAACATTCAAAATATATATACATCAGATGAATCCTTCAGGATCGTCTAAAACACTTTTGCGGTGGCAAGCTGTCCTAAAAGTGGTGAGACTCTTGTAAAGTGTGCAAATTTTGTTCTCGATACGTGCGATAATACTTCCGATGAACTTGCTTTTAGCAGACTTCTGCTCGGGGAGGGTTCAGCTGTGGAGTTCCATCATATCAGGACTAGATACCTTTCATACATGTCACCAATATATCATTACCTCCTCCACAGCATCTCTGACGATGTGGACACCTGAGGTATTCTATATCTCCTTATACTGTCTACGAGCTTTTGTCTTTTTCAGCAATGGCAATACCTCCTCTTCAGGAGGTTGAAATATCTGTGCTTTGGAGTTATCAGATTGGGTGGTTGGGCCAACTTTGACTCCGATCTCTTCATCAGGGGCTGGATCTCGATAATTGATGTTGGCGCAACAATAGTTGAGAGGGCACCATCGGAGCAGTCGCCTGTAGCCAGCGCTCGGGCCGGCAGGGTGGTCCTAGTAGGCGTAGTCGATAGTTTTGTATTGAGTGACACGGGCGCAGAATCCTGATGAAAGTAAGATTCGTCCAGCCAAGAGTAGCCGTTGGCAGCGCCGCGAAGTGAGGCCTGGACTCCCTTCAGGCAGACGAGCCGAAGCTGACCCGTGATGTCCAGCAGGCCGACGCCACCCTCGGAGACAGGACGCACCAGGATACCCCCAAAAAGCCACGAGATTCGGCTAGTTCCCCAAAAGAAGAGCACCAGCAGCCTATGCACCAGGTCGATGGTTGTTACTGGTAGAACTTAGCTCTGGATGTAGTGTAGGATTGAACCTAGGACCAGGCTGTTTGCCGCGAGGGCACGAACCATCAATGACAAGCCGCGAATAAAAGACCGTGAGCTCAAACTGAGCGTTGTCCCTGATGAAGAGAACGATGCCATTCGCATAGGCGACCACCTACCCTCGGCGGCGTAGCAGAGGCCCAACTCCGATGCTGAAGAAGGCGCCACTGAGGCGGCAAAATTGCCTCATTCCGTTGAAAATCAGGAAGGCCTTGATGTGGAAATCCCCGATCCCGATGATGACCTCTGCTTTCCTGCAAAAGACAGTAATCCACCCGAGTTAGGCAGACTCAGCTTCTCCAACAGTGTACAAGTAGTTCATGTTCAGATTGTCAAACGCCGACTTCAGGTCCAGAAAGATGACAGCCAGCTATGTGTCATGTATCATTGCCCAGGCGACTTTGTCGGACACTCGCACAATGTTCCAGGAGGATGACCATCCCGGAACGGCGTAGGCCCGACAAAGGCACGAGGTCTGTCGGACGACTCATGAGCACGTCGCTGAGGATCCTCTAGTTGGTGGTTGGGGTGCGGATCGGACAGAATGCCCCTGGACCCGTGCGACTTTGTCAGAAGGATGACCTCATTGTGTCTTGAAGATGGGGATAAGGCCCACGGAGTCGAGAAGCCTCGAAGACTTGCCAAAATACTTTGATAAACTCGTAGGGTAGTCCGTCTCATCCCGAGGCATGGCTGTTCGGCAGGCGGTGAATGTCTACCTCTATCTGGCCGCGGGAGATGGTGAGAAAAAGCTGGTCCCACTCGCCTAACTCTAGGGGAGTCACTTCAGCTAGGAAGTTGGCGATAGATTCAGTTGAGCTGGTCTCCTGGGCGAAACCACTGCTCAAACGTTCCCGAAAGACATGTCTTAGCTGACCCCCGGAGATAACGTTGCTGTCGTCGTCGATGAAGGTGGAAGGATAACGACGTCTGGTACCTAGAGAACGCCCAAGATCCGACAATGGAAGATAGTCAAACAAGCAGTGCCGTCCTTAAGCCTCCTCCTCAGAAAGTGGCTTGCTCTCTTGATGAATCCACCGCCCGACTCGGCGACGGCGGGCCCGAGTGACCGTATCTCCGCGACCAGATCTGCCTTGATCCCGGTTCATTGTTCCCATAACATCGGGGGTGAAGGATTTTCATGGTCTTCCGATATTTCATCAATGAACGTTTTCACTCGATCGGCGAACGGGTCTGACCGTAGAAGCTCGCCGTGGCAATGAAGTCTTGAAGGATCTGGGTCTCCCACTTGGATCAAGAGGGCACGGTGGTCCGAGTAGGCGTAATCTGTAGTTTGGTATTTGGTGACGCGGTCGCAGAAGCCCGAATGAAAGTAGGATTCGGTCCAGACGACGCGCTTTGACTCGACTTCCGATTGTGGCGACCCTGGTGTGGTCCAGCGCAGGATCGAATTAGGTCACGACATCGACTAGGTCGGCTTGTTCAAGTAGATACGCCAGGGTTTCTACCTAACCTGATGCCGGCCGGGTCCTTAGGTGTCTCCCCGGAGATGTTTAAGTAACCGTGGATCCACGCAGCCATAGTTGTGATGGTCTACAGTTGGCGGCACCGTTTTTCAGAAGCATGAGTGATGTAGGCGTTGACGCATGTAATAAAGAATCCTCGGACGGCGAGGTCGATGAAAGCAATCTTTATAGGCCATAGGATTTGCTGTAGGTGAAAAGGGCCCTGACCGCGAAGACGCAGACACACCCACGGTAATCGTTAAAGGTAAAAACAACAACGGCGCTGTAGTCGTGGTAGAGGTCGCCAACGTCGACCAGGAACATGACGTTGGTCTCCTGCAGGAATCAGATGTCAATCTCATGCTTCTTGAGAAAACAGCAGAGCTGGATTCTTTGGCGAAGAGTGACGATGCCGCGAGTGTTCAGGGTCGCAACTCGAAAACTAATTTGGGCTGCCGAGCAGAGTTCCGGGCGCGCCAGAGCTTCTTGCACAGGGTGTCGCTGGTTTCCCCCGTCAGAGCCATTTGCGCCGTGGCCAAGGTGTCGGTGCCTTGTTTTTGGCTCGACGTTAAATTTGGCCAAGAGGTTGCCCATCAAACCATTGTTGGTGAAGGCTTAGAGGAGTTATTCTCTCTCCAGCTCTAAATTCTAAACGCTGATGATGGTCACAGATGCTCTTTCGTTCTTCATTAGAATATCTATCTGTTTCTGAATTAATGTACACTGATCCTGCATTGATGGAGACTCTTGAGAACCGCTTTGCGATTCGGGTGGAGAAGGATCCGAGTTGACCACCTTATTTGTCATAGCTGGGTCGCTGGGAGGAAGTTCTGCGACAACATCAGCAGCTGGTGGTAGTATGCTGGAACAAAAGGGGCGCTCGACGTGGAGGGCGGCTTGGTTCTGGCTTTCGTGCTTGCAACGGAAGCATCCGCAGGGAGTACCAGCTTGTCCTCCTGAAGGCCAGCCTTGCAAGAACATTTCTCGCGCTTGTGTCCCTACTTATAGCACAGGCTACACTTGATACCGTAGCTCAAATATACGTTTGTGACCACTCCCTTGGACTTAACATCCAGCCAGGAAGTGATCTAGAAAAAATTTACTCCTATCGCAGAATGATAAAGGCTTTCCGATTCCCAGCAGAAGTCTTCAAGAGCTGCATCATCTTCTGTATGATGGGTGTGACGTTGCCGTTATTCGTCTTTGTCAGTTGATTAATCAAGAAATTTGGTTGACCAAATATCACGGAACAAGTTAAATGACGTTTAGTTTATTCTTATTTCACTAGATGGCGCTCTGCCATCTAGAGATGCTCATGTGCGCACGGTCAGGATATGTCTCTTTAATTTTTAATATCAACATCTGACATTTTATATATATTTTTTATTTTTTCACATACATATATATGAAAAAACAATAGAAAAAAATAAAAGATAAGTGGGTCAGGTTTTGATATTAAAAATATAGAAGGCATCTCCTGACCACGAGCACATGTGCTTTTTAGATGGCAGAGCGCCATCTAGTGGAGCAAAAATAAACTAAACGTTTATTTAGCTTGCTCCGTGATATTTGGTCAACCAAATTTCTTGATAAATCAAGAATAAATCAAGGTTACAGCCTTCTCCACGCTGACGAGCGCCAACAGCGCGAAACGCGTTCGTGGATGGCTTTTCTTGATTTATCAAGAAATTGGGTTGGCCAAATATCACGGAGCAAGCTAAATAAACGTTTAGTTTATTTTTGCTCCACTAGATGGCGCTCTGCCATCTAAAAAGCACATGTGCTCGTGGTCAGGAGATGCCTTCTTTATTTTTAATACATATATATGTAATACAATATAATGCGGCTTGTGATTGTAAAACGACATTTAAAGATTATCCCGCATGAGACTCTTTTCAACGAAAAATCCAAATTTATTTTAAGGAGAAATAACGATTATTTCTAACCTTAGGGATGAGGTATGAAAGGATGAATTGTGAAGAGTGGACATGACATCTGCCCGGTAAGCGGAACACTGTGGGTTCGATTCCCATCCCTGGACACTTTTATTTTTCCGTTTATCATTGCTCTTCACAATTCATCCTTTCATACCTCATCCCTAAAGTTAGAAATAATCGTTATTTTTCCTTAAAATAAATTTGGATTTTTCGTTTAAAAGATACTCATGCGGGATAATCTTTAAATGTCGTTTTACATATATATGTGAAAAATTAAGAGAAATATCAGGTGTTGATATTAAAAACACAGACACACACACATACACACAAAAGACATATCTTTAAGCTCACATGAACAATTGCTCTGCCATCTAAAATTGTCATTTAAATGGTCAGGATATGGCTTTTTTGTGTATATATATATACGAGGTGTGTTCAAAAAGTATCGCGACTTTTGTGTTTTTTCAAAAATTATTTATTTATTCATGAATACCTATTTTTTCCCCTTCAAAGTAATCCCCATGAGATATTATACACTTGTGCCAACGGTTTTTCCAATCTTCGAAGCACTTCAAAAAATCATTTGAACCTCGTATATTCATATAATATTTCATATGGAAATAAGATATATAATACACTGCGGCCTGTGATTGTAAAACGACACTTGAAGTTACACCGCATGAGTTTCTTTTAAACGAAAAATCAAAATTTTATTTCAAGGTGAAATATCGACCATTTCTAACCTTTTTGGATGAGGTACGAAAGGGTGAATTATGAAGAGTGATGATGAACGGAAAAATAAGATATACATTCCTCTTTACAATCTTAAGTCGACCCAACGACTCAAACGTATATTTAGTTATATATTGACATAACCATATAATTTATTAATGTGCGTGAAAGAGAAAAGGGAAACTCCATGTATATGTAAAAAAAAACGCTAATAAATTAAATTGAAAATAAATTATTCATCGCACCACTGAATTAATAAAAAGGATGAACTTGTAAATGAGTAAATATTTATATTACAATCCATCTTATTAATTTAAATCATATATTTGATTATTCAGAATATATAGAACAATCCTTATTTAAATCTTTAGATAATAAAAAGTCATACGATTGGATTGAAAAAAATATTTATTTGCCGCCATTTTGGTTGGCGCTGAGTTTGTTTATACAAAAATGTAATGCCTTGACAAAGGTTGGCGTTCAGTCAACCGAAATATTGGCAAATAAATATTTTATTCAATCCAATATATGCCTTCTATTTATCTAATATATTTGATTATATAAAACAAATTTGAATTCTATATTAATCTTAAATAAGATATTTATGTACTCAAAATATCAGGGAAATATATTGTGTGTAAAATATTCAAATAAAGATGTCAAGATATATATATATACCTTTTTTTTATTTTATGAAAGATATTTTCTTATTCGCCAAATGCCGTTGTCCATTTGAATAGGAAAGCGAAGGCTTAGAACGCGGCTGATTCCACACTCGCTGGACATGTGTCGGACCTGGAGGCTGTTGTTAGGTTCTGTGCTACCTGGGGTATAGGAGCTCCATCTATGCTTCCTTCCTGCGGTGAATCTGTATAAGACCGGTGGTTAGTAGCGTAATTTTCCTGTCGAAGGGCGGTTGAGCCCGAAAGCTTGAAATAAATATATTTGCTAAAGATACTCATCCCTCAAGCTTATTGATGTTTTAACATTCTATTAAGGGATTAGCCTATTAACTATTAATTGATTTAACATGTTCCCTGATATTTGGCCAACTCATTTATATATATACAGGGTGATCCAAAAGTCCCGCACAACTTTAAAAATTAATAACTCCGCGAATATTTGCGCTAGAGCAATGCGGTAAACACCATTGTGTTCAGAATGCAATGGGATTTTTTATGGCAAATATTGAAAATTTTGAAATTGATTTTAGTTACAATTTCATTCCCTAGATGGCGCTGTACCAGAATCAGAAATTCAGCGGCCAAATTGTTTGATTAATTGAAAAATATAACTGATCGACACGTATTTTTCCTTTTTGTATACTAGGAAAGAATCCTAATAATATCAAATCGTTAATTAATAAAGCACCATTTCGCCAAAAGTTAGAAGAAATGGTTAACGATTTTTAAATACAATCTGAGATATGTAAAATAGGTATATGCAAATTAAAACATGCAGCAAAAAATATTTATATTTTTGACAGAGTTTTGTCAAATATATTGAATGTTTGAAAAACATAGCTGAATTCAATACACGATTTTTTGAAATGTTAATATAGTACCAAAAATTATGATGGTACTACTAATAGGATTTTTTGCTATAAGGAATGTGTAATTTCTTGAATAATTGGCGACACTCGACTATTTAACTGGAAATTTGTCATGATCCTACAAATGAAATATAGATGGGAGTGACAGAATACATTTGTCGTACTTTATTCCAAATATCCTATGGGCTTGTAAAATGTTATCATTGTTTATTATTCTGTACACGATTTTAAAAAATGTATCCCCTCAAATAAATATAATTTTTTAATCAACCTTTTGCGTTGAAAAACGTGGTAGTTAAATCATTTTGTATTATTATTTTTGGCCCAAAATTTCTAAAGGTGGGGGGTTACAGAGAATATTCCTTATGCTATTTCTTTTAATGAGCGAAAAGCGATAAATTAAACATAAGGGGTAAAATTGTGTGTACAGTGTTATTCGAGAAGTTATAACACTTTGGTCTGCACGACATAATATAAGATGTGAGCAAATGACAAACAAACAAAAATTACTTTTCACAAATAAAAAAGAGACAAGATATGAGGACAGAATTTATTTACCCATAACCCAACACAAAGAGCTGCAAAACATTGGTAGATAATATAATACATGGAAGCTTTTATAACAAATGAGGTAACTGCCTTCTCTCTTGTATTAGGTCAGAATCCTTGTTCAATGTGGCGACCTTCATTCTCAAACACCGCCTGCAGACGATAGATGACAGAATGGACACCATTAAATAACATATCTGTTGAAATTGATGAAACGTGCCGTCTGATAGAAGCCTTCAACATGGCCAATGTGGTAGGCCGACATCGATAAACACGCGACTTAATGTACCCCCATAGCCAAAAATCGCAAGGCGTCAAGTCTGGTGATCTTGAAGGCCACTGGTGTATAAAGTGGCGACTTATCACACGATCTTCACCGAACGTATCCTTCAGCAATTGTTTGGCACCGCGGGAGATATGAGGAGGTCCTCCATCTTGCATGAATGTTATTTCGCTCAGTGCTTGTCTGTCCTGCAATATGAGGATAACCTTTTCTCTCAAAAGTTGAACATAACGTTCACCAGTTACAGAAACGGTTTTAAATGTTCTTCCATTTATTTCTTCAAAGAAAAATGGCCCAATAATAAAAGAAGAAGTGAACCCACACCAAACTATAACTCTGGGCTGATGAAGTGGCATTTCTGTAAAATTCCTAGGGTTTTCTGATGCCCAAATGCGGCTGTTTTGAGTGTTAACTTCTCCGTTCAGAGAAAATTGAGCTTCATCTGTCCACAGAACATTCAACAGCCAGTTTTCATCAATATCAATTTGCCGGAAATCCCATGAAGCGAATTCTTGACGCTTCTCAAAATCGCCGACTTTTAGCTCGTGAAGTCTTTGAATTTTTTTACGGGTATTTTTTAAGACAAATTCTTAGTGCTCTCCAAACTGTTCCATACCAAATCCCCGTTTGTCGAGCACTTACTTCTCCATACGTGGATAACGTTTCAATAGCTACAACATTCTGCGAAACCGTAGCAACCCCTGACTTGCATGTCGATGGTCTTCCACTTCGAGATTTTGCTTCCAGAGATCCAGTCGTCTCCAAAGTTTTTATCATTCGCCTTAGAGAGTAGCAACTCATGGGTCCTTTACCGCTTCGAATACCTTTAAAGGTACGAAACGCTTGTAAAGCTTCAGTGGCAGATTCTGAATTGCAATAAAAAAATTTCACCAAGAGTGATTTATGCTGTAGTGATGGTAAAATAAATTGTTGTGCATGTAAATAGATGAAGATTATTTGCATTTTTCAAAACCTCATTATGTAAAAATATATGTGTATATAAATTGGATATTTGTTGTTGGCCGAACCAATAACCATACACACCTCATCTCGTTAACGGAATAATGTTCTTTGTCTGGTCTGCCTTTTTTTACTCTCTTTGGAGTAGATTTGCTTTTTGATAGTTTTTATTTATGGAGCTGAACCAGTATGATGGCGGTGGTGGAGGAAGTCAGCAGGCCAACAAGCGGCCGCGTTCTGAGGACGAAGACCTCCTCCCGTCTCCCCATCACCAATTTGAATTCAACAGCACGGCGAACTTGTTCAACTTTGAGTGCCAAACCTTCGAAGCGATCATTGCCGACACCAGCCTGGACTCCCCCGAAAAAATACAGATGGCCACCAAAGGACTGATACTGACTCTCGTCCAAGAGGCAGAACTTCTTCTTAAGGACGCCTTCAAGGGAGCCAGTCTAGGAAGACCCAATCCCACAGCCAACGTCCCGATTCCCTCCACCTCTTTCGCCTCGGTTGTGGCAGAGAAAGACAAGCCGGTAAAGCCTGCACCTCCGAAACCCAAAGCGAAATCCACATTTGTGAATCTGGCTCCTTCCTTGAATCGCATGTCGTCGTCAGGTCGGCTAACCCCAAAGCAACCCAAGGGAATTTTTGAGGGAAATTCAAAAGATTCATCCTTCCCTAGCGTCATCAAAACACGTGGTGGCGTCCATCAACACCAGCGGCGAGGTGGTTTTCCACCCCAAAACAACCCAAATGGCAAAGTAGCTGGCCACTGGGCTGACCTCCCTGCCAACGGGCCTAAGCTGCCCCGAGTGCCCGGTTATCCTACCAAGATACTGCCTCTTCAGAGTGGACGGGGAGGTGCGGGACGATGAGATATGCGAGAGCTTCCGCTCCAACCACTCCGTGCAGTCACTCCTGGAAAAGCGTGAAATCAGGGTAGTCCATCGATCGAATAATGCGGCACACAGCACTAGTACAGTGTTCATCGAAGTGGACAACCAAGTCGCCGAAATCCTCGGTCAACATGGACGTATTCCTGTGGCGGGTCTAGTGTACAGGTATGAGCGCAGTCATACTTTAAAGCAATGCTTCCGTTGCTGTGGCTTCGGCCACCGAGCTTCTGCCTGTCCAGCTGCCCATCCAATCTGCTATCGCTGCGGCTCTGCAGAGCATGAGGGCATCCGATGCTCGGTCGAGCCAAGCCAAAGCCGCTGCTGCCGCTGCAGAAAAAAAAATCTGGAGCTCCCACAACCACTTTGCCACATTATCTACCTGTCCCTTTGTAAAAGAGAGAATAGCCCGAACAAGAAACAATGTCTAGGCCATTGCGTGTCCTGCAGGTGAACGCTAAAAAATCACCAACTGTCATTCTTGAAATTGCAAATTTGGCAAATTCGACACAGGCCGACATCGTGCTCCTGCAAGAACTCTCAACTAACTTCTTCTGGCCCACACGTGGGTTTCAGGCTTTTTTTTTGTCCCAGGCGCCTACATCCCCTCGGGAATTGTGGCATGTAGCAACCTTCATCCCATCCCTCTAACCTCCCCAGACACCGCCATAACCTCCATAGACATATGTCTAGAGCAGAGCATCATCGTGGTGCACTCGGCCTACTGGCACGGCCTTAGAGCTGCCGATGATTTCATCCCTCTTCTGGAAGATACGATAAGACGGGCGTCTCTTCCAGTGATCCTGGGTATGGACACTAACGCCCACTCTCCTACCTGGGGCATCGGTGCGAGGTTGGACTTCCAGGGTGCTAATCTTGAAGAGTTCGTCAGCTTCAATGATCTTCATTTCTTGGGACCTCCTGTGGACTCGACCTGGTCAAATGGGCCTTTATCTTCTTCTATAGATGTAACTCTGGTATCCAGCTCACTGGCTATCCATGTCACTAGAGGTTTATTAGATGAGATGGCCTTCACTGACCATATGCCTATCTGGACTACATTCCTAGACATGGTCAATAACGAGACAAAATCCTCCTGGGTTGAATCCTCATGTAAAGAACAGACCTTTAAATCCTTCATCAACTCTTCTCTCCACCAGGTAACTACCCTATTACAACAACAACAACAAAAACCTTCATTAAGACACTATTGTCTTACAAGGGGATTCCCCTAAGAGGTTATATATGTACATGAGTGAGGAGGAAAAGCAATTTATAGGGGAGGTGGAGCAATCAGCCGTTGTCTGGGGAGTTGAGCACTTCTTCCCTCATTTTGTCAATCGCCTTGAAAAATTTTAAATATTTATAAACAAATGTTTTATCCAGCTGGATAGTAGTAAAAATTGTATATACATGTTGTTCATTATAGTGAGTTAGCCCCGAAATTTCGCGAATTTCCAGTCTCTTTTCCTGTAGGAATGGGCAATGGAATAGATAATGAACCAAATTTTTTGGATGCCAGCATTGCAGAAGTAGAAATTTAAAGGGTCGCTGTTTCAAAATCCCGTGATATCCTCGGGGGAAAATAGCCATATAATCCTTTGACGGGCTATTTTCAAAGAGAGGTTTGATAGTAAGTAGTCCTCCGTCATAAAGGAGCTACTTAGAGATTGATAGTGAATACAATGAGTTGAGTTTTGTATCTTAGCTCGGTCAAATTGGAGTAGCTGGTCCACTGTGGTTTGAACTATTCTAGGCATTTCTCCTCGCAAAACCATATAATCTTCACAGTTCTTAAGAAAAGAAAAACCCCAAGAGTCAATGATGTTATTCAGGTTATAAATAAAGTAGTTTCCCGCTTTTCCCAAAATTGAAACTTCCTAGAGCTGAAACAAGCAAACATAAGGTAATCTTGTCCTGTCCATTTTTAAAATCCGTATCTAGAACTTTATAATCAATTTCGTAATGTTTAATTCAAGGGACATCCTTTCGGTTTCTGTTCGTAAGATATAGCCCGGAGTGTAAATTTGCGAAGGTCAAGAAATCGCCGTAAGAAAAATATCCTGGATCTGGTTTACAACTCCTATCTGATTCGTCGCCCACAGTGGGGCCGAGTATAATAACGTGGATAAAACTATGGAGTCAAGTAATTTCATCACTGCTCCGAACGATATGGTTCTTGACTTAGATAGTATTCTCCATACTGCGTTTGTAGCAATCAATGCTTTGCTTTTAAAGTGCTGCGCCACGTAAGCAGTTGGATTCTTGATTGTTAAGGGGTAGCCAAGATACGTATATTTTGAGGTAACTGTCAAAGGTTGTTGGCCCCAAAACCAAACGTCAGATCTAGCCAAGCGGCCTCCATTTCGAAACGCTACGATTTTAGACTGGAATTGGTTCAGAGTTAAACTATTTTCCTCAAAATATTTTTTATTAAATTAATATTTATTTGGATATTTATCTTGGATTCACCACGGAAGACTATATCATCCGCGAACAGGAGCAGGTGTATAGTTCCATGGCCCGGTAAGTATATACCTGGCAGGTCAGAATCATCCAGCGTAGCAACCAGATCGTTATTGAAAATAATAAATAAATACGGTGAAAGAGGTTCACCCTGAAGAACACCTGATTGTATTTTGATAAATTCTGTAAAAGAGCCGCTCCATCTGACCGCTGCCATCATTTGAGCATAGTAGTTCTGTATAAGTTTGTTAAATCGCCCACTTAAACCAACAAGCGCAAGCTTTCTCCATAATAGTAGATGTGGAACTGTATCAAACGCTTTTTAAGATCAACAAAGAATGTGCAAAGTTTCCTCCTTTTGAGGTTTAATGTCATTTGAGTTAGTGACGTAAACGTGAAGATATGGTCTTTGCACGAGTAGCCCTTTCTGAATCATGCCTGGTTTTCCGCTATGAGTTTTCTATTTTCAATCCAATTACTTAGTCTATTTTTTAATATGGATGTAAAATGTTTTGACAAGTTGCTTATAAGGGTAATGCCCCTATAATTTGATGGTGTAACTACCTTATTAAACGAGGCCTCTAGCCCAGAAGATATTGACAGGGTGGTCCTCCTTCTGACTTCCATCCTGCAATCAGCTTGTGACTCTTCCATGGGGAGACGCTCCAATACTACAAGACCGTCAAAGCCGTGGTGGACCCCCGAACTAAGTCGGATCAGAAGGTTGGTTATCTCCCTCCGCCGTTATAGTCAGAAAGTCCGGTGTTCTATTAGGAATTTCTTCCGCGGTTTATACCGAGCGTGCCATAATCGACTGAAGGCGGCTATACGGAAAGCTAAAAGTAAATCCTGGTTTAATCAAGGAGGTGACAGCAAGGAGGTGTCATCCGCATACTGGAGTGACATACATCGATTTATCGCCCGGGGCCGCGGCTCCCCCCGAGGTCCGCCACTTCTCAAACATGATAACGGCTCTCTTTACAATCCTCATGAGACTTGCCAGACCCTGTTAAAATCACTTTTTCCTACATGACACCAGACCTCACCCGCAAAGGAATGCAATTTCTGCTCACTCAGACGAACCTGAATTCAAACCCTGGGAAGTTTTGCGAGCCATTCATCGCTGTGGAAAAAGGAAAGCCCCGGGCCCTGACGGTCTTGGTTCAAAATGCCTAGACCTGGGCGGCCCTTCCTTGCAATTCCTGCTGGCCGAATTGTTCACCAAATGCCTTCGTATGGGCCACTTCCCCTGTCAATGGAAAGAAGGCCGCCTCATACTTCTGCCTATATCCTCCAATTCAGCCACCAGTCAGCTGGAGAAATACAGACCTATTACTTTATTGAACACTATGGCCAAAGTATTTGAGAGATGTATCCTGGCCCGACTTCAGAGGCTCGCGGATCGTCATGGATGGTTCTTTGAAGATCAATACAAAACCGTATTGGGTACCGTAAATGGTCGTTCAGCGGAAGATGCACTGGCGAGTATCACTCAATTAATTGAAGAAAGACAAGCTCACTGGAGGAAAACTCTTGTCATCAGCTCGGACATCAGTAAGGCCTTCGACACTGTTTGGAGGCCGGCAATCATACAAAATCTTGAACGTCTAAATTGTTCAGAGTCTATTACCTGTTTAGTAAAAAGCTTTTTGAAGACCGGACGGTTTCTTACTCAGCTTGAACAGCAACAGAATGTACGTCCTCCCAACTCGGCACTCCCCAGAGTTCAGCGCTAAGTCCTTTCCTGTGTAACATAGTTGCTCGGACCATCTTCACCCTTCCCTCCATCATAGATAGCCGATTAATAGCTTACGCGGACGACTTCACCCTTATGACTCAGGTTCGTAGTCGCCTGCCGGTCTCTGCCACTAACACCTTCTTGGAGAGGTTGACATCTTGGTGCACGATAAATGGTCATAATATAAACCCCATTAAGACTCAAGCTTGCCTGTTCCAATGGCGTAATGTCCACCCCAACTCCGAGACAGGGCTTAGAGTCCTTGGTCAACCTTTAAACATCAAGAAGACCGTCACAATCTTAGGAGTGGAGTTTTACCAGACCCGCGGATTTGTCGCCCACCTACGCAAGATCACACGTAGATGCAGATCAATAATCCCACGACTCACCCACACCATACAGGGTAAATTTGGAATCTTCTTTTCAGCTGGACGGAGCGTCAGCATGGGGAGGTCGTGCTCTCTCCAGCGAAGGTATTAGGCAACTTAGGAGCCTTCACTGGAATTTTGCAAAACGTGTACTGAGAGGAGGTCCTTACACACCTACAGTCTCAGCCATCTCCATCACCGGCAGCCCTCCTTTCGATATTATTGTTAGGTCTCGTACGGCGTTCCTGAAGGAAATCAATGAAGGAAATTTTGAATCTAGACCAGGCCCTGCTTCTTTGCCATACCCTCCAGATAGACGTCAATTGTCTTTCAGTCTAAACATCGAGGAGTTAACAACACCTATAATATTCAGAGACGGATCAAAAATGAGGCTGGGGTGGGCGCTGCAATTGTTCCCTCATCAGAAGATCAGCAGCCCGTTCTCTTACGGTTCCATCCCGACTGCACAGCCTTCCAGGCTGAACTTCTGGCAATCCGCTGGGCGGTCCGTCTGGTGAAGGAAGGTTATTCAAGAAATGCGATCACTATCGCGTCGGACTGCAGATCAGCTCTGTCAGCCATATGTACGTCAGGTCCAGTTCGATCGACATTATTAGCTAAGATTATTCTCGCATTGAACACCAACCAAAACGTAAATTTGTGTTGGGTGCCGGGACACTGCGGCATCGACGGAAAGGAAAGAGCAGACAGAGCTGCTAAGAACGCGGCCGTTTCTACCTTAGAGCCATCATTTTCCATTCTGCCTAGAAGCCTGGCCCGTAACCACTCACGCGCGGCAGCCCTAGACGCATGGACGGAGGTTTATTGCCAGGACCACTACAACAGACACCTGAGGAGAATAGCCCATACTCCAGACCGGCTGCTCCAATTCCTCCCTAAGGTCTGTCCTGGAGAAGTCACCACCACCTTACTTACAGGATATGGCCATGTTCGGGCAGACTTGGTTCTCTGGCGTCCTGGGGAAGACCCATCTTGCCCACATTGTATGGAGGAACAACAGACTGTGGACCACCTTCTATTCAAATGCCCTGCTTTCATGCAACACAGAATGAAGACCGATCTGCTGCTTGGGAAGACCTCCTTCGACCCAGTCTCGTTGGCTGGACTCCCGGGTTCTCTGCAGGCATGGAACTTCCTGACCAGCTGGTTCGGCTCTGCAATTGGCTCTATATAAATATAATCTAGAGTAACTGGTTTCTACTAGTTAGCTGGACAGCCCGGGCAGTTGGCGTTTCTTGCGCTCCAGGGGCCTGGGTTATCCTTATTTCTCTCTCTATACTCTTGAAAGACGGGGCAATTTAGCAGCAGATGAATAGAAATTTGTTCCTCACATCCACAGAAGCATCTTGAATCCTGCACTGCTTTGATGAATTTTAAAAAGCTTCTAAAATTTCCGTGATTTGTAATAAATTGAGAGTTGTGGAAATTTGCCTGAAAATAATTCGGAATATTAGCGGGAAAGAAACTTTGAAATGTTTGGTTAGTATTTTTCTTCAATAGTGTAATTTTATATTTAATCAAATTTTCAATTATATCTGGAATATCCAAGTCGTATCGCTGTTGATCCTCGATCGATAAATATTTTATTCAAGCACGTTGTCGTTGATTTTTATTTGACAAATCCATGTTGTCTGGAGCTCAAAAGATTATTACTTTCATAAAATTCATAAATTCGATTTTTCAAAATTTTTTTCGAAAATTTTTGAAAGATTTGAAATCAATGAGATAGGTCGATAACTTTTTGTTGATTCTAAATTAGATTTATGTGGTTTAGGAATTATCTTTAGAGCTGCTCTTTTCCATTTCTCCGGATAATACCCCTTTTTGAATACATTTATTAAATAGTTTGCATAACATATGCTTAATTTTTGGGTAAGCACATTTGATCATATTGTGGCGAAGAAATATTTTATTATTTAATTTAATATAATTCAATGAAAATACTCAACAGATTATGAAAAAATATATTACTCTGTATTTGTGAAATCATCTTTAAAATATTTCTTTGCTTGCTTGCTTAAGATTCCCTAGCTGTAGATAGTTTTGCTGACGTGTTAATAATTGTCAACTTGTCCTTGTGACGTCATCAATAAATTATTTTATATCTTAGGATATTTCAAGGCTTGATTTCTACGCTACAATATTGTTACTTATGTTGTCTAAACCTGGAGCTTTTTAAACATCACAATTAGAAATGATATTCATTATTTCTTCTACTTCGATAATAATTATGCTTGGATTATTCATTCGTGGCTTAAAATTTCTAATTATTTGTTGTTGAAAATTGTCAAAATTAGGATCGTCTTCAGGAATTAAATCGTCCATTAATATGGTCATTGTTTGCTCTTTTAGATATTCTGGTGAATTGTCAATTATGGGAATTCCATTCTTTTCATATGAGGATCTTAATTTATTGAAGAACTTATAAGCATTACCAAATGGATTATCTGTGTAATTTTCTTCAATAACGTTTCGCCAGTTAGTTCTTTTAGCTTTTCTTATTGCATTAGTGTATTCGTTTCTTGCCAACTTAAATGTATTGTAACTGATTGTTTTATGACGATAATACTAGTTTCTAATATAATGAAAATGAATTTTTATTATTTCCTGTTCATTAGTCCACCAGTCAATTCTGGAAACATGTTTATTAATGGAGGATTTAACCTTCGAAGATTTATATGCTGCTTCTCTCAATAAATTCATGAGTGCGTTCACTATCCCATCAATGTCTTCCTCATCTTTCACTCTGCTTATATCAATTCCCAGTTTTTTGTATCTTGTAATGATATGTTATTAGAAAAATTTGCCCAATTCGCATTTTTTTCAAAGTGGAAATTTGATTATTGAATAAATGACCATTCTTTAACCTGATATCAAATTTAACAGCAACATGGTCGGAAATATTAGTCAAATCAGAGGTATGCCAGTTGTTTATTAAACTTAGTGAGTGTTTATTCGAGATTGTGAGATCAATTATACTTACTCTCCGCGGCAGGTGGGTGTTTTTTCAGGTTATGTATAAAGAGGTTACATTCGTCTATAATAGGTTGTAATCTATATCCATTAGAGTTTATAACAAACCATATAGTATGTCTTGAATTAAAATCACCGCAAAGGATTACAGGTTGATTTATATACGTTTTGAGCAGATCTCTAATGAATGTTTGATGAACAGGGTTAAATGTATTCGGATGAATGTAGAAATTAGAAATAATTAATTTTGCTTTAACTGTAGAAATAGATATTGTTGTACAAAAGAATTTGTGAATTTTTCCTCTTTGCTGAACTTTATATTTTTATTTAAAATTATAGTTGCCGTATATTTTTCCCCAGTTTTATTCGAACATATAATTTGAGAGTCCATATCATAAATAACATTTTCATGTAAAACATATGGTTCTTGAATCAAAAGAATGTCAGGTGAAGGATATTCACATATCAAACAAAATGTTAACGCGGGATTCGATCCCGGTTCATGACTGTCTGGAAACGAGGGTGTTACCCACTCGTCCTTGTCAGGTGGGTCATCTCTAGTGTTGGCCTGTAGTTTACTTATCGCAGTAAAACTTTTTCTTACATTTTGTTGAATACATCTCACATTTTCAATCATATAGGATATTAATCTATTTAAGATTAAGCTTTAAATTGTATTTGCTACATCATTTCCCTCGTATATTTGAGAATATTGTGTCCTTTGGATAATTTTGTCTATTTGTGATTTGTAAGTCGAGCATTCACTTGAATTTGATTTATGGTTTGTAAAAAAGTTTTTAAATTTAGGGTGCTTAGAGAAATTGTGACAATTTGGCGCTTCAGTACAGTTGTGGCTACCCTGTACACCGCATATTTTACATATTTTAATGTTTCGGCAGTCTTTTGTTTTATGGTTCGTATTAAATTCAAAACAATTTTGGCATTGTCTTACAAATATTCTGTCTTGTGTAGAACATCGCTCAAAATCGGTGTATATCTCATTACCCATTTTTCTTAAAATTTGGTAAACTTTAGGAGTTACTTTTAATACTATATTGTGATATGCAGAGTTAAATCCCATTCGCGGTACGAGACAAGCGATGCCAAACACGTCCGCACAGTTGGCTTCAGAAGCCATATATCGATTATGTTTATTTTAATTCATTTGAAAAATTCAAATATCCCTGATCATTTATTTTACTCTGGGATGCCGTCACTACAGGATAAAGTACTCTTGGTGAAATTTTATTATTGCAATTCGGAATCTTCCACTGAAGCTTTACGAGCGTTTCGTAACTTTAAAGGTATTCGAAGAGGTAAAGGACCCATGAGTTGCTACTCTCTAAGGAGAATGATAAAATTTTTTGAGAAGACTGGATCTCTGGAAGCAAAACCTCGGAGTGGAAGACCATCGACACGCAAGTCAGTGGCTGTTACGGTTTCGCAGAATGTTGAAGCTATTGAAACGTTATCCACGTATGGAGAAGTAAGTGCTCGACAAGTTTCTCGACAAACGGGGATTTCGTATGGAACAGTTTGGAGAGCTCTAAGAATTTTTCTTAAAAAATACCCGTACAAAATTCAAAGATTTCACGAGCTAAAAGTCGGCGATTTTGAGAAGCGTCAAGAATTTGCTGCATGGGTTTTCCGGCAAATTGATATTGATGAAAACTGACTGTCGACTGTTCTGTGGACAGATGAAGCTCACTTTTCTCTAAATGGAGAAGTCAACACTCAAAACAGCCGCATTTGGGCAACAGAAAACCTAGGAATTTTACAGAAATGCCACTTCATCAGCCCAGAGTTACAGTTTGGTGTGGGTTCACTTCTTCTTTTATTATTGGGCCATTTTTCTTTGAAGAAATAAATGGAAGAACTTTTAAAACCGTTTCTGTAACTGGTGAACGTTATGTTCAACTTTTGAGAGAAAAGGTTATCCCCATATTGCAGGACAGACAAGCACTGAGCGAAATAACATTCATGCAAGATGGAGGACCTCCTCATATCTCCCGCGGTGCCAAACAATTGCTGAAGGATACGTTCGGTGAAGATCGTGTGATAAGTCGCCACTTTATACACCAGTGGCCTTCAAGATCACCAGACTTGACGCCTTGCGATTTTTGGATATGGGGGTACATTAAGTCGCGTGTTTATCGATGCCGGCCTACCACATTGGCCATTTTGAAGGCTTCTATCAGACGGCACGTTTCATCAATTTCAACAGATATGTTATTTAATGCTGTCCAATCTGTCATCTATCGTCTGCAGGCGGTGTTTGAGAATGAAGGGCGCCACATTGAGCAAGGATTGTGATCTAATACAAGAGACAAGGCCGCCAAGAGACAAGTTACCTCATGTGTTATATAAGCTGCCATGTATTATATTATCTACCAATATTTTGAAGCTCTTTGTGTTGGGTTATGGGTAAATAAATTCTGTCCTCATATCTTGCCTCTTTTTTATTTGTGAACAGTAATTTTTGTTTGTTTGTCATTTGCTCACATCTTATATTATGTCGTGCAGACCAAAGTGTTATAACTTCTCGAATAACACTGTACACACAATTTTACCCCTTATGTTTAATTTATCGCTTTTCGCTCATTAAAAGAAATAGCATAAGGAATATTCTCTGTAACCCCCCACCTTTAGAAATTTTGGGCAAAAAAAAAAATAATACTAAATGATTTTACTACCACGTTTTTCAACGCAAAAGGTTGATTAAAAAATTATATTTATTTGAGGGGATACATTTTTTAAAATCGTGTACAGAATAATAAACAATGATAACATTTTACAAGCCCATAGGATATTTGGAATAAAGTACGACAAATGTATTTTGTCACTCCCATCTACGTATATTTCATTTGTAGGATCATGACAAATTTCCAGTTAAATAGTCGAGTGTCGCCAATTATTCAAGAAATTACACATTCCTTATAGCAAGAAATCCTATTAGTAGTACCATCATAATTTTTGGTACTATATTAACATTTCAAAAAATCGTGTATTGAATTCAGCTATGTTTTTCAAACATTCAATATATTTGACAAAACTCTATCAAAAATATAAATATTTTTTGCTGCATGTTTTAATTTGCATATACCTATTTTACATATCTCAGTTGTATTTAAAAATCGTTAACCATTTCTTCTAACTTTTGGCGAAATGGTGCTTTATTAATTAACGATTTGATATTATTAGGATTCTTTCCTGGTATACAAAAAGGAAAAATACTTGTCGATCAGTTATATTTTTCAATTAATCAAACAATTTGGCCGCTGAATTTCTGATTCTGGTACAGCGCCATCTAGGGAATGAAATTGTAACTAAAATCAATTTCGAAATTTTCAATATTTGCCATAAAAAATCCCATTGCATTCTGAACACAATGGTGTTTACCGCATTGCTCTAGCGCAAATATTCGCGGAGTTATTAATTTTTAAAGTTGTGCGGGACTTTTGGATCACCCTGTATATATATATATGAGTTGGCCAAATATCAGGGAACATGTTAAATCAATTAATAGTTAATAGGCTAATCCCTTAATAGAATGTTAAAACATCAATAAGCTTGAGGGATGAGTATCTTTAGCAAATATATTTATTTCAAGCTTTCGGGCTCAACCGCCCTTCGACAGGAAAATTACGCTACTAATGTTAAATCAATGTTTAGATGATTTCTGTTCCACTAGATGGCACTCTGCCATCTAAAAGGCTCATATGAGCGCGGTCAGGGTGTACCATTTTGTTTTTTAATATATAAAAGTCTTAAACCTCTTAAAGTATTAAAATTTATTTAGAATATTTTAAAATATAATATCAAAATTATCTTGCGTACATAAATAAGGTACATTGATTAAATTCCCAAAATTTGTAAGAATCAAAAATATTGCAATAAAATTGTATTTAGTAATCTTTAAAATAATTCCCTTTTTTCCGTATCTAAGCACTTATGCCATCTCGCTTCACAATTTTCTTAACATTTTATAGTTGTCTTCTTTCAAACTTCTGAGAAATGTCGGCGATTTTTCCATTATGACTTCTAGTGACTCGAATCGCTGCCCTTCAAGAGACATTTTCCTTTTACTGTATAAGAATAAGTCATTTGGAACAGGATCCGATGAGTATGGGGTCTGAGGACGTATAGGAACTTTACCCTT
Source organism: Cordylochernes scorpioides (assembly GCA_030710605.1). Classification (NCBI taxonomy): domain Eukaryota; kingdom Metazoa; phylum Arthropoda; class Arachnida; order Pseudoscorpiones; family Chernetidae; genus Cordylochernes; species Cordylochernes scorpioides. Next base: position 12,715,035 of record CP092863.1, read on the forward strand.
AGCCAAGAAATTCAAAACTGCAACAGCCGTATTGACAAAGGTCACTATTACGGGTTATCACACACAAATGCAATATGCTAGGGCCTAAAGTAAAAGTAACCCAATACACAGAAGAGCGTACACTCAAGAGTACAACACTAACAACAAAAAGGAGGTAAATAAAAACTTGCTATTTGTTAAATAAAATTAAAACCAGTACTTATCTTTTATTGTAGCGTTGGTAGGGATCTGACTGTGGTCACACAGGGATGCGAAAAGATTACCATACACGGATAAATCACGCAGAAAACACTTTAAGCGTCTCCACACAAATTTTAATCACACTGGCCTATCGCATTCCCTTAGCATCCTCTTATATACAAACATGACCTCATTCGTCCAATTAGAATGCTTAAGAGATCGGTTTACATAACGAACAAAAACAAAATTCTTCCCACTAGAAAACTGAGATAAAAGTGCAAATGTTTATCAATATAATTTGACAGTATGAGGTCTAGAGAACCCAATCCTTTGAAGTTCATTTTTCTGGTCGTTTCCTCATGGCTTCCTGTAGCCACCACAAAACATAGATATAGACACATGCTGGTTTATGGTGTGTCCTTCAGGATCAAAATATAGGTAGACTAGTCTTTTTTGATAAAAAAATATATATATTTCCAACAGAACCTTGAGTTTCGATTTTGATAAGCAAGCTTTCTTTGGTTTTGGTTCTTCTTTATCGCGCCATTCTTTTTATTGATGTCTAGTTTCCAGGACATACCCATAAATCCAAGTCTCTTTCCCCGTTACCACTTTCTTGAATGAAACAAAGTGAAATCATTTGTTCTATTGTCGTTTTGTCGTTTATATTTTTGTATATAGTATTTGTCAACTGATTAATTATTTTTACAAATATTTTAAACTTCTTTTCTTCTGAGATTTAAAAATCTAGTTGTTATAAGGAAAACTATACAGTGTGTGTACCTGTTATATTTTACCATTTAATCTATAAATATATCATCTATTGTATATTTCTATAAGGAACAAATATATATGTATAAACTGGTGTTGTGGTTCAATTCTTCATCACCACTTTAAACGTTGTATACTCGGGTGAGGAATCAAAATACATAGTTCTAACGCTTATTTAAAGGGAGATGTGTCATTTTAGCTACATATATACGTTATAGAAAATATTATTTAATTTTAAAATTATATTTCATAGATTAAATTACTCTGTTAAATCGATCACCAGAGATTGCCGTTTTCACTATATAAACTCTATTGTTGTTGTTTCCCGATGGTTGACTCAAACCTTTTGTAAATTATGTAAATAAGTTTTTCTTTTTTTATTATTCTTACGCCTTAAGTCAGACATACCTTTCTTCAAATTATGTTTTCTATATTCCATAAGCTCAATTAAAGCTATTTCTAATCTTCAATATTTTTATTATACTTTCAAGATTTTTGCCACCACTGCATTACCAATACCATTTAGAACTAAAAAGAACCAGCAAATAATTCCATAGCGTAATCCTCAAGATAATCAAAATCAGCAGAAAATCTTATATTTCCTTATATATATGTTATGAATATTTTTTGTTGTTGTTAGATAAGACAAAGGATCGATAAGATAAAGGGTTGAGGTGCAGTCGTGATAAGAAAAAGATAATTATTTACCGTCAAGTAGCTTTTATTTTCAATTACTTGAGGAAAGATTACACAATAGTTAGTTTTCACATTATATAGAATTTATAAAGTTAATCCTATATTAGTGATTTAAAAGGATAGATATGTTAACTACGCATATTTACAACAAAACTATACAACAAAAACTGAAAGCCTTTTTAAAAAACGATGATAACAAAAAGTAATATTATCAATGAATAAAATAAAATATATATTTTTTTAAATATAGAAATATTTGAGTTTTTAGATTATATAATATACTAGCCGAATGACCCGGGCAACGCCCGGGTTTTACCCGATTAAATGTTTTTATTCAAATAATATTCGTTACAATTATAAATTGGCACCGTGGATGTCACTTTTGTGCAACGTACCGCTCCAAACTTTGTGTCTGAGAAGCGATATTTTTATAGAAAGATGATCTGGCTTTTGTTTTCTGCTCGAATGAATGTTTTTCTGTTAGAATTTTGTTCCTGCGTACAAAATAATGAACTGGTTTCACCCGTGATCTCTGCTTTTTGGAATTTTTCCCGATATAATTATGTATCTAATAATCAAACATGATACAGCAATATCGTCATCATCATTTTCTAACTAAAAATATATAGTTTTAATAATTGATTTATATATTTTTTAAAATAGCCTATCGTCTTCCCCGTATTCTTTTACCTATGTATGGAAATTTTGGTTTGAATTAGTGAACTACTGCGAATTTGTATACCGGACATACAAACCAACAAACAGACAAACATACAAACATTCATTTTTATATATTATAATATTAATATATATATTCTGATAGGATGCATTAGCGCGCCATCTGTTATAGGAAATATATACTTTTTCGACGTTTATGGTTCATTTAGATTTAAAACAACCTTCTACTGTTCTTACTGCAATGATGAAAATGGCAGTAGAATTGTTTTATTTCAAAAATAACCATTACACGTCGTAAAATAGTTTATATTGCATATACACCTATCCCCCGATTTACACGGTACTTGTTTTACACGTTTTCGTTTTTACACGGTTTTCCAAATAAGTTTTTTTATCGCACTATACTAACGAAATACTATACGAAAAAATTGTAGAGCACTTGCCTCTTCTTCTTCAACTGAAAAGAAGCCAATTTTTTTGGCAAGTCATGGCTGGTTTGAAAGATTTAAAATAGGACTTTTTTTTTTTCGATTTACACGTTTTTCTCAGGAACGTATCTACCGTGTAAATCGGGGGATAGGTGTATATATAACAAATTTATTTTCCTCCAATTTACCCAGATTAATCTATTTATTAGCTTGATTGTCTTAATTAAGTTTTTCTGTATATAAATTTCATATTACCATTAAGATACTAATACTGTTTTTCCTGCATGTATCCTACATTCCTACTTGGAGAATCTGTATATGGCTAAATAGTCTTAACAAAGCTTTTTGTTGTTGTTGTATATTACATATATATGTGGCAATATCGTTGCGGGGTTTCTTATTGTTGGATGCGAATGGTGAGATTTGATTGAAGCGCAGTCGTTTGAGTGGAAGTTGCAGCATACAGTTAGGAATAATCAGGACACGCGATGAGGTTTGAAAATAAAAGGCAACTGGATTGGAGGAAAGAAAGCTTGAGAAGAGCGGGGTGGTTTTGATTGGTCCTTAACTAATCACATGGCGGTGATTGTACTTAGCTGTGGGATGAGCCGAGGGAGAGAGGTCTAGAGCCGATGTCACCTCCTTGGGAGCCAAAGCGTAACTGACATTTCTTGCTTTTCGATTTAACACCAAGCTTCAGTTTCTCTCTGATTGGTTGAGATATGATCACATGGTGTTTTCCTATTGGTTGACCTACTTAGTGGTTCCTCCCTAATTGGCCGGCGGCTCTCCTTGATGAAAGATGGCCTGCCTGGTATATCCGATTTCGTCAGGAAGTATTGGGTATCTTGACGCTTATAGCTTCGACGGATATTAGATACGTCCTGTTTTTGCCGGAAGTATTGAGTGCATCTTGGCTAAAATAACTTCTGCGGTCACTAGAGACGTCCGGTCTCTGCCCCTGCAATGTTGACACAGGGGTGCCAAAATAGTCGTGCCAGCTTTAGTCTTACTTCCTATATCTTTTGTTACTTTCTTTCCTCCAGTTACCTTGTTCTTTATTAAGTCTTTGAAAATCATACATGATACATACATAGTGGGTCGGGGTTGCATTTAATTATATACAAATTATGACAGATGCGCCCCCTACATGTGAAGAATTCAAGAAGGGGTTAGCCTGAGAGAATTCTGTAAAGTGAAAAATAATTTTGTGGGAAAATTAGTTGTGGGTATGGAGGGGCTATATACAAACATTGCTGGTAATATAAAAGTAAAATAGAATGGTGTTGATGATATAGGTTGAGTATAATTAATAGAAATCAAAAATTTTTAATTGTAAGAAATCAAGGAATGTTATGGTACATAGTGGATTAAAAGAAAAGAAAATGCGCCTAAATGAATTCTACTTGAGTTAAGAAATGAATTCGAGGGGGTTCTATTTAGGCTTTGAAATCAAAATAAAAATAATATAAAAATAGTTGAATGAAATCAAAATTGAATGTGTTTGGTTGAATGGTGAGAAAAAAAAAAGAAAAATGCCTAACCATATTCTAGCTCGAAATTGGGAATGAAATCGAAGGAATTCTATTAGGTCTTTTGAGAAATCAAAAATAAAAAAAATAAAAAGTTGGAAGAAATCAAAGTGAATGCTTGGTGCGTGGTGAAAAAAAAAGGAAAAATGCCTAATTACTTTTTTGCTTGAATTTTGGAAAGGAATTCGAGGAAATTTCATAAGGTCTTTTGAGAAATCAAAGTAAAATAAAAATAAAAAGTTGGAAGAAATCAAAGTGAATGCTTGGTGCGTGGTGAGAAAAAAAAGGAAAAATGCCTAATTATATTCTAGCTCGGAATTGGGAATGGAGACCGAGGGAATTCTATTAGGTCTTTTGAGAAATCAAAAATAAAAATAAAATAAAAGTTTTTTGAGCGAAATCAAAGTAGAGTGCTTGGAAAAAAGAAAAATGAAAAATAAAAAGATTTCAACAACAAAGGGTGATTTAATGTTTTTAGTTTAATCGAAAGTCAGTGAGTTTTCGTTGATAATTGAGTTGTGGCAATATAAGTCAAGTGGTAAATAGAATGATAATTGATAAATGAAAATGATAATATAACTAATTGGAAAAAAAATGATAATTAATGATTAAAAGTGGTAATAAGTTGAATAAATTGATAAATTGATTAAATATTTAAATTTTAATTGAGAGAAAATAATGAAAATGATTGATATGAAAAATAAGGTGTATTGGTTGGAACCCTTTGGTATCTACATGCCCTGATCTACATGTATTGATTGCTCCATTTTGCCCTATAAATGTTTTACTTGCTCAATTATGCCCTATAAATTTTTTGTCTCATCTGTAGTGACACTTAGGTGAAAAACGTGATTCTAGCCCTCAAGTGCGTTTATGCTGTGTGTACAGGAGACATGGAAATCTATATAACCTTTATGTGTAATTTTTTGTCTTTGTGTGTGTGTTGTGAAAAATGTTAGAAGTCGGTTGTGTAAGAGATGTGTGAGCTAGTTCTAGGTGTTGTTTCGTGGATGTGTAATTGGTTGGTAAAAATCGATATGTAGACTCGAACTGGAATCAAAACCGGTGGCATAGTGAGGTTCCCAGTCGACCTCAATAGGGGATCTTCTCATTGTAATTAGAGATACGGAAGTGGGGTGTGTCGGGCAAACGAGAGGGAATGAAATTGGAGATCGGACGAAGGCGTTCCGCTTTGTTTACAGAGGCCGAATTTAACCTCCGCGGACTATACTTCCTGTCGTGGTGTTTCAAATCTCATTTCCTGCCGTCTATTTATTTTTGGTGCGGCTCGGGGCTTGTTTTTGGAGTACGGCTTCTCCGACATCGGTTGGTCATTTTTTCAGTTACTGCTATCTCTTCGGAGTTTATTTAGATTTTCTGCGAAGATGGTTCCTAAAATTATGAGAAGTTTTATAAATACTTGTCCACAATGAAGAATTGCTTGTCCACAATGAAGAATTGCTTGTCCACAATGAAAAACTGTTTGTCCAAAATTAAAAAATGCTTGTCCTAAATTAAAAACTACCTCTTGTAGTTCGAAGATTTTCTGATCGGGCATAGCATAGATAAACAAGTATTTAATGAACAAAATTGGGATACAGTTGTATGGCAGAAGTAACAAACAAAGGATAAGAATCAGATGAAATATAGGATATTGCCCCATGTTCGTCCACATTTTTGTAACTGGGGACTCTGAAATATTCGCTTGAACCTTATGAATTGTAGAGTTTGAATGATTGGTAGGTTCGCAGTTCTCCTGTTTGATATCTTTAGGGAGTGGTGTGATAGGATTGAGCTGGTTGTCAGGTTTGCAGTTTTTAACGTCGGGGAAGAGTGATGTAAATCGTCTTGTTGCAAAAATGGCAGGGTCTAAATGCCTGAAAGGTTCGCTGCTGGTGGGTTTGAACCTTAATGACTCTGTTGGGAATAATTCGGGTGTTAAATGTTTGAAAGGGAACGTGTAATTGGGGTTGTGTTTTATATGATAGGTGTTAACGGCGGGTGGTGATATATAATGGATTTTTTCTGTATACAGTTTAAGTTTGTTGACGTGGATTGTGTCAGTGTCTCTTTGAAGTGGTTGATTTGGTCGATCTATGCGGACCACATTTGGTGAAATAATTTCTAATATTGTGTGAGGTCCTGTGAAATATGGCGCAAGTTTCCCTGTATTTGGGTGGTGATATAATTTTACGAATACTAGATCACCTACTTCGAAATGTGGTTGCTTGTGTCGTTTGTCATAAGTGTTTTTGTCTTGTAAATGTTTGTTTTGTGTGCGTGTGTGTGCAATTTTTCTAGCTTTGTCGATATCTGGGTATGGTGTGTTATGATTAGAGATTTCTGGGGGTAGGATACCAAACATTAAGTATATGGGTGGAAAACCTGTGGTAGAGTGGGGTGTCTTGTTATATATAAGTGTAACCTTCTTGACCAACTTGGTCCATGCGACCTTAGGATTTTCTAGGTGTAATAACCTAAGTTTTCCCGTGAGGGTGGCGTTTAGGCGTTCACATAGACCGTTGGCCTGTGGATTGTTGCTGGTTGTGAGCAATGGGTGAATATTTCTATTAAGTAGAAAACTACGAAATTTGGGTGAAGTGAAGGCAGGGGCTCTATCCGTAAGAAGGCGTTTTGGAGAACCATCCTGGAATACTCGTTTAAGTACCTGTTGGTAGGTGGTGGTACTGGTGGATTTAGATGGAAAAGCCCACGCGTAGCGTGAAAAATGATCGACTACCACATGGAGGTATATCTTGGTGTTGCCATATTTGGCAAATCCTGCTATGGTGTCCAGAGATAAAAGGTCGAAGGGTTCTTTAGATTCCGGAGGTTGACTTAATTCTCCGTAAGTGGGTCCTACTGGACGTTTTGTTAATTGGCAGGTGGGACAGGTCTTAACTTTTTGTTTAATATCTTTTGACATACCTTGCCAGTAATATTGTGTGGAGATGATTCGTGACATTTGTGAAATACCGGGGTGATTGTATTGTGTGTGTACTGTTTGTAAGAGTTGTTGTATGAGTGGTTTTGGAAGTATAATCTTGGTTACACCTTTTCGGGAAACTGTATGTAATCCATTACGATCAATGGTCAAACTAGACTCTTTCGATGGAGGAGGTTGATGGGTCTTGATAAGGGTGGCGTCCAAGAATCCACAAAACGGGTTACGGGATAAGAGATCTGCTTCATATTGTAGTTTTCCCTTTATGTAGCGGACCTCGTATTCGTAACTCGATAGTCGTAAACTCCATCGAAACAGTCTGCCGGACGGGTTTTTGATGGTTTTCAGCCACTGCAATGCGTGATGGTCAGAGAATATAGTAAATTTTCTGCCCATAAGATAGATGCGAAACTTCTCCACACTCTCAACGATTGCTAAGCACTCAAGTTCAGAGATGGAGTAGTTTTTCTCGTGTGGGCGCAATGTTCGGCTGAAATATTGAACTGGGTATACGTTTCCGTCAGGGTGAACTTGTTTGAGAATGCCTGCTATACCGAGGGTGGATGCATCGCAATACACTTGGCATGGCAGACCTTCTTTGTAAAGGTGTAAAATGGGGTGTTGTGTGAGGTTTCCTTTTAGGTCAATGAACGCCTCTTGACAAGCTTCATTCCAGTTCCACACGACGTCCTTTTTGAGGAGATTGTTGAGTGGTGCTCGCAAGCGAGCGTATTCCAGAATGAATTTGTTATAGACGTTCACAGCGCCTAAGAAGGATTGTAGTGTTTTTCGGTTGTGTGGTTGTTTAATGGCGTGGATGATGTCGGTATTGCGTGTAAGTGGTGTAATTGTACCAGCTGTGATGGTGTAACCTAGAAAATTTATGGATTGTTTAAAAAATTCGCATTTTGCGAAGTTAAGTTGTAACTTCTCCGCTTCGCAAAAGGCGAAAAATTGTCGCAGGTGGTTTTGATGTTCCTCCAATGTGTTGGAGTAAATGATGAAATCATCAAAGTAATGTGCCACACAGTCAAGTCCGTGTCTTTGTAGGACCTGACTTATGGCTCGTTCGTAAATCTGAGGACTGGTTTTTAACCCAAAAGGTAATCGAGTGGGTTGGTATAATCCTTCAAAGGTGGCAAATGCTAACAGTGGTCGAGAATCGGGGTGTATTGGGACTTGCCAATACGCAGAGGATATGTCGGCCGTGGAAAAATATTTGGCCTGTGCGAGGCGGTCTAGGATATCCTCGATTCTCGGGAGGGGATGGACATCAGAGCTGATTAGCTCATTCACCTTCCTATAATCGATACAAAACCGTTTGGTTTTGTCGCGCTTAGTGACGAGGGTGACAGGGCTCGAGAAAGGTGAAAAAGATTGTTCTATGATGCCGTTCTCCAGCATTTGTTGTATTTGGTTACGGATTTCTTGTTGGTCACATATCGGAACACGATATGGACGTATGGTGATTATTTTTTCGGAATTCGTGGGTATTTTTACTGGTGGAATACGTAAGTATGGTACGTTGAATTTGTCCTGTGAAAAAATGTGAGTGTACCTTTGTAGAAATGTTGTGAACTGTGGTGTATAATGAGTGTTAGGTGTTGTGTTGTAGTATGCATGTGGTAAAGGGTTTTGTTGTGTATTAGTGTGAGTGTCGAGTTCGTTGTGTGGGTTGGTCATGTGAGAGTTGTGCAACGGTGTGTGATCACCTATGTTTTTGGTATGCGAGTTGTCCCGCTGTGTGGGTGCGTTTTGGGCAGGTTCATAAGTTGAAGTTGTTGTGGTTTGATTATTTGAGGGCATGTAAAAAGGGCAATTGGCTTTAGTGAAAAAGGGGCATGTAGATAAGTGGGGTTTTCTCAATGAATGCACGCAATGGTTGTCATAGGCGGAAAGTTGGGATGTGGGGAAAATTTTTTGTGACATCGCCTGACACTGCCAGTACGTGCATACATTGGACACATGATTAAAATGGTAGGAAAGGGTAGACAATGGGGCGCCCAGCTGGAGTATAGTGCATTTATTAAAATCTATGGTTAATCTGAATTTATGGAGGCTATTGATACTAAGAATTCCGAATGGCAATGGTGCATTTACTACATGGAAGTACTCCTTTCGTGATATTTGTCCTATTGTCAGTGGGATAGCTAGTTTACCCATGGTTTTTGCAAATCCGTTTAAGGTTTGGAGGTGTAGTGACTGTCCCTCAAGGGTTAAATTAGGCAGGTGGGTTTTTAGCATATGATAAATACTATATGGCACTATACTCAGGCTGGCGCCTGTATCAATTAAAAAGGGGCATGATACATTAGGGGTTAGAAAAAGTTTGACAGTCAGTTGGTTTAGGGATCCTACCTCAGTCTCGAAAGGGCTGCTCGGCTGGGATGTCCCTGGCTTGACTTGGTTGTTGTGGAATCGGGGCTGGTTGTTTTGGGACTGTTTGCACCGTCCGCACTTTTTCGTGGATCGTCGGGACTGGTCGACGTCGGCATTCGCTATGCCAGTGTCTCGCGCCGCAGAACTTGCAATTGGACGGCGGAAGAGGTGCATTCCATGCACCTGGGCGTCGGGGTGTGCTGTGGTACGGACCCGACATTGTGGGTGGTTGATCTTCTCTGGATCGCGTTGCCGGTACACTGGGCCCGTGGATCCGTTGTACCAGGCGGAACCATTCTCCTAGGTTCTCGGGAGGTACTACGCGGACTAGGCGCTGGTCGTTGAATGGCAGTCCTTCTGTCAGCGTCTCGAGGATCACCTCTTGTGGAAGTCCTAGTTGCAATCCCATGGCGGTTTTCTCCCGGTAGTAGGTCTCTAAGTTGGCTTGTCCAGTGAGTTTCATGGCGAAATATTTCGCAAAGGACGCTTCGCTTGACTCAGGGTAGAGATCTAGGAGGATTTGTCTCACCTGGAAATAACTCCGGTCGGCCAGCCGAAGTTTCCTGAAGAGTTCCAGGGGTTGTCGCACCAGGTAGTTTGGTAGGCGCAGTAATTTTTCTTGTTCCCCCATGGATGCGTCTTCCATTTTTCGGTCGAACGTCTGGAAAAACTGTGTCGCGCTGTATGTGCCGTCGAAAGGCGAGATCGCCGATTCCGCTCCATCAGAAATTTTTGCCCGGGCCAGGAACATTGACAGCTGGTTGACGGCGTCCGCTAGGGGCGCAGTTGTCTCTCGGTCGGTCATCTCCTGTCTTTCTCTTGTCGTTTCGTTCTCTCTTACTTCTTGCCTTCTTTCCATTGTTTCCGTCGGACCGTCTGACTTTACGCCTATGGGATCCTGATTTAATTCCATCTCACAATCCTGTCGACTTAACCGTTCTGTGGCAATATCGTTGCGGGGTTTCTTATTGTTGGATGCGAATGGTGAGATTTGATTGAAGCGCAGTCGTTTGAGTGGAAGTTGCAGCATACAGTTAGGAATAATCAGGACACGCGATGAGGTTTGAAAATAAAAGGCAACTGGATTGGAGGAAAGAAAGCTTGAGAAGAGCGGGGTGGTTTTGATTGGTCCTTAACTAATCACATGGCGGTGATTGTACTTAGCTGTGGGATGAGCCGAGGGAGAGAGGTCTAGAGCCGATGTCACCTCCTTGGGAGCCAAAGCGTAACTGACATTTCTTGCTTTTCGATTTAACACCAAGCTTCAGTTTCTCTCTGATTGGTTGAGATATGATCACATGGTGTTTTCCTATTGGTTGACCTACTTAGTGGTTCCTCCCTAATTGGCCGGCGGCTCTCCTTGATGAAAGATGGCCTGCCTGGTATATCCGATTTCGTCAGGAAGTATTGGGTATCTTGACGCTTATAGCTTCGACGGATATTAGATACGTCCTGTTTTTGCCGGAAGTATTGAGTGCATCTTGGCTAAAATAACTTCTGCGGTCACTAGAGACGTCCGGTCTCTGCCCCTGCAATGTTGACACAGGGGTGCCAAAATAGTCGTGCCAGCTTTAGTCTTACTTCCTATATCTTTTGTTACTTTCTTTCCTCCAGTTACCTTGTTCTTTATTAAGTCTTTGAAAATCATACATGATACATACATAGTGGGTCGGGGTTGCATTTAATTATATACAAATTATGACATATATATATTAAGAAAAAGGCTTCTTCTTATCGAGCAACTGAAAGTTGCTGATGGCTTGCGCCATCTATCGGAATAAATATCAACTATTCTCGTTGATTTTTAATTATTCCAGAATTGGCCAAATACCCATTCTTGATTAATCTTGATTATGCACCTTATCCCAGTACAATATTACATTTGTACTATTTTTTCATATATATATATTTGTTAGCTTTTGTATTTAGGAAGATCATTTTTAGAAGTTAGTAGATAGATATTTAAATTTTTTCCACAAGTTGCAGCTTTGCAGGGTCGTCGACCTTGGTTTCCTCCTTCTTGATGTTATACACGTTTCCCGAGCGGGTTTCCATACTTAAAGCTAATAATAAAAGTAAATAAATTACCTTTTAAAGTTATTGTGTTTATTTATTCGTTGTCTTCCTCGTAGGTCGTGATCTGCAGTCTTTTCCCAGGTCCTCTCCCGCTCCAATAACCAATCAAGATATATGTACGATAAAATATTACAAAAGGAATGAAACTATAAAAAGGAATGATGATAATCTAAATAATCTTTTTAAAATAAATATTAAATATCATAGAATATTTTTAATAAATGTAGGGCGCATTAAAATTGATGCAACAATATACTCGGAAGGAAACAGTTTGAATGTAAACTGAAGGATTTCGGAAGAAAGAATGTAATTGTAGAACGCTGAAGTTGGGTGGACTCAGTTGGTCAACAAGGTTGACCAGATTGCTTCCTGTAAATACGGGACAGATTATTTCCTTGGATCGTCTCTTGTTACCTCAATGTATGGTTTGTTCCTGTTGTATGATGCTTGGAACACTTCAGTTAGTCATCTAAATGAAGACATATTTACATTCTAACATTGTCTTATACGTTTTCTTTTTCAAAATAAAAAAAAACGAATATATATGTTTTCATGCTATATTTATATAGGAAGTGGAAATATTATAGAGAGAGCACGAATGTTTATTTTACACATAAAACAAACTTCGACTGTCCTTTACGATAAAAAATATATGCTGAGAGGGCTTGGCTCATCAGAGTTGAAAAACCCTCTCAGCGGCTTCGCCAAATTAATCTCCAGACCGCTCTACTATTGTATTGGATTGGTTTTATTATATACCCTGCATTTACTATGGAAGGCAGCTTTGGGATGTTTAGGAATCCTTTGGAAATATGCTTATAAGTCTGTGTAGAGGTGCATACATATATTTTTAAGAAATTGCATCGAGTAATGCTCTTCCGCAAATATGAAACCATATATGAACATAATGTATTTTCATGAATTTTCATGACAAATTGTATTTTTAAAATTTTTTCAATGACACAAGTATTATATCAATAATGAAGAATGTTTAAGTTAGTAAACGTATGCCATAAGTAATTGAGTAAAAAACACCTATTCTGTTTTGGTTGCCAAATTCGGTCTTGGCTTGTCCTGAAAATATCCGACTTGAGACTACCTCCTGGAGGGACCAGGTATAACCATGTTTTAGGAGGTCTCTCTTGAGATACTCTACTGTATAGAATTTTAAATTTTGACAAAAACTAAATTTGAATCATATCGAAATCTTGAAATCTCTCATTGGAATTAATTCCTATTATCTTCCTCAAAAACAAATCAATTCTAAGACTTTAAAGATCGACACGTAAACCAGAAAAAATATTTCAAAATTGAATTAATATATTTTCAATATACAGTTAAACCTGTCTATAGCGCCTCCTCTTGGGACTCACCAAAATAGGGTGCTATAGAGAGAGGGTTCTATAGACAGGTCACTTTTAATGTAAATATCTTATCGTACTACGTATTTAAAATCCGGCGCTATAGAGAGGGAGGCGCTATTTAGAGGGGGCGCTATAGACAGGTTTAACTGTATATCCGAATTAATTATTATGCATTAACCTGCCATCTGTTTTATCATTGCAATAAAGGCAATATAAAATTGATTTATTTTAAAAAGAATCAAACGCGTATCTAAAATTTTTAAATTTCTTATATATCTCCCAAAATATCAATATATTCCCGTAGTATATATGGTATTCAATTATAATAGATTGTGGTGTTATTTGTATATTACAATTGGTTCTCTATTTTTCATATATAACGATTTCTATTGTCCTTTCTGTGATGGAAAATTTATTGGAAGGGTTTGGTTAATCAGTGGTGAACCCTCCCAGCAAGTTTGTCAGTTTAATATACCAGTCTGCTCTAATATTGCATTGGGTTATATATCCGATACTTTTGAGGTATTCTTAAATGGAAGTTAACTCAAGGGCCCCTGCTTTATTTTAAGATGCCACGGAAAAAACTATATGATTTTTTAAAAAATATGAATTCAGAAGTAGAATCGTCTCTGCATGCGTCGACGTAGGACATCAGAGAGTTCTGTTACGGAATTGTCATCCTTGTATTGGGTGTGTACCTCCGCCGGTTGCTTACTCGATGCCACTGCAGCTTTGGGGAATGTCACGAGGGAATCAGAGGTTGCAGCTTCTGTCGTAGTAGTTTTAAAGGCAAGTGGAAGGACTTCAGAGAGAATGGCACATCTTCTTCGCTTCTGGTAGAAAGGGTACATCATGAATTTGGTGGGTACTTGATCTTTCGTCTCTTTTTCATCAGTTAGTGATTCTGGTTTGTTTGAATCAGTAATGGTTGATTGAGGAGTTTCCATAATTAAGGTATTCATTGACGTCCCGGAACTTACCTGTGTTACTGAGGTTTTGCTTCTCATATTGACAAGTGAAATAGGATATCTGCTTGGGGTGGTGCTTGCTAAAATCTTGTTAAAAGATATTTGACCGATCAAACCTTGAACTGAAGTCGTCATGTCCAATAAACTCTCGTTGATCACCAATTTCTTCATTAAATTCAAATCAGTTTGTGTTAGATGAGGCTGTTCTTTTTTCAATAGGATGGATCTTTCTTTTGAGAATATAGGTTTCTCATTGACCATTTTTTCTAGTGAAGCTTGCTCTTTGAAAGTGTCTTCCAGAATCTGACAAACTAAGATATTGAAACGGTTGATAATCTCAATATTTTTTATTTCTTTGCAATCGTATCGTGTGTCATACTTGAGGAATTCGCAGTGAGGAATGGAACGAGCGCGATATATTTTATCGGAAAGAGTTTGAAAATTTTGATGTAAATCGATTAGATGTTGAATGATACCAATAATTTCTTGCGAAGGTGAAATATCAGTATCCTGACCTACAAAACAGCTATCTCTGTTATTTCTCAGTTTTGAAATTGATCCAGCATATAGTGTTTCAAGCATTTGTTTTTCCTTTTCTATATTTGTCAGAATCTCTTGAAGAAGCATCTTGGTTTCTCGAAAATTATATTCTATGTTTCTAAAAATTTGACTATCTGAAGAATTTGACGAAGGACTAACATTATCGTTGAAATATAGTTCTTCAAAAATGCTCTGTATATAGGAAATAATGTTAAAGATATTGTGAATTACTAAATGACAGCATCTGATTGGCTGTTCTCTTGACAATTTTAGTTTGGATTCTCTCTCTATCGTAACGATTAGATCACCCTTTAACGTATCCGGAAGAATTTGCTGGACAATGTTAACAGTATCTAAAATATTAAATAGCAATGAATAATAGTTATTGTTCTTAGATTTTACTTTCGGATAGGTTTTCAGATTAACATCGGAGGAAATGGATGGTACTTTTTGCAGAGATGTTTTTCTTGTTATAGCATTGCTGAAATCAGGCGTATCTTGAGAGCTCTGCTCAAGAATGTTCTTGATATTCTCAATTTGGCAGCGATTGGCATTGATGCAATTCATAACTTCTTGTCGAGTTTGTCTCAAATCCTTGAGGGATCTAACTCTACCTGCGTCTCTAGCAGATACCTCGAGTGGCTCCTGCAATCCACAGACTTCCTGGAAAACAGACAAAATGCCAAGTAGGCCGTCCAAGATGCAGTAACAAAGAAACACCATATGTTTATCAGTCTCTTCCATAGTCTCAGGATTCAATTGACCCAGGAAACAAGACCATACGATTTTCTGAACTTCGACAGTAATTTTCAAGGCCTTGTTTAAGGCGATAAAATATCTTTCAAGTAAATCTTTTTTCAATCCTACCTCTTGTTCGTATCTATCTACCTCCATCTGACCAAATAGAAAGAGAACAAATACGTGTTGGGATTTGGAAATAACCTCAAGAATAAGTTGTACGATGATATAGCTAACATCATTCTGTAATATTGAGGGTTGGTTGAAGGCTAAAGCTTTGCCTTCTTCAGCTATAAGTTTTTCTAAAATAATCTCATTTGAAAGTATAATATCATCTAAATATTTTAGTATATCAACGTACTTTTTAGAATCAGAGTCGTCAGGAAAATCAATATTTTCTGGCAATTTGCTTTTCCAACTCTCGAAGATTCTGTCATTAACTTCTTTCTTCTCTTTTGAAATGTTTTTCTGAGGTGCATCAAACCTTTGCAAATTGGCTGAAAAATGAGATTGACCTAGATTTTGTGCTTTTTGAAGATGGGGTTGACTGATTGACAACAATGAATTCTGAAATATTGATTCTTCTTTGCCGTCTTCTTCTATACCTTTAACCGTAAATTTCCGATATAGGTTTTCGTGCGAATTAGCGGGTTCTGCATTTTGGCAGCGATTTTTCCCCATTTGTTCGCTTATTTGAGCCTTTGATTCGTAAAAGAGCTGTGATTGAGCAATGCCAGTCTCACGTGGACAATTCTTTGGTAAATTCGGTTTGGTGTATCCATTTAAGGAAAGTGAAGGTAGAATGTCTCGCTTTGAATCGATCGGTTCGATTTGTTCTTTAATTTCATTTATTCCGCTCTTTAAGCATTTCTTTTCCATTTCCACATGTTGATAGAAGAGCATTTTCATTCTTTCTTTCTTTTCTTCAATAGCTTCGTTCAAAGATTGAGATATTCCGATCCCATGTGGAAGAGCTTGAACTGATGTAGGAGAGGTGGGTTGGATGTATTCGTCAAGAGGAACTAAGGTAGTTGTAGTCTCCCCTTGGCATTTAGCAGTGAACGACCAGCGAGTCTGTTGATTCAAATCCTTCCCAAAGTTGAAAGCCAGATCCATATTTGGTAAGTCCAATGGTTGTAACGTGATCTCTTTATCCACCGATTTCTTTCGAATTCGAACCACATCATTCGGGAATGTACAGCCTTCTTTGCAGAATCTCTCCAGCTGGAAGCGGTAGTCGGTCGAAGATTTAAATTCGTTAATATCAACCAGCGGATTTGGGTTGATGACATTCCAAATCCCATGGCCCGTCATTGCAATTTCAGGATCGCAAGAGCTAGACTCAGAATCTCTGTTATAAAGAGCTCGAATGGCTAGAGCTTTCCCATCGGTGGAAACAATGCCGTCAACGTATGGCGAAGTCTTATCAAGTAAATCAGGATTGATTTGGCGAAACGCAAGGCTCGCGGGATTCGCTTCGTTGCTATTGCCAAGATCTTCTTCATCGCTATCCGGAAGGTCTATGATCAGTCTGGGAGGAGCGGTTGTGAACTCTACGTTGGACCATACTGGAAGCCGAATGCCAATCTCGCCAGCTTTTCCAATACGCTGTGCAGCATCTATTACAAGCTGCATGTCTGCTATATCATTTTTCTCACTGCGGATAAAGGGTTTGACTTGTATCCCTCCCTGTATACCTTGCAAATTCTCAAGTTCCTTTGGCTGAACTTGTTTTAAAAACGTGTTCTTGGGGTCAGGATTATCTTGGTTCATCTTTGTTCTTTGTGTAACTACAGGTGGGCTGGAATTTGGTGTTGGGAGGAACAGGAAGGGAATAAACTACAAGGGATGGTATGAGGCGGCTTCGGGCAGGGGGTTGAATCCTTTGTTGAAATAGATCCTTGGTGAACAACCATTTGTCTAGAACTATCCATTAAATTCGGAATTCAAAAGTAACATCGTTTCAGATTCCACGAAGATTGATTTATGTTAATCGAAATATAACTCTAAAATATGTATGAGAGAGAAAAAGATATTAAATCCCTAAAATAATCAAAAATCAAAAATGAAACTAATATATTTTGTAAAACCTATATGATAAAATATCAATATTTTAATCGAGGCCGCATTATTCTATCTTCACATAGCATAGAATTGCTATCACTGATATGATTTCCCTTTCAAAGTCAAATAACGAAAGTTTCCAAAGTTCTAGCTTCAAATTAGATCAGTAGCAAAACGAGATATAATCTTTAAATGAAAAAACAACCAGTCATGAATGTTGACATGATGGTCCTGTAAACTCTTCATATCAGTCTACTTCTTTCATAATCACTACGAATAAACATTTCTGAGCTTTTTCCTAAATATTTTTATAGAATATTCTCTCCATGCACATAACGGTAAAATAGTATATTTCATTTGCGAATTCATTTTTCTCCCCGCATATTTTAAGGCTCTATAATTTTTTAAACAAAACAATAGAAAAGAAAGAAACTATAAGGTAATAACGTGCCATCCATATAAAGTAAATGAAAGCATTAATGCACGAATACTTGTTTTAAACATAAAACAAACTTCTACTGTTCTTACTCCGATGAAAAAATAATATTGGGAAGGCTTTGCTCATCCGTGGTGAACCTTCCCAGCGGAAAGAGAGAAACTCGATGCATTCTGATATAGAAATAAAAGCGTAAAACGATCAAGGAACAAATCAACAAGCATACGTAAATCACCAGGCCAACAAGCTATCATACAAGCTGAAACAAGCCATAAATTAGATGGTAGCCTAGGGGCTCCGTTCAAATGGAATCCAATTGTCCTTGGAACTAAGCATGATTTCGTGACTGTGGCAACACATGATTTCTCAGCCGGTCTATGAAGTATTTATGCTTTGTAAGCACGTCTGTGCATTCTGGGTTGTTCCTAATTAGGTGTTGACTGCTTGTTCTGCATCATCAAGTTTGCGAGGGTTCTTGCAAGAAAGATCAAATATCATTGTGTTATCTCTTCCAAAAAGAATCCTTCTATTCAAGATATCTCGTGTATAGACAAAAGCAGTTCGAGGATTCTAATTCACTTTGAAGTCGATCTGTTGATTGGAATTGCTGACAATCCATTATCTTACTAAAAATATTAATAAGGCGCCACAACTCTCTTTTTATTTACAGTACTTTAAAAAGAGAGAGAGAGGAAGCTTTCGGGCAAACACTTCTTTAGCTAACTAAAATGTTCTACAAGATGAGGAATCGCAGGATATCATTTATAAAAAGGAATAAAATCTAACAGCGACGGGTTTTCCAAGCTTATTTCGCTTCAATAAAGATTCTCATCGCCGTTAGCCTTTATTCAGTCTTAGAAATGTTTTACTTATCTCAAGAAGAGCTTTCCTGAAAGCTTCCTTTAATTAATGCCAATAAAAAAGAGTTGAGGCATCTTATAATTTATTTTGCAATTTGTCGAAATCCGCAATCCTGGAATAATGAATTTCATTACCTGTTCCTCCTTATTTCTTGAGGACTGTATTTGTTCTTTTATAAGGTTCCACTTTGCTGCTGCTGCCTACCCCGTGTTTTTCCATCAAGCCAACACCAACACTATAAGACACACACTAACATTTTATTTAAAAACAACAAAACTATTTATACATCTTGGCCCGTGGTCAAAAGAATTAAAAACAAAATAAAATAAAAGATTAACAACAAATAAATATTCACAGATATACATCTAATTCTCAAGACCTGTCGTAACAAGTTAAGGATCATAAAGGCCATATATATAATGAATCCTTATTATACTGAGCTTAAAATATCCGCTTTCTATGGAAACAACACCTTCTCTATAACTTAAGGAAGAGTAAAATCTTTAATGTCGCCAATCGTCTGGTTTTTTTTCTTCAAGGAGACAGACAATTTTCTTCACACTTGGTTATCTCGTGTATCTTCAATAAAGGTCGCTGTATCAAATATCTTTCAGAGTTATTGTCTGAATCCCGATATACATGTTAAAAGTTACAACTTCCTTAAGTTTTGTCTATGAGTGTACATCTATATCTACATACAACAAAAAGCCTTTATTAAGAGCACTCGTACCAAACAGGATTCTATCAGATAGCAGAAGTAAACCTAGAAGTTATCTATAGAAAGTGGAGATTAAAATCAAACTTTCTTCAAGTTTTGGATCCATTATAGGTGTTGCACCTATTGTCTGTGCTGTTTTCCAGAATTTGTGAAAAGCTAATGCTTTGAGTTTGCTGTTCACTACTTTTGCCTTTAGAAAATATGGCGACTTGTTTTAATAATCAATCTTTTGATGGAGAATTTCTCTCCCCTTCTCCAGTACCGGACACATCTATATACATTGACGATCTCTTCTAGACCTTGCGTAGATTTTGCGTCCAATTTGACGAAAGCTCGATTTTATTTTCGAATCCTGTAAAACAAGGCAAGCCTCTTCCGGGATATTTAATTTAGCGTTGATGCCATTCCTCTAAGCATGAATTTCTCCATCACATGTGTAACAGGTTTCATTTAAAAGATTACGTTTATATTTAAGAAATTATAGGTTACATAACACTTTTTTTTTTCATATGAAAAAAACATATCAAAATTTCACTCACTAAGTAATGGAATACTTTAAATAAAACTGTGATTCTCATAAAGAAAGAGAGAGCTGTGTGTATATAGATGAAAAAAAGTTCTATTTACGGGGAGGAGGGGTTATATACAAATAGAATTGTCTTATAGTCGTGCCGAAACAGACTTGTATCTACAGAAGCCAAGGTTATTTCTACAGTACGGAAAAGAAGGGTTATTCACAAATTCAGTACGGGAGGAATGTGAGAGGAAAATTATATATCTGCAGTATACAGAAACAAGAGAAAGTTATATATATATATATATATACAGTACCGAAAGAAGAGTTCGATATCTACAGTACATATAAGTGGAAGTGAGAGTTTTATATTTACAGTACCGAAAGGAAAGTTGCATATCTACAAACATAGGAGGAAGTGAGATATATATATCTACAGTACACAGGAAAAGGAAGTGGGAGTTGTATATTTACAGTACCGAAAGGAAAGTTGCATATCTACATACATAGGAGGAAGTGAGAGTTGTATATTTACAGTACCGAAAGGAAAGTTGCATATCTACATACATAGGAGGAAGTGAGAGTTGTATATTTACAGTACCGAAAGGAAAGTTGCATATCTACATACATAGGAGGAAGTGAGAGTTGTATATTTACAGTACCGAAAGGAAAGTTGCATATCTACAATACATAGGAGGAAGTGAGAGTTTTATATTTACAGTACCGAAAGGAAAGTTGCATATCTACAATACATAGGAGGAAGTGAGAGTTGTATATTTACAGTACCGAAAGGAAAGTTGCATATCTACAATACATAGGAGGAAGTGAGAGTTGTATATTTACAGTACCGAAAGGAAAGTTGCATATCTACAATACATAGGAGGAAGTGAGAGTTGTATATTTACAGTACCGAAAGGAAAGTTGCATATCTACATACATAGGAGGAAGTGAGAGTTGTATATTTACAGTACCGAAAGGAAAGTTGCATATCTACATACATAGGAGGAAGTGAGAGTTGTATATTTACAGTACCGAAAGGAAAGTTGCATATCTACATACATAGGAGGAAGTGAAGAGTTGTATATTTACAGTACCGAAAGGAAAGTTGCATATCTACAATACATAGGAGGAAGTGAGAGTTTTATATTTACAGTACCGAAAGGAAAGTTGCATATCTACAATACATAGGAGGAAGTGAGAGTTGTATATTTACAGTACCGAAAGGAAAGTTGCATATCTACAATACATAGGAGGAAGTGAGAGTTTTATATTTACAGTACCGAAAGGAAAGTTGCATATCTACAATACATAGGAGGAAGTGAGAGTTGTATATTTACAGTACCGAAAGGAAAGTTGCATATCTACAATACATAGGAGGAAGTGAGAGTTGTATATTTACAGTACCGAAAGGAAAGTTGCATATCTACATACATAGGAGGAAGTGAGAGTTGTATATTTACAGTACCGAAAGGAAAGTTGCATATCTACATACATAGGAGGAAGTGAGAGTTGTATATTTACAGTACCGAAAGGAAAGTTGCATATCTACATACATAGGAGGAAGTGAAGAGTTGTATATTTACAGTACCGAAAGGAAAGTTGCATATCTACAATACATAGGAGGAAGTGAGAGTTTTATATTTACAGTACCGAAAGGAAAGTTGCATATCTACAATACATAGGAGGAAGTGAGAGTTGTATATTTACAGTACCGAAAGGAAAGTTGCATATCTACATACATAGGAGGAAGTGAGAGTTGTATATTTACAGTACCGAAAGGAAAGTTGCATATCTACAATACATAGGAGGAAGTGAGAGTTGTATATTTACAGTACCGAAAGGAAAGTTGCATATCTACAATACATAGGAGGAAGTGAGAGTTTTATATTTACAGTACCGAAAGGAAAGTTGCATATCTACAATACATAGGAGGAAGTGAGAGTTGTATATTTACAGTACCGAAAGGAAAGTTGCATATCTACAATACATAGGAGGAAGTGAGAGTTGTATATTTACAGTACCGAAAGGAAAGTTGCATATCTACAATACATAGGAGGAAGTGAGAGTTTTATATTTACAGTACCGAAAGGAAAGTTTCATATCTACAATACATAGGAGGAAGTGAGTTTTATATTTATAGAATCGAAAGGAAAGTTGCATATTTACAAACATAGGAGGAAGTGAGATATATATCTACAGTACACAAGAGAAGGAAGTGAGAGTTGTATATTTACAGTACCGAAAGGAAAGTTGCATATCTACAATACATAGGAGGAAGTGAGAGTTGTATATTTACAGTACCGAAAGGAAAGTTGCATATCTACAATACATAGGAGGAAGTGAGAGTTGTATATTTACAGTACCGAAAGGAAAGCTACACATCTACAGTACAGAAAGGAAAGTTGCATATCTACATTACATAGATGGGAGTGAAAGTTGTATATTTACAGTATCGAAAGGAAAGTCACATATCTACAGTAGAGAAAGGAAAGTTACATATCTACAGTACACAGGAGGAAGTAAGAGAGAGTTATCTACAGTACAGTCCAGTAAAGTTACATATCTACACTACAGTGCAGTAAAGTTACATATCTACAGTACATGGGAGGAGGAAGTGAGATATATATAGTATATCTACAATACATAGGAGGAAGTGAGATATATAGTATATCTCAGTACACAGGAGGAAGTAAGAGAGAGTTATCTACAGTACAGTCCAGTAAAGTTACATATCTACACTACAGTGCAGTAAAGTTACATATCTACAGTACATGGGAGGAGGAAGTGAGATATATAGTATATCTACAATACATAGGAGGAAGTGAGATATATAGTATATCTACAGTACACAGGAGGAAGTAAGAGTGAGTTATCTACAGTACAGTCCAGTAAAGTTACATATCTACACTACAGTGCAGTAAAGTTACATATCTACAGTACATGGGAGGAGGAAGTGAGATATATATAGTATATCTACAATACATAGGAGGAAGTGAGATATATAGTATATCTACAATACATAGGAGGAAGTAAGAGAGAGTTATCTACAGTACAGTCTAGTAAAGTTACATATCTACACTACAGTGCAGTAAAGTTACATATCTACAGTACACAGAAGGAAGTGAGAGTGGAACAGAATCAATCCCCAGACCCCGTAGAGGGCGGGAGGCGACCTGGTTGTGACCGAACAATAGCCACCCAGCAGACAATGGTCCGAAGTGATGGATGAAGAGTCCCAGATGGAGAATGATCAATTAGACATTTGTAATTACATACTGCACCGGCCTAATTAGTCTTTTACCTCGGGAGGATTTCACCGGACTTATGATTGAATTAGAGACGTCCACTGCGCTTTCTATCTTGGGAGTTTTCTCACTGACTTCAATCTTACTCTACAGCCATTGGGTAATATATAAGAAATAGAACAATTAGCCAATGCGAATTTTTCAATGAAACACAAACTTCTTCTGTCATCGCGATAGAAAAAAATATTGGGAGGGCTTGGCTCTTCAGTGGTGAACCCTCACAGCGGTTTCGCAAGTGTAATCTTCCATATTGTTCTAATAATGTATTATAATGTTGATGAAACCACTAGAAGGTTTCACCACTGATGAGCCAGGCCTTCCCAATATATTTTATAATTGAAATGAGGGTAGCAGGAAATTGTTTATAAAAAATATTTTAAGATGGCGCCAATCATGGAATTAATGGTGTCTACTATGTTAGTTGAATATATAAAGCAGAAGAAGATTAATCTGAAGTCAAATAGAAAGGCAGGTATTTTATTGTTATTAAAGTACAATATTATGTATACAGAAATCCTATTAACATATACATTAATATACGAATATATACATCGTCACAGTATATATGTATATAAAAGTCAACGTATGTATATATATATATGTTTATATATTTATTAATAATTTTAATATGTGAGATTTTCTTTGTTAGTTTTTCGTCTTCTTTACAAATTGGTATATTTTATAGAGAAGAAATCTATCTTTATATATATATTAAAAATGGCATATCCTGACCAGGAGCACATGTGCTTTACAGAAGGCAGAGCGCCATCTGGTGGAACAGAAATCAACTAAACATTGATTTAGCCTGTTCCCTGATATTTGGCCAACCCAATTTCTTGATAAATCAAGAAAAGCCATCCACGAAGGGAACAGGCTAAATCAATGTTTAGTTGATTTCTGTTCCACCAGATGGCGCTCTGCCTTCTGTAAAGCACATGTGCTTCTGGTCAGTATATGCCATTTTTAATATTGATTTCAACACCTGATCTTTTAATCTTTTTTTTTTCTTTCGTTTTTTAATATATATGTGTGTGCTATACATAGGAGGAGAAACGAGAATTGTATCTCTAGTACCGAATGAAGAGTTCGATATCTACATTACATAGGTGGAAGTGAGAGTTGTATATTTACAGTACCGAATGAAGAGTTCAATATCTACAGTACATAGGTGGAAGTGAGAGTTGTATATTTACAGTACCGAATGAAGAGTTCAATATCTACAGTACATAGGTGGAAGTGAGAGTTGTATATTTACAGTACCGAAAGAAAAGTTGCATATCTACAGTACATAGGTGGAAGTGAGAGTTGTATATTTACAGTACCGAATGAAGAGTTCAATATCTACAGTACATAAGTGGAAGTGAGAGTTGTATATTTACAGTACCGAAAGAAAAGTTGCATATCTACAGTACATAGATGGAAGTGAGAGTTGTATATTTACAGTACCGAATGAAGAGTTCAATATCTACAGTACATAGGTGGAAGTGAGAGTTGTATATTTACAGTACCGAAAGAAAAGTTGCATATCTACAGTACATAGATGGAAGTGAGAGTTGTATATTTACAGTACCGAATGAAGAGTTCAATATCTACAGTACATAGGTGGAAGTGAGAGTTGTATATTTACAGTACCGAAAGAAAAGTTGCATATCTACAGTACATAGATGGAAGTGAGAGTTGTATATTTACAGTACCGAATGAAGAGTTCAATATCTACAGTACATAGGTGGAAGTGAGAGTTGTATATTTACAGTATCGAAAGAAAAGTTGCATATCTACAGTACATAGGTGGAAGTGAGAGTTGTATATTTACAGTACCGAATGAAGAGTTCAATATCTACAGTACATAGGTGGAAGTGAGAGTTGTATATTTACAGTACCGAAAGAAAAGTTGCATATCTACAGTACATAGATGGAAGTGAGAGTTGTATATTTACAGTACCGAATGAAGAGTTCAATATCTACAGTACATAGGTGGAAGTGAGAGTTGTATATTTACAGTACCGAATGAAGAGTTCAATATCTACAGTACATAGGTGGAAGTGAGAGTTGTATATTTACAGTACCGAAAGAAAAGTTGCATATCTACAGTACATAGGTGGAAGTGAGAGTTGTATATTTACAGTACCGAATGAAGAGTTCAATATCTACAGTACATAGGTGGAAGTGAGAGTTGTATATTTACAGTACCGAATGAAGAGTTCAATATCTACAGTACATAGGTGGAAGTGAGAGTTGTATATTTACAGTACCGAATGAAGAGTTCAATACCTACAGTACATAGGTGGAAGTGAGAGTTGTATATTTACAGTACCGAAAGAAAAGTTGCATATCTACAGTACATAGGTGGAAGTGTGAGTTGTATATTTACAGTACCGAATGAAGAGTTCAATATCTACAGTACATAGGTGGAAGTGAGAGTTGTATATTTACAGTACCGAATGAAGAGTTCAATATCTACAGTACATAGGTGGAAGTGAGAGTTGTATATTTACAGTACCGAAAGGAAAGTTGCATATCTACAATACATAGGAGGAAGTGATTTATATATGTATATATTTTTTTAAATTAAAAAGGCATATATTAGATCAAAGTATCATTTATTTTACCAATATTTCAGTTGGCTGAACGCCAACCTTTATCAAGGTGTTATAACATTTTAAAGTGTGTCAACAACAAACTCAGCGCCACATAACGTCAATAGAAATATATATATATATATACGCGTGTATATTTATATTGAAAACAAAGAAAACATATCCTGACCACGAGCACATGTGCTTTAACATGACAGATGGCTTCTAGTGGAAGAGAAATCAACTAAACTGATATGAAAATGGGTTGGCCAAATATCAGGGAGCAGGCTAAATCAACGTTTAGTTGATTCTGTTCTACTAGAGAGCGCTCTGCCATCTAAAAAGTACATGTATTCGTGGTCAGGATATGCCTTCTTTGTTTTTAATATCAACACCTGACCTTTATATATATTTTTTTTTTCTATTATTTCTCACACACACATATATATGTAAAACGACATTTGAAAACTATCCCGCATGTGTTTCTTTTAAACGAAAAATCGAAATTTATTTTGAAGGAGAAATAACGATTATTTCTAAACTTAGAGATGAAGTATGAAAGGATGAATTGTGAAGAGTAATGATAAACAGAAAAATAAAAGTGTTCCCATCCCTGGACACTTTTATTTTTCCGTTCATCATTACTCTTCACAATTCATCCTTTCATACTTCATCTCTAAGGTTAGAAATAATCGTTATTTCTCCTTCAAAATAAATTTCGATTTTTCGTTTAAAAGAAACACATGCGGGATAATTTTCAAATGTCGCTTTACAATCATAAGCCGCATTATATTGTATTATAAATACACATATATATGTTTAAATTTTACACAAATAAATTTACTGGCAATGCGTTTCTTTTAAATATCATCATATATTATCTCTACAGACCTTACTGCAATGATATGAGTTATTGAATGATAGGGCTTGACTCATCAGTAGTGAACCCTCTCAGCGATTTCGCCAAATTAATCTCTAGACCGCTCTACTATTTTATTGGATGGTTCAAATTCACATTAATAGGTACCGCTCAACAAGAGCAACCTAGTTCATGATAATTGAAACAGTGAATAATATGTGAAGGTTATTCACATATTAAACAAAACTTTAAGGCGGGATTCAATCCCGGTTCATGACTGCCGGGAATCGAGCGTGTTACCCTCTCATCCAACGACTTTTATGATTTGTATTGGATTGGTTTGGAATAAACCCTGTATTTTCTATGGAAGGCAGCTTAGGGGTGTTTAGTGAACTATGGACATAAGCTTATAGGTCTGTAGAGGTACATACATATAATTTCAAGGCATTGCATCAAGCAAAGCTCTTCCGCAAAATATGTTTTCATAACAAATATATATTAGTAAATTAAATTTAATTGCCATCTATCGTTAAAATTTTACACAAATAAATTTACTGGCAATGCTATATATAACTTACTGTATATTACTATATATAAATTTACTGGCAAAAATATATATATTTAATTAGTTTTAATACTTTAATAATGAAATGATTTACTCTCTGATAACGTGAATTACAATATGTAAGGTAATAAACACATTGTGTAAGATGTCAAAGCCAACGTACAGGTGAGTGAGGACTGACCGCTGAGCTGGGACGATAGAAAATCTAATTGAATTAGGTCGAAGGACGTCAGTGATTACCTAAAATAAATCTTAAAATCCTTTTAATTAGATAATTAATTTACTTGCATAAATATTCATAAAAAACTGCTTAGGCAGAAAAAAAACAGACGATATCAACCTCGTCTGATAATTAAGTAAAATGTGGATGAACCAAACCAATTATGTAAATAAGAAGTGATAGCTCTGATGGGAAATTTGGCTCTTATCAACTGGAGAATATTTTACAGAGAAAGTTCTATTAGATCCTGTTGCTATTATTTTTTACTCAGCATTATACTTCAAAAAGAAAAGTAATGGAAAACTTTATCTCAAAACTTTTGTAATCTAAAGAGACTTCAAACATGGGTTAAGGTATTATATCGTAAAATACGTTTTTTTTTAATAATTAAAAACCATCTCTAACCACCTTTTATTCTGCAATGATGTAAATTATAATGAAAAGGCGTGGCTCATCAGAAATGAATCCCTCCAAGATCGTTCTATTGTTGGAACTGAGGAGTGTCCAAGAAGATCCCTTCTTTGTGTCTGGAGGAGGACTCTTCTCAATATGGAGGAGCCTTCTTTGCTGAAGACATTTGTAGATAACGTAATCATCAAAATTTACTCCAAGACATTAAGCTTTTTTTTCAATTGCTAAGAAAGGTAAGTTAAATTTCAGAATTCTCCATTAGGTTAAAAAATCATCTTGAACGTATCTAAATGACATTTTAAGATTCTCTACCTAAAAGACTGTGAGTGAGTGTATATATCATATATACAAAATATAAATTTAAAATTACAGAATTAAAAAAAACTACAGAGATAGGGTTCTCTATTTGATAACATTATTCTGGCCTTCAAAATTTCTAAATCGATTTTAATCATGGCTCTACGATTGATAAAATATTGATTGATAAAATTAGGAAGATATGTATATATGTATGTAAATATTACATAGCTCATATCACCATAGCATATGTAAAATATAAATTTAAAAACACAAGATTAAAAAAACTACAGGGCTGTTTTTTGTTAGATAGAATTGGTCTAATTTTCCAAAGTTTTACAACGATTCTGATCATGGCACTACGAGTTATAAAATAGCGAGTATAGGGAAATGTGTATGTATAAATAGTCCACATAACAATTCCTATCACATACCTAGCTGTCCGATCTCATCAAATGGCCCCTGGGTAGGAATTACCATAGCGAAGGCTAATTGGGGGATCTTCAATTCAACAAACGGACGTCTCCAATACTCCAATAGTCACGCCGTGTTTCCAGTACTGGACATTTACTTCCTGCATTGATGAAATAATCCCTTGAATCAATATTAAAACAATAATAATCGTTGTATAATACTCAATTTGTTACAAACCACGGAAATTTTAAAAGTTTTTTTAAATAGAATAAAGGCAGTGGAGGATTCAAGTTGCTTTTGTGGTATTGAGGAATAAACCTCAAGACATCTACTGATCGATTGCCCAGCATTTCAAGATTATAGAATGAAGAATGAACTAGTTTATTGTGAACTTAACGATTTGATTTCCGATAAAAATCATATTTAAAGTTCAATTCATTTTGTAAATACATTATAAACTTTCTACAAAATCTGGATCTCTAATGTTTTCATGCGTTGAATAATGTAAATAACTTATGTAAATAAACTTTTCTCCTTGTTTGGCGCAAGTATCCCTTGCGGGATATAGCGCTTTGGAAATAAAATAATTGTAATTGTAATCGTTGTATCGCTAGATGTAGCCAGGATGTTTTAATAATGGAAAATATTTTATCCCGTAGAAGAGCTTTCTTGCCTGGAAGCTTGAGAGATTTTCAAATAAAAAATATTTTAAAAAGAAACTTTCCCCTGGAGGCTTTATGTTCTTGTTTTAATTTTAATTGTTCAGATAGTCATTTAGGACACGACAAATCCCAGAGAAATTATTTTACATTATTAAATCGCCAATAAAATAAGATTTAAAATCAAATAAAGTGCTTTTGTTGTTTACATTTGTTTCAATGCAGAATCAACGCGAGCTCCTATTGCGCGTGCTTTCGAGTTTTGCTATTCCAAGGTGATATCCTCACTTGAAGTTATGGGGTAGATTATAAATTTCCGGAATGACTATTCTTCTGTTAATGCTATTGTGCTTTCTTGCCCGAAACCTAGAATGATTTTTAAATTTAAAAAATATTTTTAAAAGAAACTTTTCCCTGGAGGCTTAATTATCTTGTTTTAATTGTTCAGATGGTCATTTAGGAGTCGATAAATCCTTGATGTGCTTCTTGTTGAAAATTTCAACACCCTTTTTACCTTTTCCTCTATTATTCTAATGTTATGGCGACCATTGTTGTTCTTTTAAATAAATAAACAATGATTATACATTATAGAATAAAGCGTTAGGAGAAAATAATTTTTAATAATGATTATACATTAAAAAAGAAAAAAGGCATCTCCTTATCGGGAAACTGAAAGTTGCTTTTTCACGATGATTATACAATTTTATGAAATTTCTTTATCGAAAAAGGCGACAGCGAGTCACCAAGATGTAAAATATAAATACAATCATGGACAAAACTTAAGGAAGTGGAGGGTCTTTGATGTTGCCGGTTGTCTGTTTCTTTTTTAGGAGACAGAGGCAATTTTTTTCACACTTGGCTATCTCGTGTGTCTTCAATAAAGGTCACTGTGTGTGTGTATCAAATATCTGTCAGCGTTATTGTCTGAATCCCGATATACATGCTAAAAGATACAACTTCCTTAAGTTTTTTTGTCTATGAGTATATTAATGTTGATGAAAATTCTCAATTTTCAATCAAATGTTTCCATCTTACAATTACTTATTATTAATTACGAATTTTCTTTCTGTAAAAAGAAACATTTGCGGTAAAATTTGTTATACGTCGTTCAATAATAATACGTTCTAAAAAAATTAACCTTAGTTGAATATTCATTAGTATTCTACCTAGTTAAAGTTATCAAACTCTTGAGTCTATGGCAAAAATAAACAAAAATAAGCCAAAAAAAGCAGGGATATAGCCGAAAATCTATTTTTACTTTAAAGTGTGTCGATGATAAAAAAAAAAAAAAAGTTTAGAACCACTGCGCAATAGCTATGATATCTATAATCAATACGAGCATATCTTTCTTTTTTTTTTTTTCTGACTAAATTTCATATTTAGGCGACGATTTTTTTATAAATCTTTGTAAATTTAATTATAGAGCACAATCAATATTTTAAAAAAATTCAATGAACTTTTTAATACGTGTTGATTATATATATAACTTTATAAAGATATTACTTTTATTTCTTTACAGAAAATTCAATAACCTCTAAATGATAATTACCCCCATCCAATTCTCCATAACGTTTATTAAAGCTATTCAATAATTTGATGACTAGGGATAACCACTATTGTGAAAAAAAGGCACATTTCTTGGTCATCAAAATTCTTGCCTGGGGGAAAAAACTTTTTTATTTCACAAATTTTTGGTCGTCATCTTTAATGGCAGCTCTTTATCTCAATTCCCGCTACTAAATTGAGAATCGTCTGCTACGTGCGATAAATTGTAGCCAAGCAAAAGAAATGACTTTATGGCAAATAAATAAATCTATGATTTCTCTGCTCTCACAGAATATTAATTTGTGGCGATAAACTGCGAAAGAAATAAAAATGGAACAAAAATTGGAGAAAAATATCTCTAAAAGTGTGTGTGGTCATTTCTTTCTTTACTTTTATGTCATTTATTCTGTTGGCGTTTTATCGTTTGATTTTAAAATAAATATTAACTATATTACAACGAAAACGTTTGAGGGTTAAATTTATGGTAGCACTTTGTTCTCTAAACGAAATCTGTTGATCACATATTAATTAATTTTTAATTTTATGTGTGTGAGGGGTAATATCAGTTTAAAATCTGAATGAAAACGTTGAGAACTCTAACGTATATTAATGTAAAAATTCCTATAAGGCAAATTTTATTTATTTTTAAAATATTATTTATTTTTTCTCCATTCTATATATATATATTGCAATTTAAAGACAAAATTTTACACTCTTTAATAACAACAATTTAATTTTAAACAGTATTTTCAATTTAAAAATATATATATTTTAACAATTTTATACTATAGATATTTTTGTTTTCATTGTGTGTTTATTTGAAATGGGTCTATTATAGATAATTTTAATATTCGTTTTAATCAAGCCTTATGTTGAATTGTATATGTTGAATAAAAACATCGCACAAGTTAGCATTGTGCACACAATATCTAAATATTTTTCCATCGCATTTATTTTGACAAGGTAATTAAAATTTTCTATTTAATAAAATGTCATTCAAAATTGAATATATTTATTAGTTTTCAATGGTAATATTAGTTACTATTCCTTAAAGAATATCGATTCACTTTAGGAAAGTACTAGCTTATGTGATGTTTACTTTGAACCTAAAGGAATCAATTTAATAAACACGGTTATGGATATAGCTAAAGGTAAAGCTGGTAAGCATCTTGTAGTGGGAATATGGGATAAATTTAACACCATATTAAAGAGTGATTAACTTTATTTGAAAAATTCTCTCTCAAATGCTTTATTTCTAATGCTTGACTAAAACGTATATAAAATATCTAAAATAGATCAATTTCAATTAAAATAAAAGTATTTCGATACCACTATAAAATTATATATCTATAGTAAAATATTGTGTTTGAGATATTTGTTAACATTGGGAAAAAAAGTTTAAAAATCAAAATGTTATTAAAGTGTAAAAGGGGTTGTTATTGAAGTGTAAAACTTAGCTTCAACTTAAAAAAAAAACACATTAAAGTGCAAAACCTACATATGAAATAGCTCCATATCAATAATTTGTCTCTATAGAAAGTGTTTTCACTGTCTATATAAAAAGCGTTATATCCATAGTTTTCTTAAATACCATACCTAATATTATATTATACAGCACTAGGGTCATATTAGTGAGCTGGACTCCCCGGGTAGTTGGCGTTCTGCGCTCCAGTGAATTATATTGGCGAAATCGCTGGATACTGCCAGGCCCTCTCAATATCTTTTCTTCGCAATAAGGACAATAGAAACTATATTCTATTTTTAAATAAAAATTAATGCTTAGTAATTTTATTTCTTATAAAATGTCTTATTTGACGATATGACTATAAGCAAAAACATACGAACCATTTTCTTAATCTAGTTTTCTACAGTGTTATTGATATATTATGCAAATCTCTTTAAATGAATAGGAATTCTCCTTTCAGAAATCGACGCAAAATAATTAAATGCCATCAAGAAGTTGTTTCAGCAAACTAATAAATAGGATCGATAAGTTTACCAGCAGGTAGACTTTATCGAATTCGAAAAGTCCACACCTGAATGGTCTCAAGCCATGATCGTCGTTTATGGCAGCTTGAATTTTACGAGGTATTACAAGGCGCTTCATAAATCTTCTGCATTCACAGGAAGTGTTTAGTTAGAGAATCGGCAGGATCAATTTTATGACAGAAAAGTATTTGGATTTTTTCCTTGGAGAATTCTTTCAAGAAATAATTGCTTCTTATTTCTTGAATTCTGAAAGATGCCCTTTTACTCTAGCACAATAAGGTAAACATTATAATTGTAGATGAATATATTGTATGCTAATTGTTAGATGTATAGTATACTAAATAAATAATAGCACAATATAAAATTGCGGGAGGATGGTATTCATGTATGAAATGAAGTACCTTTTTCTTTAAAAATGCATCAAAACAATTCATTTTGGCGCATTACTCTATCTCAGAACGTAAATGTTGGTAATTAAGCTAGCATCACTAGCTTTTGCAAATTAGACTGATTGCATAACTCCTTCCGTAGGATTCAATAAAATATACTGTACTGATAAGTGCCATAACCCCAAACTATGGTATATAGGTTGGCTTTTGTCTGAATTGGCTAAATCTGGTGCTGTGACTCATTCTTTATCACTGCCATTACTTTTGGGGTCAGTAAGCGAATGGTACATAATTCGTCGATTTTCGACAGCTACGACCCGGGATCGAATCCCGCTTTGGGTACTTTTTCTGAATAAAAATTTGCTCCAATGGCCCCTGATTCTTGTAAAAGTCCAACCTAATTAGTAAGTGCGCAAGTAACTAAACTGAGCTCTGGCACACTTGTAAGTTCTAAAGTCGAACTGGTTTCCACTTGTGTAGACATGTATTGCACTTACAGCAAAAGCAGTCACTGAATACTACCTACTACAATTATCATAGCCTGTACCACATGTGTACTAAGGATAATAATACTAATAAACATTATTTTTGTACTGTAATAATAAACCAGAGTACATTATTTTTAATGAATTTTAATGGTAGATGTGTTTCTTTTGGTACATGATAAAATTATGCATTGGATAGATATATCGTATACGGAATAAATCAATCATTCCATGCCGAGTTGTGAAGAAGCAAAACTGACGCCAAATATTCAAAGACCTCGTATAAAAGGATGATTGACAATTTGATTATACTAGAAAATATAACGAAAGACTATAACGAACAGAATTTCACGTTCTCTTCATTGAATAATCCTCTAACATAATAGCTGATATTATTATTTAGATATTAAACGGGTTAACATATTTACATATAAAATAGTTCTTTTAACTTCAACTTTAAAAAAAAACACATTAAATAACTAAATGCACAAATTAAGCATTATAACTTCTGCACATACACACAAAATAATCCTTCTAGAATGATTATTCATGCAAATTATATTCCATATTATCTCCTTTAGGATAGAGTGCTCACAGATTATTCAGTAAGCTATATTTAAAAATTAATTCCTTTAATATTCCTAACAATAATCCTTTTTATAATGCAAAATTATTTATAACGAAACAACTTATAACAAAAAACTCCCTATAACCAGCTCTTTATATATATAACAAAAAAATATAACTTTTAAATCACATATTTTCGATTTCATACAATTTCATCAAAGAGGAAAAGTTTAAACCATATAACTCTCAATCCACTAGATTTTAACGAAAGAATCATTTTTAACGCTTTGCTAAATGTTTTAATTTTTGTTCACTCCTGACGAGGACAAAATATTTTTGTCGAAACGTCGAGACAATAAAAAGATTTACTGGCCGAGGTGTCTTTAATTTGAATAACTATGAATACCGGCCAGGCAGCCTCTATCTTTATGATTAACAACTTATCAAAATTCGAAACTATTCAAACGCGTAAGATTATTTTTGAAATTAAACAATTTCTACTGCCCTTACTGAAATGTAAAAATCACGAATTTTGATGGCGCGCTAGTGCATCATATTATAAATGTTCTAATAAAATAAACAACTAATAACAAAAACTCTCTATAACCACAGATCTTTATGAAAAAAAAAAACTCTCTAACAAGCATCTTCTCGGTTTCATTCCATTTGATTAAAGAGGAAAGGTTTTCACCATCTCAATCCCCTAGATTGGAATTCCATCAGAAGATAGAAAGGTCTGAAGGGAAGATATGAGATGGCCTTGAACCAAAGCTAATTGCCAAGTTCCATATGATGGTGAGAGTGAGTAATGTTCTACCTTTAATTTATTGGTTTTCTTTTAAATGAAGGATGAGCCTGAAAGGTGTAATTATAGGTGAACTTCCTTATAACGGGGATTGTGGCGAAGGTTACGCTTGGTTTAAGACCGGTATGTACCCACAGATATCTTCATGGATTCTTCCAATCATAGACATCAAACATGCTGAATCATCACTGAAGGAAACATATCCATATCCTTGACAGAGAGTATATGTAAATAGGTAAAGAGAAACAATTAATTGCAATGTGTTTTTTTTTCTTTATCGATAGCTAGGCAGACCTTCGAGCTAAAACCTACTCGTCTACAATACACTACGTATCTAAAAGTAAGGTTATATGCCTAGAATGAATAATAAAAAGGCATATATTGAATTCAATAAAATATTTATTTGCCAAAATTTTATTTCAACTGTGATATTATATAACACAATGCGGTACTGATATTGTTTATACAAAAATGTAATGCCTTGATAAAGATTGGCGTTCAGCAAACCGAAATTTTGGTAAATAAATATTTTATTCAATCCAATATATGTCATTTTACTATCTAATGATTTAAATATGAGATTGCTCTATTTTCAAAACAATATATATGTCTATTTAATCAAAGATAAAATGCTTCGATTTTATTTCTTTAAAACGAGAAAAAAGGTGAGTTTTCTGAGAATACCCTCAATCTTCATTACAAAATACAATATAAACATTTTAGAATGGTGTAGATTAGGGGAAATTTCCAAAAGTTCTTTTTTTTTCTTTCTCTGCTTTATTTTTTTAAAGTAGTAAAAGAATTTGACGCAATGGAAATTTTATATACAAGTATTAAAAAGTATTGTACACATATACATATATATTATATCTATATTAATAAAATGGAAATTTCATAAGTGGACATCACTAAAAAATTTCGTTACAAATTTATGTAAAACGAGATGGAACAGGTTTTGCTTAACATCAAAATATATTTCCTAACATTAACATGCGTAACTTCGCTGTTATCGATTAAATACAAAAAAAATCAACAGAGTTAATTTTATTTATATATAAATACTAAATTAAATTTCAACAGAGTTAATTTTTTTACATACTAGCTAATAATCTCAATCTAAAAAATATTCAAAACAAGCAATTTTAAGATAACACCATATGTAAAACAGTCGGCCAAGAAAACAACAACGATATTACATCTTTCTCACATATTCACACACAATCTTGATTAATAATTAAAACTAATCTTTAACATTGTTTATTATACTTCAACTTTTATTTCTACATTTGTTTTTAAATACCCAATTGTTTTATCATGTTTCTAATTTCGCCTAACAAATATACAAATTTATAGTGACCAACATATGCAAATTTTATCTTTGTTTTTATTTAACTTGATATCGTAAACATAACATCCATTGTAAGCATTTTTCTGTTCACCTTCCGTGGTTTCTCTTTTCTCTGATAGTTTTTAGGTGTAGTATATTTTCTTATTACTAGACTACAAACATTCCCTCGAGAAAAACCTGGGCGAAGCCGGGTACATCCGCTAGTATATATATATATATGATATGATCCTGTCGACTCTTCTGTGATATGATCCTGTCGACTTTCATTGTGGTAATATAGTGGTAATAATGTGGTGGGGAAAGGGAAATAATCACGCCACAAATTGGTAGAGGAATTTGGAAGCCATCCGAGAGAGAGAGGGAGAGCGAGGGGATGTCACCGCTGAACGACCGTTTGTGTCGCACACCACCCCCCAACTGTCCAAAAATAGACCTGAGGTTCCAAGAAAAGGCCCTGCGGTCGCCCCCTGGAATGTGGTCGTTGGTGTCCCAAATGACCGTACTTTAGCTGCGTTCTCTCTCTACGTCTCTCTCTCTCTCTGGTCGACTGTAGATTTACTTTATTATTCCTGGAAGAGCATATATTATGACATATATATATATATACTAGTGGACCCGGCCACGCCTTGCTGTGGCTAAATTGTAATATGTTAAATTAACATTATACTAAACTATTCAGTACAGTAAAGTCAATATTCACTTATAAAGATAAAATGTATATGTATTGTATATTGTATATGTTATTATATGTATTGTTTTTTGTTTTCGAGATATTCTAATAGAACGTTCTCACATTTTCTGTAAAATATTTATATATGCACAAACACAGAATATTATCACTACGTCTTAATTTCGCTATATTTATTGCTATAAATATTATTCTAAAATAATTCGCCAGAAATCGTCCTGATAGTATACTACACAGCGAACCCGGCCACGCGTTGCAGTGGCTAAATTGTAATATGTTGAATTAACATTATACTAAACTATTCAGTACAGTAAAGTTAATATTCACTAATAAAGATAAAAATGTTTTAGCCGATCTAAAGCCCAACGGGATTGAGAATGGAACGTTACGTTAATATTTGAAAGTGATTTTTATATATATAGACAATATAGCCCTTCATTGTAATCATTGATTATAATCACTGCATTAATAAATGTCAGTCTTCCCAGTATTCTTTTACCTATGTATGGATATTTTGGTTTGAATTAGTGAACTACTGCGAATTTGTAGACGAATGACCCGGGCAACGCCCGGGTTTACACGATTAAATGTATATTACATATGGAAGATGGACGTAGTTCCCGGAGGGCACCCGCGAGGTCACTCTGCCCCCGCGCAACTGTCCAACCGGGAGCGCCCCGCGCCGTCAAAATCGTAACGCGTTCTAGAGGGCGCTGCTTGGCCGTCAGCCGGGAGATCTCATTTACTCGGCGGGGGGAGGCAGGGAGGTCACGTGCTGCGCCGGCAGCCAATCGTCGCGCGCCGCCATCCTCCGTCTGCCGCGAGAGGGGCGCAGATTGCGAGTGAATTTACGTTTTATTGTAAATAAAAATGCAACGAAAGGTTATTTCTAAAGAGTAATTAGCCATAAACCATCCCGGTAGTATACTAAACATCTTCCCAAAGTTTCATCACGATTGGTTGAGCGATGTAGAAGATTATCACTGACAAACGGACGGACGGACGGACGGACCAACAAACATCCATTTTTATATATATAGATATATGGAAGCAATGGTCGCCTCTCCCGTCAAAATTAACGTCAGAATCTGACGCCATCTATTGACCGTCGCCGCAACTAGCGGCATCGGGTCGGTGACAAAGCCTCAACACCAACTTTGGCAAACTGATAAGCGTCCACCTAGAGACCATGGTTTCGGGCTAATGGCCCTCGTCAGTCTAGGGCGGACTTTATTCCATGAGATCCACACGGGATCTAATGGAATCCTCACAATCTACCAAAGAGGTGTTTTGTTGGCAATGTGGCTGGGCCAAATCTATTGGCAAAACATAGATGGAAAATTTGCCGGGAGGAAATTAATCCATGGAAGCAATGGTCGCCTCTCCCGTCAAAATTAACGTCAGAATCTGACGCCATCTGTTAATTTTGACGGGAGAGGCGACCATTGCTTCCATGGATTAATTTCCTCCCGGCAAATTTTCCATCTATGTTTTGCCAATAGATTTGGCCCAGCCACATTGCCAGCAAAACACCTCTTTGGTAGATTGTGAGGATTCCATTAGATCCCGTGTGGATCTCATGGAAAAAAGTCCGCCCTAGACTGACGAGGGCCATTAGCCCGAAACCATGGTCTCTAGGTGGACGCTTATCAGTTTGCCAAAGTTGGTGTTGTGGCTTTGTCACCGACCCGATGCCGCTAGTTGCGGCGACGGTCAATAGATGGCGTCAGATTCTGACGTTAATTTTGACGGGAGAGGCGACCATTGCTTCCATGGATTAATTTCCTCCCGGCAAATTTTCCATCTATATATATATATATATCATAATTTGTACATAACTGGATGTATCCCACCACAATATGTATGCAATGTATGATCTAAAGATTTTTAATAAATACAAGGCTTAGAAATCTGGGAGAAAGGCCATCAAAGAGGAAACGGTCATTAGCAGGTTTTATTATCCAGGAACTCATAAAAATTGAGTTCAATAACCTTCGTTTCCGGGAGCATGTCAGAACAAGACAAGGACAAAGGATTAGCAAAGATCCAACCAGAGTCCAGGAGGATTAGCTAGGAACCAATGGAAAACTTACACGGGTCGACAATCGTCCAATCAACGCCCTGAGAAGTTTTCGTGTTAAATCGCGAACTCAGTTTAGTTAGTTAGGAGCTCGCCACCATCGCAACAAGTCGGGACCTGATACCAAGGAACCGGTTGGAGCCAGCACCCATCTTCTCAACAATCAGATAAGTCCAATCCTCAATAATGTGAACAGCCATAGTTAATAGTCAAATACGCAAAATAGCTTAAACCCCTTTCTCCCTTGATCGCTGGCCTATTTCAATCCAATCCTGTGTCCTCGTTATTTTTCCCCTGTGTGAATACCTTACTACTTCAGCAAACGACTGCGCCCACCACAATCATCAATCAACTCAATCTCAAAAAAGTAATCGTTCAAATATTACATATATATATATATGTAGTAATGTATAGTTGTTGTATCTTGTTGGATGAATGTAGTGTGGCATGTTGGTTTGCAGTCGTGGTGGCCACAATGATTTGAGTGGGTTCAGGCGTGATTGGGATTACACAAAAGGACGGGGCATGTTGGATGGCACCATAGAGATGGCGAAAGAGTGAATGTTTGGCCGGCGCTAGTCGGGGAGAGATCTGTCTAGAGGGGTCTGTCCATCATTGTGTCTCAAAGCCGACTAATCTGTTTGAGTAAGAAAGGGCACACCTAAGAACCCGACTTGCTTTTCGGACCTCTTTCCTCCTTCTGGCATCGACTGTCACTCACTCGAAATTTTATTTGTCACTTTGGCAATTACATTATACATTTATACAATACATGGAGACATAGATATATTGGAATATATTACAACAGTTTATGCCCCGGTTGATGAAAATTAGCTTATGGTGATTATATAGATGAAATCATAAGATAATTAAAATTGGGGAAAATAATTTGTATACAAATTTGTTTGATATATATAATGGGGTTGTAGAATTATAACGTTGGGTATGTTTTCCTTAATAATAATGATTAATAATAAAAGAGAAATGTTAACAAATAATGATGTTAAGCCCAATGTATAAAAATATATGAAAAAAAAAAGATTCTTAAAAAATGTAAAGATATAAATATAAATTTGGGTGATTATATACAGCATTGAATGTTGAAATTAATAATTGAGAGTGCATTGAATTATAGGGTGAGCTAATTTAAAAAGTCTAGATAGGTGGACATAGAATAGATTCTGGTACTGCGATGCAATGCGACGTTATGAGATCGTAGGCATTGGTCCATCTACAGTATGCTGAAGGTATTCGATATGGGCTGTCCTATCAGACGGATTCGGGAATAGGTGGTGGAAGCTTTGGTCTAGAAAAAGAGTGATAGAAAGTGTGGCAGAGAGAGAGTCGTTCTGTCGCATTAAAAAACGATTTGGCCGCGGTAAGGCAGTGAAAGTGAGGTGATTGAAAAAAAAAAAAAAGAATTGCCCGAATGTGAGAAAAAAAAAGAAAAAGGGGCGATAATGCACGAACCGGGCCGTGAATGAAAAAAAAAAAAACTCATCTAACTAGCTGCTCAAGTTCGACTGTTGGGAAGGTTACAGCGAAGAAGCGTTTGTAGTTAAGATGGAATAAATGTGAGAAAATCAAAGTTTTAGCGGATAGTAACGATTTCTCTGAGAAGGTATGGGCTGTGATGCCATGAGAATTTGGAGGGTAATGGTGTCGATGCATCTTCTAAAATTTTAACTTGAAAATCTAAAAATAGAATTAAAAAAATTGAAGTTGAGAAAAAAAATTAAAATTGAAAATTGTGTGTGATGAATGTTGGTACAATATTATAAAAAGTAAAAATGATTATAAACATTGAAGATTAAAAATAAAAGTTATCATCTCGATTGTTCATATAAAAATAAAAAGACAAAAGTTAAAACAAAAAAAACTCGAAATATAATTGAAATAAATAATTAATAAATATGCGAAATATTAAAAGGAGGTATAGTATTTGAAATGATTAAAGATAGAAAAGTAATATGATATGAAAAGAGAGCAACAATACTAATTAATTTTAAAGAAGGAAATATATAGAACAGTTGGTGTTCAAGCCAAGACAATCTTTAAGTATACATGGATTGACATTGATGTAGAGATTTCGGCGTGGTTGCTTGTCATGTGTGTGTGTGTTCTTATGTAATAGTGCTGTGGAATGGTTGAAAAGTGGTACTATAGCTGCGGTTTTATTTTTCGCCAGTCGATCTGAGGCATGTAACTGCCATGGTAATGATGGGCCAGGTGAAGGTGGATGTGCCCGTCTGGTGGTTGGCAAAAAAAAGGAAGGCGGTAAAGTAATACGACGGCATAGCAGCTATAGACAGTGGAGTAGATAAGTGTGCCATTGTAAGAGTGATGTGTGTCGTGTGCTATATGGCTATGGCATGGGGAATGTAGTTATATCGGCGTTCGTAGGTCGATGTATTTCGACATAAGTTTGACTAGGCAAATGTTTGTTCACGAAGTGTTAGGCTAGATATGCTCTATTAGATAAGACTTGCGACGTGGACACGCTTTCGAGAGAGAGAAAGGGAAAAAAAAAGATAAAAGTGTCACAGGAAAAATGAAGGCATAATGTAGCCTGGTAAAAGTGGAAAGAAAAAAATAGTGTTGTCAAGTCGCTGTGACACGTGCGAAAAAAAAAATTGTAAATGGAAAGGCGTCACGTGAAATCGTTGTTTGGGTAAATAATCTAGCCTAATTCATCACGAACAACAAGTTTACTGAAGTCATAGGTGGTGGTTGTACGAACATAAAACGAGATTTTGTGAATGTTGGTGTTTAATTGTGAACGAGAGAGAAAAATTTCGCTAAGTGGCAAGCGAGTGTAAATTTTACGTTTGAAATACATTGGTAGAGAGGACGTGTGTAGAAGTTGGCTGACGGTGACCTAGCTTTCGGGGGAATTGAACAGTCCCGCGTTATATTTAACTTTTGTTGTAGAAGGAAAGATGGTTGATTAGTAATGATTTTGTTAATTTATATTGGAAAATGGATTTTGAAAAAGGAATGTTGATAAGGTAGCGA
The DNA here is from genome assembly GCA_030710605.1 of Cordylochernes scorpioides. NCBI lineage: Eukaryota > Metazoa > Arthropoda > Arachnida > Pseudoscorpiones > Chernetidae > Cordylochernes > Cordylochernes scorpioides. Next base: position 12,757,139 of record CP092863.1, read on the forward strand.
AAATCATCAATGGAATAAGGAAATAGAAATATAGCAAAACTTTTTTTTTTTGAGACGTTTACATGTAATGGTGTGATTAGATTAAAAATTGATTCCACGGAATTTGATTATAAAATGAGTGTAGGTAAAAGTAAAGAAGATGGAGGAAAATGTGAGAGTGATATATTTGCAATTTATGTTTGAAATTCAAGAGTTTTCTTTTTAAAGAAGCGTTGTTATAATTAGTTGGTTTGTGGAATGTTTTTATAGAAGGAACAATGGTGAAAAGGGCATTACACTGGGTGAGGTGAGTTGGTATTTGTGAAGGCAGTTGTGATGAGGACATGGGGAAACTTTCTAAGTGTTGGCTATATATTGTTTTTAGTTGGTAGCAGGCGTACATTTTTAAAATAACAAAAACTTGAATTTTTTCTTTAAATTAGAATTTTGAGTTATAGAAGGTTTTATTTTGAAAATGACATTATTCAAAATAAATATGTAAAAAGGGGTTTAAAGTCTGAAGGTTGGTTGAGAATAGTTGAAAACATTAAGGATAAAATTATTATGAAAAATGTGTAAAATGAAGTGTTTTTTTTTTTTTTTTTGTCGTGAAATGAAATTATAGTTTTATGATATGAAGATTTAAAAGTAAATGAAAACTGAAACGGTTAAATTACTATAGGTTAACTGGCATATAATGAAGCATTATAGGCGATTGATAGACTTTGAATTTAGTAGGATGGGTATAAAATTGAATTGAGGAAACTTTGATTAAAATATAAGCAAAGAAAAAAAAATGATGGTTATAAATTAAATGCGATATGGTTATCTAATTGCAGGGGCTAAACGTAAAATAAAATAAACGAAATAAAAATATACTTAACAAACAATTGGATATTTAAGTTCAAAATGAGTTGTACTTACAGTACAAAAGTGTCAATTGTAGTGTAGTTTGAAAGTTCGCACTGGTTGATGTAGCCATGGTCACGTTCTTGGTGATGGTTGGAGAAGGCGTGAGGGAGGAGAAGTTCTCGTCGTCAGGTGGATTGTGGATGTTTGCAGTGAGCACATTGGATTTGTAATGGCGAGTAGAATGCAAGTTTTGTGGCAATTGAAGATTGGCTATCTACCTAAGGCTTGGAAGCGGCGATGTCTTGGATGGCTTCCGCGAGTTGTGCTACGATGTCCGTGGCTGTGGGTGGCATGGTGGTGATCTTCGGCGTTGCTCTGTTCTCCAGGCTCCATCCTCTTTGCGTTGTCCTCGGTAAATCCTGTCGACTTTCTGTAGTAATGTATAGTTGTTGTATCTTGTTGGATGAATGTAGTGTGGCATGTTGGTTTGCAGTCGTGGTGGCCACAATGATTTGAGTGGGTTCAGGCGTGATTGGGATTACACAAAAGGACGGGGCATGTTGGATGGCACCATAGAGATGGCGAAAGAGTGAATGTTTGGCCGGCGCTAGTCGGGGAGAGATCTGTCTAGAGGGGTCTGTCCATCATTGTGTCTCAAAGCCGACTAATCTGTTTGAGTAAGAAAGGGCACACCTAGGAACCCGACTTGTTTTTCGGACCTCTTTCCTCCTTCTGTCACTCACTCGAAATTTTATTTGTCACTTTGGCAATTACATTATACATTTATACAATACATGGAGACATAGATATATTGGAATATATTACAACATATATATCTTGATCTATTTATACATCTCTCTTCTCAATCTATAAGTTGGTGACTGTCAGTATTTCTGTCCTTTCAGAGCTTGCTTTCTATGGCTAATCTTTGGATGATATATAAGGGTTTTCTGTCGAAATTATCTATGAATTTCTTTCTCGATCTTTCTCTTCCTCCTCTTCCTTCCATACATGCCTCCGGCAATACCTTTATCCAAAATCCAAATATCGATATATATATATACAGTTAAACCTGTCTATAGCGCCCCCTCTAAATAGCGCCTCCCTCTCTATAGCGCCCGATTTTAAAAACGTAGTAAGATGCGATTTACATAAAAAATGACCTGTCTATAGCACCCTATTTTGGTGAGTCCCAAGAGGGGGTGCTATAGACAGGTTTAACTGTATATAGAAAAATGGTGGTGGTGGAATCTTGTCCATGGAGCATATTAGATCGGTCCGTGCACCCTGATCACAATACCGGCCAACAAAGGTGCCTTGTTCGTATGGATGTCCTCTTCTGGATTGATGTCTGCCATATAGAGGGCTTCAAGGATGGCCGGGTATATATGGTCCGGAGTGAGTTGGGTGTTGTGACGAAATAGACAAATGAAAAACTTAATAAGAAACTTGACCCTAAATAATCTTACTTTTCTCGTATATTGATTTCAAAATGGAATAGTATTAATGTTATTCTACTCTAATACTTTCAGTTTTTAATTGAATTTCTCGAGATTTTAAATGTGTTTAAAGTTTAATTACAAAGCCCATTTTCACAGAAGGGACTGTAAATTACATCGAGTCGTGTATATATTGTTATCCATCAACTAGACAAATGACCCGGCATCGCTCAAGTATGCGGAGTAAACGAAATATGCAAATTGTTTCTTATCGGACTAATTTGCATATTTGACGGTTGAAACTATGACTAGAGATTCCTTCCAAAACTTATTCTATATATTTTCAAAGTTCCATTAGGATAGGTCAACTAATCGTAAAATTCATTGTGGAACAAACGGATATGCAATCTGTATCGGATTAATTTGCATATATCATTTGCATATTTCGGAATTATCACAATGATTCCTTCTATATCTAATTATATATGGTGACAATGTTTTTCAAGATAAGTCAAATATTTTGGCAAAACCCTGCTTCAAATTATGTAGATTATAGGTAAGTGTGTGCGTGGATTAATACAGTAATTGGATATATAATTCATTTTATAAAAATGCTTCAAAACTAATATTCAAATTTTCAGACGTAAGTCCAAGTTGAAGTCTCTTCCTCCCACTCTTACCCTTTGAAATATTGCCACGTGGAAAATTAGAGAAGACAAACTTCAGGATGAGACAGCAATTTATTTAAGGCAAGAACAAACTATGAAGGATAAACAAAAGGAATGTGGGAAGTTTACAGAGTAGTAAAATATAAACATAAAAAAATGATACTCTTTTAATACTAGTGTAAAATAATGTATACTTCGCTATATAACAATATCTATATATATAAAAATCAATGTTTGTATGTTTGTTTGTATGTCCGGTATACAAATTCGCAGTAGTTCACTAATTCAAACCAAAATTTCCATACATAGGTAAAATAAATACGGGGAAGACGATAGGCTATTTTAGCTATTTACTTAGCTCACGAACAGCGCCCTCTATCAAATATTAGATTAAATTATGCTGATGCAAACAAATAGATAATGCTAATAACAAACAATTATTTAAAAAAATCTTATCTAAATATATATCACTCGGGTAGATATGCACACGGGTCAATCCCGGGGCTAAGCCCGGGTCACCCGTCTAGTTATAGATACAATGGTAAAAGAATCATGGCTGAATTTCTTATATGCCCTGCACTTACAGTAAAATGGTGTTTTGGGCGAACTATGGACATCTAAGAACTGTAGAAATGTATATATACACACAAAGCTTTAATTAGACCACCGGTCTTATATAGAAATGTATATTAGATTAAAGATATGATATATCGAACAATGCTCTTCCGAAAAATCACAATAACCTGTTATGCAATATTTAAAATATCGTCATAGAGGAATACAAGTTTGTAACATGCTTTGTATTTATTTATGTAAAACTAGACGGGTGACCCGGGCTTCGCCCCGGGATTGACCCGTGTGCATATCTACCCGAGTGATATATATTTAGATAAGATTTTTTTTTAAATTGTTTGTTATTAGCATTATCTATTTGTTTGCATCAGCATAATTTAATCTAACTTTGATAGAGGGCGCTGTTCGTGAACTAAGTAGAATAATTTGAATATATATTTTTAATAATTGATTTATATATATTTTTAAAATAGCCTATCGTTTTCCCCGTATTTTTTTTACCTATGTATGGAAATTTTGGTTTGAATTAGTGAACTACTGCGAATTTGTATACCGGACATACAAACAAACAAACATACAAACATTGATTTTTATATATATAGATATTATTCTTTGATTTTTCTTCATAGTTAGGCAATCGTCAACACTTTACTTTCTTTCTCTAATTTTGCATAAGTGTTGTTTATATATTATGGTTAAACTTGTTGTAATTGAATTAAAATACAAAGTATTGTGGCTATCCCAACTATTTGTGATTTTGCGGAAGAGTATTGCCTGATATCTTCAATCTAATACACATTAAACAATGTTGTAGATCTATATCAAATTGTAAATAGCAGAGAGAATTATTAACTATTTTTGTAAATATATTTATGATTATCTTTCAAACCTGAAAGGTTCAGGTTCCTAATATATATTATTGTTTCTCTCTTTTATTTTTAATTACTTTTCTTGTATAATATGTTTATAACTGTTTCTGTTTTAAAAAAAGATGTAAATCGACGCAATTATCCCTAGCCAGAATATCGTGTTTTGTCTGTTGAAATAAATAAATAAACATCTAATATACATTTCTACAGTCCTAGAAGCATATCTCTATTGTTTGTTCAAAATACCATTTTACTGTGTGTGCAGGGTATATAGGAAATTCAGTCCCCAATACAATAGTGAAGCGGTCTGGTAGATTCAAATGGCGAAACCGCTGGGAGATTCCACCACTGATCTACTTATATAATTGCCTTATTCTGTCTGTCTGTCTGTAAGTCTGAAGCTCACGGATAGAATGCGCGCCCATTGGCTGCCAGGGAACACGTGTCCTCCCTGCCCCCCTCTAGACAACCCTGTTATCAGCAGTGTGTTACATCCACCTGTCTATAGCGGCCATTCTAGACAACCCTGTTATCAGCAGTGTGTTACATCCACCTGTCTATACAGGTCACCCTGTCTATAGCGGCCACTCTAGACACCCCTGTTATCAGCTGTGTGATACATCCACCTGTCTATACAGACCACCCTGTATATAGCGGCCATTCTAGATAACCCTGTTATCAGCTGTGTGATACATACACCTGCCTATACAGACAACCCTGTATATAGCGGCCATTCTAGACAACTCTGTTATCAGCTGTGCGATACATCCACCTGTCTTTACAGACCACCCTGTCTATAGCGGTCACTCCAGGCAACCCTGTTATCATCAGTGTGTTACAATCACCTGTCTATACAGACCACCCTGTCTATAGCGGGCACTTCAGGCAACCCTGTTATCAGCAGTGTGATACATACACCTGTCTATACAGACCACCCTGTCTATAGCGGCCACCCTAGACAACCCTGTTATCGGCTGTGTGATACATACACCTGTCTATAGCGGCCACTCTAGACAACCCTGTTATCAGCAGTGTGTTACATCCACCTGTCTATACAGACCACCCTGTCTATAGCGACCACTCTAGACAACCCTGTTATCAGCTGTGTGATACATCCACCTGTCTATACAGACCACCCTGTTATCATCAGTGTGTTACATACACCTGTCTATACAGACCACCCTGTCTATAGCGGTCACTTTAGGCAACCCTGTTATCAGCAGTGTGATACATACACCTGTCTATACAAACCACCCTGTCTATAGCGACCACTCTAGACAACCCTGTTATCAGCAGTGTGATACATACACCTGTCTATACAGACCACCCTGTCTATAGCGGCCACCCTAGACAACCCTGTTATCGGCTGTGTGATACATACACCTGTCTATAGCGGCCACTCTAGACAACCCTGTTATCAGCTGCGTGATACATCCACCTGTCTATACAGACCACCCTGTCTATAGCGGTCACTTTAGGCAACCCTGTTATCATCAGTGTGTTACAATCACCTGTCTATACAGACCACCCTGTCTATAGCGGTCACTTCAGGCAACCCTGTTATCAGCAGTGTGATACATACACCTGTCTATACAGACCACCCTGTCTATAGCGGCCACCCTAGACAACCCTGTTATCGGCTGTGTGATACATACACCTGTCTATACAGACCACCCTGTCTATAGCGACCACCCAAGACAACGTGTTTAAAATATATTCGCACTCGGGTAAACCCCGGGCGTTGCCCGGGCCATTCGTCTAGTAAGCTATACTCTCCTTCTTTCAAATTTTGTTCATTGCAGGATAAAGGCTGTATATAGGAATAAACTTTAATTATATATATATATATATATACATAAATAGTACAATATCACATTTGTACTATTTTTCACATTGTGTAGCGTTCTCACGCAATTCTGGCCTTAACTACCCGTTTCATGATTTTTCAGGATGCCTTAATGACCAATTTTTTGGTCGTTGAGGTACAGCTTGCACCACGCTGATGAGGGCCAACAGCCCGAAACGCGTCCGTGGTTAGCTTTTCTTGATTAATCAAGAATAGGTATTTGGCCAATTCTGGAATAAATAAAAATCAACGAGAATAGTTGATATTTATTCCGATAGATGGTGCAAGCCATCAGCAACTTTCAGTTGCACGATAAGGAGATGCCTTTTTCTTAATATATACATGAGATATGATCCTGTCGACTTTTCTGTGATATGATCCTGTCGACTTTAGATGTGACAATATAGTGGTAATGATGTGGTGAGGTGAGAAATAATCACAACAAGTTTGGAAGATGGAACCCAGCAAACCGAGGGAGAGAGGGAGCGCTAGCGGCTGCCACCGCGGAAATGCACGTCTTGTCTGTCCACCACCCCCCCGACTGAGTAAACATAGAACTGAGGTTCCAAGAAAAGGCCCTGCGGTCGCCCCCTTGGAATGTGACTGCTATATCAAGTGACCGGCCTTAGCTGCGTTCTCTCTCTCTCTCTCTCTGGTCGACTGTAGATTAGTTTTATTAATCCTGGAAGAGCATATATTATGACATATGGCCCCCGTTGAAGAAGGCTGAACATGGTTTAAGTATACTTAAAGCTGGAGAAGCCAGGAATAGAGAAAATAATTTTACAGTTAAAATTAGTTAAGGTAATGGTGATATAGTTTTATGTAAATAAAATATTGTATAGTACACAAGTAAATATTATTTACAAGCAGTTTTACAACACCGGGGAGTTTGACATTTAAGGAAATCTTTGAAATAACCAGGTTATAAAAGGCTATATACAACAAAATCTAATGTACTATAAGGGAAGTGATATGGAGGAGTGTGAACAACGAGAAGAAGAGTCACATACATATGGTGAAATTCTAAAGATCATTAAGACTGGAGAACTCTACACTTTAAGATATTTTTCAGACGGACATGGCAAGGGGAAACTTGTCATGGGCTTTCTATGCTATAAGTGTAGAGTACGAGAAATGAGATTGAGGTTGACAATTGTGTGAGCTCAGGACTGAGGTAAATATAAAACTACATACAATGTTAGAACCTCGGCGAACAGGGCGAGGGGAGACTTGCCCTGGGCCAATCTAACTTATCTCTGCAGTTACTTGTGTAGCGAGTCCGAGGGGAAAAGTCCCGTGTGTAGGTGAGGAAGTCGAACGGACTTATATTTAATTTGCGGAAAGTATGCGCGCACAGTGCCAAAAATTGGGACGAGGACTGCGTTGTCCGTTACAAGTGACAAGCTGCTCGGACACGAGGTGTTTGAACCGTCGTGGGAGCTTGTGCAAGGCGATGATTTCGCGGTGGGTTGAAAGTAAGACCCATGTCTGCGCGAAATGATGACGGACCGGACAAAATCAGCGACGATGTTTAGCGTACCTCCGTGGGAAATATCGGAGGTAGGCTATATCGTGCTGGTTTGGACAATGGACAAACATAGATTTGAAGACAGGGTCCGTGTGGCGAACGTGTGGCGCGAGAAGAAGAAGCGAACTGTGTCGTTCGATGCAGATTGTTCAAGTGCGAACAAAAAGGAGTTGATAAATACCTAACAGTTAGTCAATCTGCATCCTGTGACGAACACGCCATTGGCTAGATGGTGTGGGTCGGTGGATATGCTAGAGATGAACTGCGAAATATATTATCATAAATGAAGGGTGAAGCTTAGAATTTTGAAATGACAATATAGAAGTTCGATAATTGATTAATCAATAATTCTCTATAAAGGTCCTGAGCTGGTATAAGGTTAACAAAGTTGTAAGAATGAGAGGGGCATTAAGGGGCAGATAGCTAAGAGTCACCAAGGGTTGGTTGTAAGCAAGGTTCACGTGGTGGTTGGAATTCTTCGACGCCTGAATTACAGGGTGAATTTTGAATCGATTATGGAAAGAAATTATTTTTCGTGAGCCGTGCTTACAAGTAGGAGAGGTCTATACAAAAGTTTAGGTGCTGGAGGCATATTTTTATAAATAATTTGATTATGAAAAATCTATTGTTAATAGTAAAAATCGTAAAGCATTAATATGTAGAATTCCAATTTTTTTTTTTAAGAGTTTTTTTTTTTTTTTTTTAAAGAGTTACGTTAAAAATGGAAATTATTTAATTAAAATAACGATTGTTAAATTCTACTGGTAAGGTAACTAATTAAATGAGTTACAAATATCTCGATAAATAGTATGGAGAATAAAATCATTGTTAATAGGCATGGAGAGAATAAATGGAGCTAATTATGTAAATATTGGGACAATTTACAAGGAATGACTTATTTAAAGGATGAATGGAAGGGGTAAAACAATTTCACTTACAGGTTATGCTGGTTTAGAGAGCAGGTAAGTTCATTGAGATTCGGGAGAGTTCTGTCTGTGACACTGAGCGTACCAGTGTTGTACATCACAGTAGCGGCAGGGATATGGCGGAGTCTTGTCCATGATGATGGAAGGTGTCCTGCTCTGGCACGGTGGTCGTTCTTGGGTAGATCTAGTGCTGGAAGAAGTGTGTGGCAGCTCCATCTCCGTCGTAGGTGAATACTTCTTCGGGATCACGGTTCAAAGGTTGGCGAAGAAGGGGTTGAGGGCTCGAAGAGGAGTGGTTACAGTTGAGTTGGGTTTGGCCGATCATCGTGGCTTGGCTTCTTGTTCTTCATACTCCGGTATATGAGGGATTTGCTTCCCGGCCAGGTCTTATCCTGTCGACTTTTCTGAGATATGATCCTGTCGACTTTTCTGTGATATGATCCTGTCGACTTTAGATGTGACAATATAGTGGTAATGATGTGGTGAGGTGAGAAATAATCACAACAAGTTTGGAAGATGGAACCCAGCAAACCGAGGGAGAGAGGGAGCGCTAGCGGCTGCCACCGCGGAAATGCACGTCTTGTCTGTCCACCACCCCCCCGACTGAGTAAACATAGAACTGAGGTTCCAAGAAAAGGCCCTGCGGTCGCCCCCTTGGAATGTGACTGCTATATCAAGTGACCGGCCTTAGCTGCGTTCTCTCTCTCTCTCTCTCTGGTCGACTGTAGATTTGTTTTATTAATCCTGGAAGAGCATATATTATGACATACATACTCGTATATATATTTTTTTATAAAAAAGGCATATCCTGACCAGGAGCACATGTTTTTTCAGAAGGCAGAGCGCCATCTGGTGGAACAGAAATTAACTAAATCAACTGTTTTAGCCTGTTCCCTGATATTTGGCCAACCCAATATATATCATTTATATGAAAGATAGTTGTTTTAGAGAATGAGTAATGATAATTAAAAACAAATTAGAAAAATATTACTTTTAGGGTATCAAAAGGTTTTGTATTTTAAGTAACAACATAGGGTTATAACAATTTCACGCTGTAGCTTCGGCAATTACGCGTCATAGAAGCAGAACATAGGGGGGGGGAAGAAGAAGAATTGAAGGTATTAGGATAAGAAAAAGAGCAATTGTTCAGTAATAGCTTGCTATGCTGACATTATACTTTCAATTCGACATAATTTTTTCTATAACTTTCTTTAAATATTATAAAACCTTTATATATATATTATATATATATAAAATAATTAGATTTCTGTTGTATTTTGATTATTAGAGCTATATAGATATTTGTTGAGCAGTCGTGGCATAAATCTTGAAAGAATAATAATAAATATGGTTTTGATCAGAGATTTCTTTATTTGCTTAGGAATATATATGAATAACATAATTTTTGGTAAAAGTACTGCCTGGCTTAAGGCGAGTAGAATAAGGAAAACAAAATATTATTTACATAATGTACAAAAGTTTTGAGCCGGCCAGCGGGAAAGAACAACAACGAGATTTTATAGGGGAAGCATGACCTCTGGCGGTCGATTTAACAGAGTATTTGGATCTATGAAATATAATTTTAAAGAGAATAATATTTTAATATAACATATATATATATCAGAAGAAAAGTAGCGTTAAATAAATATATAAATAATATATGTTATAATAAATTTTTGAGAGATATTATTTGCCTGAATATAATAATATTTTGTCAATGGTATGTAGTCGTGATATCTTGGAAAATACAATAAAACAACTTTAAACCACTATTTGATTTAATTGATTTGATGAAATAATTAAGAATGAAATATCTGACTTAAGGCGTGAAAAAATAAATAAAATATTTGATTGCGTATTTACATATTTACAAAAGGTTTGGTGCCGGCCAAAAAGAAACAACAAATGAATTTATTTTGTGTATATATGTTTTTCAAACAGAAATAATCTAATATATTTTCTCTCAATATATAATAGGTATTTAAAATATATATATATTAAATAATCTAAAAATTCGAATATTTCTATATTTTAAAATATATATATTTTATATTTTATTCATTGATAATTTTACTTTTGTTATCATCGTTTTTAGAAATACTTTCAGTTTTGTTGTTTAGTTTTTTTGTTGTAAATATGCGTAGTTAACATATCTATCCTTTTAAATCACTAATATAGGATTAACTTTATAAATTCTATATAATGTGAAAATAACTAATGTGTAATCTCTCCTCAAGTAATTGAAAATAAAAGCTACTTGACGGTAAATAATTATCTTTTTTTTTTTATCACGACTGCACCTCAAACCTTCATCTTATCGATCCTTTGTCTTATCAACCCTTTATCTAACAACAACAAACAAAATATTCATAACATATTTATAATAATGTATATATAAAATAGTATTTATTATTAAGTTGTTAACGTGATAATCCTGTTGAAGGACTGACAAGTCCGAAAGCTTGAAAATAAAAAGTTGCACAAGAAACTTAACCCTGGAAGCTTCATTTATTTTATAATAGTGTAAAGTTGCGACATCTGACGGTCGCATTCACAGAGTAGTTTGTTCTAGAAATATAAGTCAGAATAAAATAACATTTTAAAAAATATATAACATATATGTCATAATTTGTATATAATTAAATGCAACCCCGACCCACTATGTATGTACCATGTATGATTTTCAAAGATTTAATAAAAGAATAAGGTAACTGGAGGAAAGAAAGTAACAAAAGACATAGGAAGACGTCGCAGTTAACCTTCTGACCCCAGGTCCCTGCGAGCTAAGTTTAAACCGACACTTCCTGGAAAAACAGGACGTATCTAATGACCAGAAGTTATAAATGTTAAAGCTAACATTCAATACTTCCTGACAAAGCAGGACGTATTTTGATAACCGCGGAAGTAAATCGAGTCGAACAAATAAGACACTTCCTGACCCAGGCCGGGCGTAACTAACACCAAAGGAAGCCGCCGGCCCATTAGAAGATAGCACCTTAAGTAGGTCAACCAATAGGAAAAGAGCATGTGACATCTCTCGACCAATCAAAAGACAACACCTCAAGTAGGTCAACCAATAGGAAAGGATCATGTGACATCTCTCGACCAATCAGAGAGAAACTGAGGCTTGGTGTTAAATCGGAAAGCAAGAATGGTCAGTTACGCTTGAGCTCTCATAGGAACAACACCTACAGGGTTCACTGGCTCTCGCCGAGTTCGGACAGTGCTCCTTCGCTTCCAACAAGGTAACATCTACTCTAGAGATATCTCTCTCCGCTCATTTCATCATCGCCATGTGATCAACTAATTAATAAGTCAAATCGCTCAACTCTTCTCAAGCTTTCTTCCCTCCAACACAGTTGCCTCTTATTTTCCAACTCAATCACGTGTCCTGATTATTCCTAACTGTATGCTGCAACTTCCACTCAAACGACTGCGCTTCAACCAAATCTCACCATTCGCATCCAACAACAAGAAACCCCGCAACGATATTGCCACAGAACGGTTAAGTCGACAGGATAGTGAGATGGAATTAAATCAGGATCCCACAGGCGTAAAGTCAGACGGTCCGACGGAAACAATGGAGAGAAGACAAGAAGTAAGAGAGAGCGAATCGGCAAGAGAAAGACAGGAGGTGACCGGCCGAGAGACAACTGCGCCCCTAGCGGACGCCATCAACCAACTGTCAACATTCCTGACGCGAGTAAAAATTTCTGATGGAGCGGAGTCGGCGATCCCACCTTTCGACGGCGCATACAGCGCGACACAGTTTTTCCAGACGTTCGACCGAAAAATGGAAGACGCATCCATGGGAGAACAAGAAAAATTATTGCGCCTGCCAAACTACCTGGTGCGACAACCCCTGGAGCTCTTCAGGAAACTTCGGCTGGCCGACCGGAGTTATTTCCAGGTGAGACAAATCCTCCTAGATCTCTACCCTGAGTCAAGCGAAGCGTCCTTTGCGAAATATTTCGCCATGAAACTCACTGGACAAGCCAACTTAGAGACCTACTATCGGGAAAAAACCGCCATGGGATTGCAACTAGGACTTCCACAAGAGGTGATCCTCGAGACGCTGACAGAAGGACTGCCATTCAACGACCAGCGCCTAGTCCGCGTAGTGCCTCCCGAGAACCTAGGAGAGTGGTTCCGACTGGTACAGCGGATCCACGGGCCCAGTGTACCGGCAACGCGATCCAGAGAAGATCAACCACCCACAATGTCGGGTCCGTACCACAGCACACCCCGACGCCCAGGTGCATGGAATGCACCTCTTCCGCCGTCCAACTGCAAGTTCTGCGGCGCGAGACACTGGCACAGCGAATGCCGACATCGAGCAGTCCCGAGCCCCAAGCCAACCAACTCAAGCCAAGACGTCCCAGCCGAGCAGCCCTTTCGAAACTAAGGTAGGCAACACCCCTATGGCGTCAAGAATTGACTTTGAACTCTTATCTAATCCTACCTATCCCTTTAACAATGTATCTAAACATGTACCAAATGAATGCAAGCACGGGCTAGACCAAAACCTGTCCCAAAGGACTCGCACAGCACCCAAAGCTTTCACACATGGGAACCCTTACCTGCATTCATTGCCCAAACCCCAAATATTTACATGCCACCATTCTAATCTCACACCACACAACTTTTCACTCAACCCAATTGCCAATACTTTATGCCCACCACATATAAAGCCACCACGACTTCAATCTACAACTCCAATAATGCCCAAACAAGTGTCCGTACACCGACACAGCTCACCCACTTACCACACAAAATTCACACATGACCACACCTCGCCACACCATAATTACGCAAATGTACCTCACAACATACACGCACCCATACGTCACCACGCGACAAACACGCACAACCCGCACAACAAACGCAACACGCACGCCAAAAGACAACAACAACAAACAAGCGCATGCACAACCGTTAAGAATAATACCATCATCCCGTCTACACAAAACATAGAAAAAATTCACGCCACCAAACAACCACACAATCGAAAAACATTACGATCTTTCCTAAAAGCTGTGAACGTCTTTAAAGAGTTCATTCCGGACCACGCCCGCTTGCGGACACCACTTGTCAACCTTCTAAAAAAGGATGTCGTGTGGGTCTGGGATGACGAATGCCAGAAAGCGTTCACTAACCTGAAAGAAAACCTTACCACACACCCCACATTACACCTTTACCAGGAAGGTCTGCCATGCCAGGTGTACTGTAACACCTCAACATTCAGCATTACAGGCGTTCTTAAACAAGTCTACCCTGATGGGAAGACATACACCGTTCAACATTTCAGCCGATCTCTACGTAGTCACGAGCGAAATTATTCAGACTTGGAACTACAATGCCTAGCCATTGTGGAAAGTGTGGATAATTTCCGCACCTATCTAATGGACAGAAAGTTTACAATATTTTCTGACCATCCCGCATTGCAGTGGTTGAAAGAGATCAAAGCGCCTTCAGGCAGATTGTTTCGATGGAGGTTAAGATTGTCAAGATACGAATATGAGGTCCGTAGCATAAATGGAGTACAACAATATGAAACGGGCGTTGGAACTCGTATCCCATTTTGTGGCTTTCTAGATGCGCCACTCATACAGAGCCAACAGTCTTCTCCACCAGGAAAATCTCGCGTGACTATGGATCACAATAAACTGCGCACCGTCTCCCGAAAAGGAGTACTTAAAACTATAGTCCCAAGTTCACTTACAACCAGACTTCTTAAATCCGTACACACTCAACACCACCACCCAAACATCTCCAAGATGACGAGACTCATCTCGTCACAATATTATTGGCAGAACATGACACAAGACATCGCAAAACAGGTAAAAACCTGCCCCACCTGCCGATTCGCTAGAAGAATCGATGAATACAACCAACCTTCACGTAAAAATACCGACACAGGCACCAAAGCAAAACAAAATTCGTACATAAAGCACAACGTACACACAACACAAACAATGCCAAATTTACCACATTCACATCAGAGAAACGATCACACATCTCAACCTAAACCAATTACCGCCGACATATCTCTAATAAAACCATTGACGATCAAACAGGAGAACTGTAAACCTGACAATCAGCTCAATCATATCACACCACTCCCTAAAGATATCAAACAAGAGAACTGCGAACCTACCAATCATTCTAATTTTACAATTAATAAGGTTCAAGCATATATTTCAGAGTCCCCAGTTACAAAAATATGGACGAACATGGGACAATATCCTATATTTCACCTGATTTTTATCCTTTGTTTATTAGTTCTACCGTACAACTGTATCCCAATTTTATTCATTAATTACTTGTTTATATATGCCATGCCCGCGCAGAAAATCTTCGAACTACAAGAGGTAGTTTTTAATCTAGGACAAACATTTATAAAACTTCTCATAATTTTAGGAACCATCTTCGCAGAAAATCTAAATAAACTCCGAAGAGATAACAGTAACTGAAAAGATGACCAAACAATGTCGGAGAAACCACGCTCCAAAAACAAGCCCCGAGCCACACCCCAAAATAAATAGACGGCAGGAAATGAGGATTTGAAACACCACGACAGGAAGTATAGTCCGCGGCGGTTAAATTCGGCCTCTGTAAACAAAGCGGAGCGCCTTCGTCCGATCTCCAATTTCCCTCCCTCTCGTTTGCCCGACACACCCCACTTCCGTATCTCTAATTACAATGAGAAGATCCCCTATTGAGGTCGACTGGGAACCTCACTATGCCACCGGTTTTGATTCCAGTTCGAGTCTACATATCGATTTTTACCACCCAATTACACATCCACGAAACAACACCTAGAACTAGCTCACACATCTCTTACACAACCGACTTCTAACATTTTTCACAACACACACACAAAGACAAAAAATTACACATAAAGGTTATATAGATTTCCATGTTTCCTGTACACACAGCATAAACGCGCTTGAGGGCTAGAATCACGTTTTTCACCTAAGTGTCACTACAGATGAGACAAAAAATTTATAGGGCATAATTGAGCAAGTAAAACATTTATAGGGCAAAATGGAGCAACCAATACATGTAGATCAGGGCATGTAGATACCATAGGGTTCAAACCAATACACCTTATCTTTCATATCAATCATTTTCATTATTTTCTCTCAATTAAAAATATAAATGTTTAATCAATTTAGCAATTTATTCAACTTATTATCAATTTTAATCATTAACTATCATTTTATTTACCAATTAGTTTATATTATCATTTTCATTTATCAATTATCATTCTATTTACCACTTGACTTATATTGCCACAACTCAATTATCAACGAAAACCCACTGGTTTTCGATTAAACTAAAAACATTAAATCACCCTTTGTTGTTGAAACCTTTTTATTTTTCATTTTTTTTTAAACACTCAACTTTGATTTCGTTCAACTCTTATTTTTATTTTGATTTCTCAAAAGACCTTATGAAATTTCCTCGAATTCCTTTCCAAAATTCAAGCAAAAAAGTAATTAGGCATTTTTCCTTTTTTTTTTCTCTCACCATTCAACCAAGCACTCAACTTTGATTTCGCTCAAAAAACTTTTATTTTATTTTTATTTTTGATTTCTCGAAAGACCTAATAGAATTCCTTCGATTTCATTCCCAATCTCGAATAGAATATGGTTAGGCATTTTCCTTTTTTTTTTCACCTTTCAACCAAGCACTCCACTTTGATTTCGCTCAAAAAACTTTTATTTTATTTTATTTTGATTTCAAAGCCTTAATAGAACCCCCTCGAATACATTTCTTAACTCGAGTAGAATTCGTTTAGGCGCATTTTCTTTTTTTTTTTTTGCCCACTATGTACCATAACATTCATTGATTTCTTACAATTAAAATTTTTTTTTGATTTCTATTAATTATACTCAACCTATATCATCAACACCATGCTATTTTACTTATTATGTCACCAGCAATGCTTGTATATAGCCCCTCAATATCCACAACTAATTTTCCCACAAAATTATTTTTCACTTTACAGAATTCTCTCAGGCTAACCCCTTCTTGAATTCTTCACATGTAGGGGGCGCATCTGTCATAATTTGTATATAATTAAATGCAACCCCGACCCACTATGTATGTACCATGTATGATTTTCAAAGATTTAATAAAAGAATAAGGTAACTGGAGGAAAGAAAGTAACAAAAGACATAGGAAGACGTCGCAGTTAACCTTCTGACCCCAGGTCCCTGCGAGCTAAGTTTAAACCGACACTTCCTGGAAAAACAGGACGTATCTAATGACCAGAAGTTATAAATGTTAAAGCTAACATTCAATACTTCCTGACAAAGCAGGACGTATTTTGATAACCGCGGAAGTAAATCGAGTCGAACAAATAAGACACTTCCTGACCCAGGCCGGGCGTAACTAACACCAAAGGAAGCCGCCGGCCCATCAGAAGATAGCACCTTAAGTAGGTCAACCAATAGGAAAAGAGCATGTGACATCTCTCGACCAATCAAAAGACAACACCTCAAGTAGGTCAACCAATAGGAAAGGATCATGTGACATCTCTCGACCAATCAGAGAGAAACTGAGGCTTGGTGTTAAATTGGAAAGCAAGAATGGTCAGTTACGCTTGAGCTCTCATAGGAACAACACCTACAGGGTTCACTGGCTCTCGCCGAGTTCGGACAGTGCTCCTTCGCTTCCAACAAGGTAACATCTACTCTAGAGATATCTCTCTCCGCTCATTTCATCATCGCCATGTGATCAACTAATTAATAAGTCAAATCGCTCAACTCTTCTCAAGCTTTCTTCCCTCCAACACAGTTGCCTCTTATTTTCCAACTCAATCACGTGTCCTGATTATTCCTAACTGTATGCTGCAACTTCCACTCAAACGACTGCGCTTCAACCAAATCTCACCATTCGCATCCAACAACAAGAAACCCCGCAACGATATTGCCACATATATATAAATAAAGTACAAATAGAAATTTCTTCTTCTTTCTAGCAAACACTTAAACTAGCTATGAGAGACAAGAATATGCGAGGTATTATATGTCTTCCATAAATAATGGTGTTCTAATTGAATTTAAAAAAAAAGGAAACTATGCGAAATACTGTGAGAGAGGCCCTGAAGAATTCTAGGATAACATTTCTGTAAAATTGGTTTAAGGCTTATAATTTCTTCCTTGGAGACAGCGAGCCCGGGGCAAAACTTCTTATAACCACCGCCTGGCAACATTTTTGTTTGAAAATTGAAATTTCTACCTCTGCTATTGTTGTTTAGTTCTTCTGCCCCAAAATTTCCCATTCTTGTTTTATTCTTTTTACGTATATATATTCTAATATAAATAATAAATAATATCGATTATATAATAAATTTATATATATATGCATAAAATAGCCTTATCCTGACCGCTCAAATAAGCGTACTATATGGCAGAACGCCATCTACCGGAAAAAATGTCAACTAAACGCTGATTTATATATATTCTGTTGAGCTATTGAAAGCAAACTGTCAAGACGCCAAGGAAATCCTTGATCAAAACATGTCAGAACTATGCCAGAATTAATAAGATTTATAAGCAGTAATCACAACTTCCATATGGAATAAGCTTTATAAAGACTTTATTATTTTAATTAAATTTTAAATAATTAAATATTGGAAATTGGAAAAATAAATAAATATTAATGATCCTATTTATATTATCTATAATATGCTTATACTGAATTTTAAACATTCTTATAAAGAAGCTCTATCTATAAATTTAACTGTTGAATTTTAAATCGTTGCTACACTGAATTTAGATATTTTGCAACTAAACATAAAAAAAACTTGACTTGAAAGTGTAAAACACACACAGACACTTATGTATTAAATCTTTACAATTATATATTCAATAACAAATATAAATTATTAGTTTTCCTTCTATCTTAATTAGAATTATAGTGTAATATTATCATTGTTTATAATAAAGTTTATTTTTAAAATATGATTATTTAAATATGCATTTGTAAAACGACATTGGAAAATTATATGGTATTATAAAATATGCATTTATTAAAATAAAATTACCTCGGAAAAGTTTGAAATAGAAATATTAGGAAAAAATAAAATTGAAATGGTTTTATTTGAAATTAAAATGCTATTATATTCATTTTAAAATTCGTTTCAAAAGAAAAATGAAATAATTTGGCTTGCATTATTTTACCCTCTTTTACACATAGATAATATTCGCCAAAGAGTATATATATTAATAAAGGAAATATATCTTATAATAAATATATATGACTATATATTTATTCAAAATATATTAAATTATTTTTTAAATAAACTGTTAAATATATATATTATTAAATCTCTCTTGAGCAAATCAAAATTAAAGTGGATGTGATTAAATTTCTCATTTTTCTACTCCACTTAACGTCGTTTCAAAGTTTTATTTTTTTTTTTAACACAAGAAATTTTGTGAAGTTTTGTAAAAAAAAAGTGGTGTCAACAGAAGGGGTGGCCATTACTGAATTATTAAACAGACGAAATAATTTAAAGCAGAAGACTCACGGAATTCGTCCATTAGGCGTGGTGGAGTCTCTTCTTTTGTGGCTTCGATGGAATGGCGGATAAGTCCAAAATCCTCTCACCACATTCTGATAATGGGGAGACGCCCTGCCTTTATCTTCGACGGATTTTCGAACATCTTATAAAAAACAATAAGTATCTACAGCAAGCTTTTTCTTATAACGACTCACAATATATCACCTGCCTCTCTTTGTATCGCCTTTAATATACGCCTTGTCTATATATATTTTAATGAAAGGCCTATGTTTTACTTATCACTTATATATTGCTATAATATATAAATAATTAAAAATCCTTAATAAAAAGGTTTGTATGTTATACAAAACTGTATTTAATTTGTTTCATATAACGGCATGCATATATTTTATTATGTGAAAAAATAATAAAAAAAAATAATAAAAAGGTCAGGTGTTGATATTAAAAACAAAGAAGGCATATCCTGACCACGAGCACATGTGCTTTTTAGATGGCAGAGCGCCATTTTTTTTATTTATTTCTGTTCCACTAGATGGCGCTCTGCCATCTAAAAAGCTAGTGCTCGTGGTCAGGATATGCCTTCTTTGTTTTTAATATTTTCTTATATATTAAAATAAATTGGTAGGGTTAATATTTATAATAGCAATAAATATGTTCATATAATATATTTCTATAAATACGGTGTGATTGTGTGATACATACGATTCAACTTGAAAACCTTTTGAAACTTAAATTTTGAAGAAATTGTTCATTATCTCAAATGAGGAAGAAATTTTAAAATGTATTTTTATATCTTAAACCTCATTGGAAATATAGGTCAAAAAAATTTCAATTCAAGATAAATATAAATTTAACTGGTAAAACCACTGGGAGGGTTCACCACTGATGAGCCAGGCCCTCGCATTAATTTTTCCATTGCAGTAAGGGCAGTAGATATTGTTTAATTTTCAAAAGAACCATACGCGTCTATAATAGTTTCGAATTTTCAGATATATAATCTGTTTTAATGTCCATCCATACAGAGTACAAAACAACAACTGACTCACCCGTGCAGGCAAGGTCACGCTCCGCTGCGTCACGTGGGAAAACATAGGTACATGTTTTCTTACATGTTCTCAGCACATAATCTATTAATATTTTCAAATATAATCATAGATATATAGGTTTTGCACTTTCAAGAAAACATTTTACTCTTTTTTTTTAATAACAATATTTTCGTTTTTTTAATATTTATTTATATCTCTCGATTTTCAAATATAAATTATTAACGAGAGACTATATCATTAATATTTTAAACTTTAATATAAATATACTTTTTAAATTTAATTTAAACTTGAACATTCTCATTCTCATGAACTAACTCATTCTAAACTCACGAACTCATTCTAAAGTCTATTATTGAGGAGCAGAATCTATTTGTTCATAATCTTAAAATCCCAACTTGCAGAAATGCTAGCATAATCGACTTGACAATTTCTAATAAACATTCCATTAGTCTAATACATAACTGGACAACCTCAGAACTTTCTGTTACCTCAGACCATTTGGCAATACTTTTTGATATCTTCAATATGATGAACTTGGCAAACAATAATAGACAGACATCGACATGGAGATTCATAGAAAAATCGGCGAATTGGACTAAATTTGCTGAGGGTATTTCGCCTTCGGATTTACTGGATTTAAATTCAGCTTCTAAACACATTGTCAATTGTGAAGATATTAATAATGTGGTAAATAAATTGACAAATTTAGTCATTGAAGCTGCATACTCTTCTCTCGACGTCATGCATCACACCTCTATAAACGCGACAACTTCCAAAAATTGGTGGTATAAAGAGCTTGAACAATTAAAGGAACATTTACATTATCTCAGTAATTTGTATTATAGAGGGGGTAACCTGAATCCGAGTATTTTCAGAGCGGCAAGAAATAAATACTTAAGAGCCATTAATAGAGCAAAAAAGACGTCGTGGAAAATATTTATTGAAGAAAATGAGTCTTACGGTTAAGATCGGCCGACATTCAAGTGGGCATACCATTACTGAATAAAACTGCAGCGTGCATGAGAGAGCAAAAGATGAAGGAAATGCTAACAGAATTTTTTCCTGATGATGATGTGCGGTTGGACAATGAAGAACACACTTCAATTAGAAATCACATCCCAAGTTTTACCAACAGCGAAATCATTTTTATTACTGAAAAGGAAATAAAGGATTTGTGCTCTCAAATCTTAATATCAGAAAGGCTCCTGGTCCAGATAACGTGAGTAATAATATGATTAAGCACTCATTATTATCAATCCTCCCCTACCCAGTTTAGTCAAACTCTTTAATAAGTGTTTATTGCTAAATTACTATCCTGAAAGCTGGAAACATTCGGTATTAAAATTATTACGAAACCGCAAAAAGCTAACTACGAATCAATTAATAGCTATCGCCCAATTTCACTGACATCAAATTTCTCAAAAATATTTGAAACGATCATTAAAAATAAAATACTCGATTATTATAATCATAATAACTTACTGAGCCATAGACAACATGGATTTACGAAAATAAAATCTACAATAACGGCAATGGACAAAATAACCGAGACCATACTGAAACACAAACAAAACGAATTGGTTGCATTGATTACTATTGATATAAGTGGTGCGTTTGATAATGCGTGGTGGCCTGCCTTAATAAAAAGAATGGATGAAGACCACGTCCCAGCAGTTCTTATAAAAATCATCCAATCATTTTTAAATCGGAGAAGAAAAACAAGTCTCACCTTCTCGAATACTACAATTTCAAAATATTTATCAAAGGGATGTCCTCAAGTTAGACCATTATCACCTTTATTGTGAATATACTGCTGAATGATTTGTTGATCAACTTCGTATCCTCAAATTCTGAATTAATCTGTTATGCGGATGATGTTTCCATTGTTTGCTGGCACAATACCATAGAAGGGTTAAAAATGAAACAGAAAATACTTTAAATTATGTAATACAATGGTGTACAAGAAATAAGCTAAAGCTAAACCCGGAGAAAACCGGCTTAATACATATGCACGGCAAACAAAAGATTCCAATGGGAACTCCAAACTTCATAATAAAACCGGTGGAAGAAGTAAAAATTTTAGGTATAAAATTTTCTAATCACAGAATTAAGTCAAAAATTAACTTCACACCCCACATTAATGATATTCTTTGTAAAACCAACCGTATGAAAAATCTGTTATTTTCACTCTGTTTTATATAAAACTCTTTTCAGACCAATACTAACCTATGGATCTGAAATATGGCATAAATTTATTAATAAAAGAAGTAAGCAAAGATTAAACTCTCAGCAATATCAGATTCTTCTTTGGGTAGTGAGAGCCTATAAAACGACCTCATTAAATTGTATTCATAGAGTTTGGCAAAAATACCTATTCTCACAGATCACATAGAATCGTTGATAATAAAATACGAATTGGCCAATTTTTCAAAAGAAGAAATTAATGTATTCAGACCGCATGCCCCAACTATAATTCATAACTTCATAGAATCAAGAATGGCTGAAACAATAGCTAACACTAATGAAACATTCCGAAAATTTTTCCCATTTGGAATTCCTTTTTATTTTCATCCGAATTTTTATAACTCAGTTCCTCACAAATCGTGGTAATTTTGGAGAATTTCTGTCGAAAATCGGGGCAACGGATGATCCTAGCTGCTTCTGTGGAAAAGAAAACCAAGACTCAATACATTTATTATTAGAATGTCCTATATTTCACAGCTACCGAAGTAATCATTTTTATCCCATTGAAGAAATTTGCGAATTTGTATATAACAAAGACACTTATGTAAAATTGAATAATTTTTGTAAGTTCATTTTGGATTTTCTCTTCTGTTTGAGAAAACCATCGTTTTAGTTTTAATTGTGTTTTTAGTCGGTTATTGAGTTGTATATAATGGATTGTATATAGGTTGCTAAAATAATCCATTTTAGATTTTCTCTTCTGTTTTAGAATACCATCGTTTAAGTTTCAATTATGTTTTTAGTCCGGTTATTAAATTGTATAAAATGTATTGTATATAATCTACTAAAATGTATTTAGGCGCAAGTATCTCGAGCTAGGCGTCCGATATGTCATATAAAATAAAAATGTATATTCGTTTTAATCAAGCAATAAATTACTCTTCATGTTTCACCTTTCCATACCTCATCCTCAAAGTTAGAAATGTCGCTATTTCTCTTTGAAAATAAATTTCGATTTTTATAAAAGAAACATTCGCGGTATAATTTCAATTTTCGTTTTACAATCATCAGCCGCGTTATATTGTATTTTAAATGTTACTTTAAATAAATTAATGCATTTAAATTTTCTCTCAAGTAAAGTTAATTACAGTTTAATATGGCGTTTCCTATAGCTTTTTTTTATAAAAATAAAATTATATTATTTTTAATTATCTTACAAATAATATATGTTTTACTTTTTCATTGATTATGTAATATATTTCGACGCAGGACGTGTATTATATTATTATTATTATTTTACACACACCACTTTGGATGTTTGCGCAATGAGATATCAAAGACCTGAAGGTATAATGTCTGTGAAAAAAAAAAGAACATCAATAAAAACCATGAAGAACAATGTTTTATTTTAAGAACAAAGGATGGCTTTTAATTTTTAAATAACATTTTGTATTTAGATATATAATCTTTTGCATTTAATCATGCATCTAACGCATTTCTTCTTTTTTTTTTGCTTATCCCTAGTACACGTGGTACAGGCCATGATAATCATGGTGGGTAGTTAGCGACTGCTTTTTTTTTTTTTTACTGTAAGCGCACCACATGTCTACACATGTGAAAGCAGATCGACTTTGCACTTACAAATGTGCCAGAGCCCCGTTTGGTTACTTGCACTCGCTGGTGGGGTTGGACTTTTGCAAGAATCGGGGGGCCATTGGAGCATTTTTTTTTTTTTTTTAACAGAAAAAAGTGTCCAATGCGGGAATCGAACCCGGGTCGTAGTGGTCGTAAACCAAACGGTTTAACCAGCCTTCCTCCGACCCCCCACGCATTTCTTACTTTTATAACGTTTATATATACGGATATATACGTTTTTTTTTTTTTTTAAGAAAAAAAAACGCATTTCTTACTTTTATAATGTGTTACGTATAAAAAGCCAATAAATGTGGTATAAGGGAAAAGGATCCTGAGAATCTTGTCGACTCTCTATATTAAAGTGCTTTGTCCTGAGAATCCTCGGGAGTGGATGGGGTTTTGTATGTTTGGGCAGTCGTTATCAATGGCGGTGGATGAAAAAATCGGCACACTATATCGATTAATGAATCACAAAACACCTCGGAATATTAATCATTGGCGGCTCGGGAGAGGAGATGGAAGGATTTTCGCGATTAAATTGGATTGAGATGACTCACATCTTGGACCTCGAGGCACTACTTTTAGAAGATGCACACACACGTCTTGACACACACGTTACCGACCGAACTCTGGTTGCCCCGCCCCCTGGCTTGGGTCATGTGGGACCCTGCTTGACCTTTGATTGGTCCCTGTCTCTGTCGGCCATGATGGTAAATTTGGTCGGGAAGAAGCTTTGCCTAACATCCCAATCTCTCAGGACATTCAACTCTGGAATATGAGGGCCTCTTTGTTCTAAGTGACCTAGATACACGACTTGGATCTGTCGTTCTTTTCTCTTCTACTTCTTCCATCTCCTCTTCCTTTGACTGCCATCTTTATTTGAATCCATACAGAATACATTATATCCAACATGGTACATAATTATTTATTAGACAATATTCTTTATAATATTACAGATGCGCCCCCTATGAATAAGAATTTTAAAAGGGATCTGTATTAAATTCTGAAAAAAGAAAAATAATTTTTTTGGGAAAGAAAAAAAATTAAAAAATTTTTTAAAATAGTGAGTGGTTAGATACAATTGGGGAGAAAGTAAATGATGGAAATAAGTAATAAAAAGAAATTTGAGTAGATAGGGGTGCTTGCTAAACTAGGAAAAAATATGATAATTTTTGGGAGGAAAAAAAAAAAAATCTTGCCTGCATAGGTGTTCAATCTTGCTGTGTGGAAACCCACAGCAAGGGAAACTCTATGAGGTGCAATCCAAACAAAACATATAAGACATTAACAGAAATAAAAAGAAAACTATAGACAATAAATTTTGGTGATGGAGGGAAAAAAAGAAAAAGAAATCTGATTAGCCTTTGGGGCGGTGAAAAAATATAAACAAAACATAAAAAAAAGAAATCAAAGCTCCTGTATGATAACTGAAGGCTGATACATGAGAAGTATTGCGCCAGGTCAGTTGTTCATTCAGTTAGGACAAAACAAGGTTTAAACAATAAAAGGAAAAAAAATAAACTTGAGGTGATTAAGAAATTGAAAGGGTGATAGACATGGATGGTGGGAATAAAAAAAATAAAAATAAAAAAAATAAAAGTGCTGGTTGTGTACAAGTCCTTTAAAATTGGTTAACAAAAATATACACAAAAGAAGAATATTTTTTTTTTTTACATAACAATGTCCAATCTTTGTTTATTATAGGGTCGTAGGTCATAAGGTTGCCAAAACTATATAGGTGGGTGAATGTATGCGAGTGTGTGTGAGTGTATGTTCCAGAAAGTAACTTTAAGTGTGTTGACACGCGAAAAGTGACGGCGGGTTTGTTTACATTCCGCAGGGAGGATGTGACGTCGGTCACGTGATCGGAAAGGACGTGACGTCGGCGCGGCGGAAGGTTTCTGTAAAGTGGACGCCAGCTGACAGCGGGGTGATCGACGAGTGTGTGTAAAGGTGGGGAGATTGCTATTCGACTTGGCGCGCTCTAAAGAGGGTTTGGAAAATCTCTCCTATGATTTCACCTATTAGAGCGACCAAGGCATGACTGTGGACAAGGATGGTCCATAACTCCGGGAGAATTATTCCTATGGTTCGATGGATTAGTTCCACTACGGCGATGGTTATTTCGAATAGGGCTTCCTGTAGTTGGAAGAGACGGTTGGGCTGCAGTGTATAGACACTGACATACAGTAGGGTGGCCATGGGTAATAGTACAGTGGGTAGGATGAAAAGGTTGATGAGGTATAGGAGGTGGAACAAGGGGAAGGTTTTCACGTTACGCAAAAACCTTGTCTGTAAGGGAATTGGTTTGGGATCAGCCCTAACTGTAGGGATTGGGGTTTTAACTTTGGTTATATGGGTTGGACGGGATATTGCAGGTTGGGGAATATCGCGTTGGGCGATAATGTTACATTGTGGGTCAACAGGGGTGGTAGTGGTACAATTGCCTATTGTAGGAGCAAAGCGCTCAACTGTAAAGAGGTCTGGGGTGAGGTGCTCGAACAGTGGTGGTAGCGTCCTAGATTGGGGTTTAGCAGGGTGTGGTATCAGAGTGGGAGGTGCGATATAACGAATATTTTCGTTATAGTACTGTAATTTATTTACATGGACTGTGTCGGTATTCCGATTTAGAGGTTGGTTGGGTCGGTTTATTCTCACCACGTTGGGAGAGATGATCTCTAAGATCTCGTAGGGACCCGTGAAATACGGAGCCAGTTTGCCTGTATTGGGGTGATGGTAAACTTTTACCAACACGAGATCTCCGGGTTCAAAATGGGGTGTCTTATGTTGTTGGTCGTAGGCATGTTTGTCTTTGAGGTGCTTGGCCTGGGTACGTTCATGGGCTATCCGTCGGGCTGTGGTTAAAACGGGGTAGGGGTTTACATGCTCAGTGAGCTCGGGAGGTAGAACGCCGAACATCAGGTAGCCAGGTGGGAACCCGGTAACTGAGTGGGGCGTGTTGTTATACACCACAGTAACGCGCTTCGCCAGCTTAGTCCATGCGGCTTTGGGGTTTTCCAAATGGAGTAACCTTAGTTTGCCTGTTAAGGTAGCGTTCAGGCGCTCGCATAGACCATTAGCTTGGGGGTTGTTACTGGTGGTGAGCAGGGGATGGATGTTCCTGTTAATCAGGAACTTCCTGAACTTTGATGAGGTGAACGCAGGCGCTCTATCCGTGAGTAGGCGTTTCGGAGAGCCGTCCTGCAACACTCGCTTTATCACCTGTTGATAGGTGGTGAGGCTGGTAGATTTTGAGGGGAAGGTCCACGTGTAGCGCGAAAAGTGATCCACCACAACGTGGAGGTAAGCTTTGGCGTTACCATATTTGGCAAGTCCAGCTATGGTGTCGAGGGCGACCAGATCAAAAGGCTGAGTGGCCACAGGAAGTTGTCCTAGTTCCCCAAACGTGGGACCTCGAGGGGGTTTTGTTGACTGACAGATGGCGCAGGCTTTGGTGGTTTTGGAGATGTCTTCTCACATCCCCTTCCAGTAGTACTGGGTAGAGATGAGCCTGGTCATCTGGGATATGCCCGGGTGGTTGTACCGACTGTGCACCTTTGTTAGTAGGTCGGGAACGAGGGCGTCAGGGACGACAATTTTGGTTACACCTCTACGCTTTAGGGTTTGCAGTCCGTTTCGATCAATGGTCAGTTTAGATTCTCCCGAAGGAGTGAGTTGGTGGTTCTTAATGATGGTGG
The DNA here is from genome assembly GCA_030710605.1 of Cordylochernes scorpioides. NCBI lineage: Eukaryota > Metazoa > Arthropoda > Arachnida > Pseudoscorpiones > Chernetidae > Cordylochernes > Cordylochernes scorpioides. The sequence continues at coordinate 12,784,922 of CP092863.1, forward strand.
CGTCTAAGAATCCACAAAACGGGTTACGGGATAGGAGGTCCGCTTCATGTTGTAGTGATCCTTTTATGTAGCGGACTTCGTATTCGTAACACGATAACCTCAAACTCCATCGGAATAATCTGCCTGACGGGTTTTTGATCGTCTTCAGCCACTGCAGTGCGTGATGGTCAGAAAATATGGTGAATTTTCTGCCCATTAGATACACACGGAACTTCTCCACGCTCTCGACAATGGCGAGGCATTCTAGTTCGGAGATGGTGTAGTTCCGCTCGTGTACACGCAGAGCGCGGCTGAAATATTGGACTGGGTAGGCCTTCCCAGCGGAGTGGACTTGTTTGAGGACGCCTGCAATGCCAAGTGTTGATGCATCGCAATATACCTGGCATGGTAGTTCATCCTTGTAGAGGTGCAATACGGGGTGTTGTGTGAGGCTTTCCTTCAGGCTGGTGAACGCCTTTTGGCATTTGTCATCCCAGTCCCACGTCACATCCTTCTTGAGAAGGTTGTTGAGTGGGGTCCGCAAACGGGCATAGTCCGGGATGAACTTATTATAGACGTTCACGGCGCCTAAGAAGGATTGCAGCGTTTTGCGATTGTTCGGGGGTGGGATAGCGTGGATTACGTCGGTATTGCGGATAAGTGGGGTGGTGGTACCAGCGGTGATTGTGTACCCCAGAAATTCGATGGTCTGCCTAAAAAACTCGCATTTGGTGAGGTTGAGTTGCAAGTTCTCCGCGTCGCAGAACGCGAAAAACCTGCGCAGGTGTTCTTGGTGTTCCTCCAGTGTCTCCGAATATATGACAAAGTCGTCAAAATAGTGCGCCACACAATCAAGTCCGTGCCCCTGCAGGACCTGATTGATTGCCCTTTCATAGATCTGTGGACTGGTCTTAAGTCCGAAAGGCAATCGGGTGGGCTGATACAACCCGTCTATCGTGGCGAAGGCCAACAGTGGTCGAGAATCAGGGTGTATCGGCACTTGCCAATATGCGGAGGAGACGTCGGCAGTCGAGAAATACTTGGCCCGCGCGAGACGGTCCAGTATATCTTCGATCCTCGGGAGTGGATGGACATCGGAGCTTATGACCTCGTTCACCTTCCTATAGTCGATACAAAACCTTTTGGTCTTGTCTCGCTTGGTCACTAGGGTGACCGGGCTAGAGAAAGGGGAGTAGGACGGCTCAATGATGTCATTATCCAACATCTGTCGGATCTGACTGCGTATTTCCCGTTGGTCGCATATCGGTACCCTATATGGGCGGATGGTGACGACTTTGTCGGAGTTGGTGGCGATTCTTACTGGGGGAACCTTTAGGCATGGGACCGCGAATTTGTTCCGGGAGAACACGTGTTGGTATTGGCGCAATAGCGCCGGGAATTGAGGTGGATACGGTGGCTGCGGTTGATTGTCTATGGGGATCCCTGGGAGGTGTTCTGGTGATGTTGGGTGGTGTGTGTGGTACATGGAATGGTGTGTGGAATGGGGATGTTTGGGTGTATGGTGAAGGTGGTCCGTTTGGACCTTGGTGGGGTGTGAGAGGTTGGCATTGGGTGGTTGTTCTGGTACCTTGACCCTATAATAAGAGCAGTTGGCTCTAAAAAAGTTCTTTGATTGGACATGGTGCGGTGGTTGGGTGAGTCCCTGGGTTGTGGACGTGTTGTCCGAAAAAGGCGCATATTGGGTATTGTTGGCGGAAGGCGGAAAAATAGTGTGGGCCTTGCATAGGTCCGCCTGGCATTCCCAATATGTGCACCTTTCGGGCAACACAGCAAAGTGGTAGGTCAGGGGCGACAAAGGTGCATCGAGTTGGTACATAGTGCCATGTGCAAAATCGATTTTTAATTTGAATTTACGGAGGGTATTAATACCAAGTATTCCAAATGGTAGAGGGGCGTCCACCACGTGGAATACTTCGTTTTGGGTTATGGCATGAATGGATAGGGGGAAGGTAATCTGGCCTATTGTTGGCACGTGGCCATCTATTGTCTGTAAATTTATTATTTTTTTAGTTATTAAATTTAGGTCAGGGAAATTATTCTTTAAATTTTTATATATGGCACATGACACTAGGTTAACGGACGCACCCGTGTCTATCAGGAATGGTAGGGACAGTCCATGGGAGATTGGCAATCTAATTGTCAGGTTGACGAAAGGCCTGGTCAGTAGGCCTACCTGCTGGCTGCTGGTCTGGGGCTCCCTTGGTTATCCCAGTGGCTTGTGCGCGTGACGCTTGGTGATGGGGCTGGGCTCGCGGCCGTTGTTCCGCTAGTTGCGCGGAGCGCGCTGCTCGTGCGTCTCCGGAGGCACGGGGCAACTGCGGGGCTTGTCTGAGACGACACTCAGAGTGCCAGTGTAGTCCACCACAAAAACGGCAGTCTGTTGGCGGGGTCGACCTGGTTGGCACTGTTCTTGGACTAGGTCGCACCGGTGCGTAGGGGCCCAGTAGGGGTGGTGCGTGCTCGTCTGGGTGCCTTGGAGATGGTGCGCCGCTGCCGCGGATCCGCTGCACCAGCCGGAACCATGCACCTAGGTTCTCTGGCGGCACAATGCGGACGAGGCGCTGGTCGGAGGGTGGCAGCCCCTCGGTGAGCGTCTCCAAGATGACCTCTTGTGGGAGGCCCAGTTGTAGACCCAGCGCGGTCTTATTCCGATAGTATTCTTCCAGGTTGGGCTGTCCGGCCAGCTTCATGGAGAAGTATTGGGCATACGTGGCCTCATTGGTCTCCGGATAGAGATCCAGGAAGGTCTGTCTCACCTGGATGTAATGTTGGGTCTCCATCCGAAGCCTCCTGAAGTGTTCTAGCGGTTTGTTGTTCAGGTAACGGGGTAGGCGGAGCACTTTTTCCGTGTTGGTGAGACCATCCCAGTCTGTTTTCTGGTCATATGTCCGAAAGAACTGTGCGGCTGGGTAGGTCCCGTCGAAGCTCTGGACTTCTATCTCCGTCCGATGGGTCACGCGGTCGCTGGTGGTCTGAAGGGCAGATAAACACGCCGCGAGGCGTGCCAAGACGGCCGGCAACTCTGCCGACGGAGGGGGGGGTTCTATTTTGGGAGAACTTACGGCGGGGTTGTTTTCTCCCTCTGCGGTGTATTCCTCCGCGTCTTGCGTTTCGTTTTTCTCGTCCATCCTGTCGACTCTCTGTGGTATAAGGGAAAAGGATCCTGAGAATCTTGTCGACTCTCTATATTAAAGTGCTTTGTCCTGAGAATCCTCGGGAGTGGATGGGGTTTTGTATGTTTGGGCAGTCGTTATCAATGGCGGTGGATGAAAAAATCGGCACACTATATCGATTAATGAATCACAAAACACCTCGGAATATTAATCATTGGCGGCTCGGGAGAGGAGATGGAAGGATTTTCGCGATTAAATTGGATTGAGATGACTCACATCTTGGACCTCGAGGCACTACTTTTAGAAGATGCACACACACGTCTTGACACACACGTTACCGACCGAACTCTGGTTGCCCCGCCCCCTGGCTTGGGTCATGTGGGACCCTGCTTGACCTTTGATTGGTCCCTGTCTCTGTCGGCCATGATGGTAAATTTGGTCGGGAAGAAGCTTTGCCTAACATCCCAATCTCTCAGGACATTCAACTCTGGAATATGAGGGCCTCTTTGTTCTAAGTGACCTAGATACACGACTTGGATCTGTCGTTCTTTTCTCTTCTACTTCTTCCATCTCCTCTTCCTTTGACTGCCATCTTTATTTGAATCCATACAGAATACATTATATCCAACATGGTACATAATTATTTATTAGACAATATTCTTTATAATATTACATAAATATATTTTATATCGAAATGCTCCAATTCCTCAATCAAAAATTAACAACAAGGGGCCTTTCAACAAATGAAAAACATCCACAAAGGTATTGAAGGAAATGAACGTATTGACCAGGTTACCAAAATGGCTGATAAATACGACATCTCTCTATATTTTACAGAGCTTACAAAGAAATTGGAGAATAAAACGTAGTATATATGTCGCAAAGTATGTATTATTTTATTAACAGAGTAGCATTTTTGATGTTTATACTTTACTACTCTGTAAACTTCCCTCTTTGCTTATCTTTTGTTTATCACTCATAATTTGTTCTTACCTGAAATAAATTGCTGTCTCATCCCGAAGTTGGTCTTCCCTATTTTTTTCCACGTGGCAATATAATTTGCCAACTAAGAGCCAAAAAGTACACCAATGACCAGTCAAACCGATATCTGAGAAAATGTTCACCCACTCCTGGCCATCTTAAGAAGAACCTCAGGAAAATACACACCTAGAAATATCAACCACAACTCTTTTATCACGGATGTGTTCAAGCCGATATGGCCACAAGAAAGAAAAAAAAGTCCTGATACAGCCTGTCTACAATGTCAAGAAGAAGAGCAAACCATGTCCTCTATAACTACCCAGCAGTCGAATGGGCTAATGTACGAGTGAAATATGTTTAATTTTAAAATAATTGAGTATATAAAGAAACAAGGGTCGCCTCTCCCGTCAAAATAAACGTTTAAAACCAGACGCCATCTATTTTGAAGGGAGAGGCAACCCTTGTTTCTTTAGAACAATTTCCTCCCGACAAAATTTCCATCTATATTTTAGCCATAGATATGACCCAGCCACTTTGCCAGCTAAACACCTCTTTGGCAGATTTGTCAAGATTCCATTAGATCCCGTGTGGATCTTATGGAATAAAGTCCGCCCTAGACTGACGAGGGCCATTAGCCCGAAACCATGGTCTCTAGGTGGACGCTTTTCAGTTTGCCAAAGCTGGTGTTATGGCTTTGTCACCGACCCGAGGCCGCTAGTTGCGGCGACGGTCAATAGATGGCGTCTGATTTTAGACGTGTATTTTGACGGGAGAGGCGACCCTTGTTTCTTTAAATCAATTTCCCCCCCGACAAAATTTCCATCTATAATTGAGTATATATATATAAATTAGCTATACATTGCGAGTATGAGGTACATATAAAATTCAGTCTAAAGTATATGAAAATGGCTTAGGTACTTAAACAGTAAATGCAAATTATATAAATAGTGAAAATAGAGTAAAAAGGCAGTAAACACAAAAGGTATGTGTGTAAATTAAAAGTATGTACGATGTATATTCGCTTAGTACAAAACATATGAAGTCATAAATATATATCCAAGTTATCACAGAGTAAATATATAGCGAATGATGTAAATTACATATACTCCTAAAATTAATAAATTATTTATTATAAATGCATATTACAGTGAGATAAGTATAAAAAAAACAATACAGTAAGCACAAGGCTCATATACAGTGAGTTTAAAATATAAATACGATAATAAAAAAAGAAAGAATATATGAACATACACATAAAGTACACAGAGAAGAATATGCAATATGTACACACTCTTAAAATTTATAAATTATTTATTGTTCTGAAAATAGAGCTATTCATATTTAAATCTTTATTATCTAAAAATTGATTATTATAAGTTGCATATTACAGTGGTATACGTAAAAAAAAACATAAGTATATATACAATCAATTGGCACAATACGCGGGTAGAGAGAGAGAGTAAACCAAATATACATATTCAATATTCACAAATTACATATAAGGTGATTATACACAGGTAAACATAAAGACTATATTGCTGCAGGTTCGATGCGAAAAGATTTTTTCACTATTTTTAATTATTAATTTTGATTTTAATAAATGTGTTTTTTGTTAATTTAAAAATATTTTCAAAATATACATTTTGAGTAACATATAGGTAACTTCCTGGATCTTATCCGTTGATTATATTTTGACATAGTTTATTAATATTGTATATATGTGAAAAAAAAATATGTAGAAAATATATTGCCACGTGGAAAATTAGGAAAGACCAACTTCGGGATGAGACAACAATTTATTTAAGAAAAGAACAAACTATGAGTGATAAACAAAAGATAAGCAAAGGAGGGAAATGTACAGAGTAGCAAAATATAAACATAAAAAATAATACTCTGCTAATAAAATAATAAATACTTTGTTACAATATATATTGATAAAGACAGGCGCTCAGCATGTCGTAATATAAAAAAAAAAAGAATTAGATTTTTAAAAATATGTCGAAAGAAATAGAAATAGACATTCTATGAATTGAAACATTTTCAGAAAGATTTTCGACTTCAATTTTATTTTTAAAGAGGTAACCAAAATATATATAAAGAGAGAGAATTTTAAAATATTTATATAATACTTTAAGACATTAGCCCGTTCAACGTACATTAGCCAGTCTTAAAAACTTCATTAAATTTTTACATTAAAAAATTAAATGCTAATCTATGAATAATATATAAATAATGTATTTCTATTATTTATTTGTTTAATGTGAATTAACGTAAAGAAACTAATTCACTAAATTCATTACTTACATCTACATTTTTATTTCAACAAAATATTCCTTTTATATTTTAATGAAATAACACAGTATAATCAATGAATATTTCTGTTTTTTTGTTTTCAGCTCATAACTTCAAGGCAGTATGATAAATCAACTTGAAGATATTTTGGACGCAACCTACATACTCAAGTGCTAATTTGTATATTTTAGCAAAATATAAATATTTTAAACAGATTATCAATTTTTATATTTATATTTTGCTACTCTCTGTAAACTTCCCTTATTGTCTCTCTTGTATTTTGTATTTTTTTGTTTGTTTTGAATCATATAAATTGTCATGTCATTCTGAAAAGTTTGTCTTTCTTAATTTTCTACGTAAATTCTCAATATTAAGATATATAATAAGACCATTTTTTTTTAAATGTTTAATATTGATAATACAGTATAATTTTAAAGTAATTCAAAATATTTTTGCGTGAACTTCGTTTAAATGCATACATCAGGTTTTACCGTAAAGACAGATCTCTCTCACTCTTGTTTTCTGTCGAGAGTGTCTCGGAGAGTAACTCCGTCACATGGCGGTAAACGACCGCGTACGCTACTTCAAACCCACAAATCTCCTCATAGAGGGGAGATAGGAATGAATCAGCGTTCATTTGTTCAAAAATTCCCTTCACGCGCTCTATGAGGATCTCCTGAGATTCCTGAATGTCTTGTAGCCCTTGATCTAAACCAATGAAGCCTGTATATATTTTATTATGTATATTCATCCTTGTTATTATTATTATTTTCTTTAGTTTTCATCTGTCACCATAAATTTTTATGAACAACTAGCCGAATGACCCGGGCAACGCCCGGGTTTTACCCGATTAAATGTTTTTATTCAAATACTATTCGTTACAATTATAAATTGGCGCCGTGGATGTCACTCTTGTGGAACGTCCCGCTCCAAACTTTGTGTCTGAGAAGCGATATTTTTATAGAAAGATGATCTGGCTTTTGTTTTCTGCTCGAATGAATGTTTTTCTGTTAGAATTTTGTTTCTGCGTACAAAATAATGAACTGGTTTCACCCGTGGTATCTGCTTTTTGGATTTTTTTCCCCGATATAATTTTGTATCTGATAATCAAACATGATACAACAATATCGTCATCATCATTTTCTGACTAAAAATATATAGTTTTAATAATTGATTTATATATATTTTTAAATAGCCTATCGTCTTCCCCGTATTTTTTTTACCTATGTATGGAAATTTTGGTTTGAATTAGTGAACTACTGCGAATTTGTATACCGGACATACAAACAAACATACAAACACTCAATTTTATATATATAGATGTAATAAAAGTTTATTCAATCAATCTCTCCCTCTATCTTATTGTTGTAGATATCTTGTTCCAAAATCACTTTATTAGGTACCACTCAAAAAGAGTAACCTAGTTTATGATAATTGCAACAATGAATAATATGAGAAGGTTATTCCCATATTAAACAAAATGTTAATACGGGATTCAATCCTGGTCCATGGCTGTCGGGAATCGAGGGTGTTACGCACTCGTCCACAGACTCTTTTTTTTTATAGATATTATTAATATAATTTACTATTTTCTGTTTATAATTTACTAAATCTGAGCTTTTATAAGGCTACAAAGTAGAGATTAGGAAACAAACCAATAGCAACTGTGAAGAAATATTCAATTCTATAAAACCTATTTTCTAGATATGTTGACATGGTCTTACAAATATATATCTGTAAATTAAATTAAAATAGAAATCACAGACGCTTCTTACTCTGTGGAAGCGGTCAACGCAAACATCCAGAGAGAAATCCGAGTCTAATAAAATCCCAGGAACTAGGAGAGTAATATATAATAAAAAAACTACGACGCGAATTCTATAAAGAATACATTTTCTAGTCCTTCAATTTTTTTTATAAAGTTCTAACGCCTATCTATATGTTTTATAAATTAATATACATATGCATTATACTATATTTTTGTTTCTTGATTAGTGTTAGTAGTTCAGAAACTCAACGCCGCAGTTTTATAAAAACAACTGATTTAATTCTTTATGGTTTGAGATCATACGTAAATACATGTACTTATATATCTCCCTTTAAAAAAAGCATTAAAACGATTCATTTGGTTTATGATCCCAGTACAAAACGTAATGGTGGTAATAAGGAATAAGCCACAACACCATTTCTGCAAAATTCTGACAAAAAGCTAACTTGTATACCATGGTTTCGTGATTTTTGGCCCTCGTCAGTACAGGAGCAGCTTCGATTTCATAACATACTACGAGAGGGGTTATAAAACCGGTCGAATTAGTCAAAAAGGTGTTTAATCTGTGTTATTTTGCTTCTTAAATAATTTATTAGAAAAAAAATAGTATAAACACATTTATTTTAAACAAAATAAAAAATATCAGAACTTATAAAATAAAAGAAGTTTATATTTACCTTCTTTAAAAATATTTACATAAAAGCAATTTAACAAAACAAATTTAATCCAAAAATTAAACAATCAAAATTTACATATCTCTCGATAGAATGTGTTTACTCTAGTCTTGGTCAAAACCCAATCAATAAATATATACACAATTTAATTATTTTTATACGTCTGCGTAACTCTAAGTCCATTTACATCAATCTGGTGAAGTGTCAAGCCCGAATTTAAGGCTAGAATACCACATAAAGTTGCAGGAGGATCATATTCATGTACCAAAAGGGGCACCTCTTCTTTTAAAAATACATGTTGTAAATTTATATTATATTCTATTACGACAGAAGGAATTGCAGGGTACCATTGTTGGAAGAGACCAAAGGTAGACGCGACGTGTTTCATTATTACCTTTGGTCTTTTCTATCGTGTATTCTATCCTGAAAATCTGCCTTGCAACTTTTGGCCAATTCGACCGATTTCATAACTTCCCTTTAAGGATGCCGTGAAATCGAAGCTACCCCTGTACTGATAAGGGACAAAGCCCGAAACCATGGTATACTAATTGGTTTTTTGTCTTAATTTGCCAAAACTGGTGTTATAGCTCATTTCTTATCACCGCCGTTAATTTTTATAATGAGATGATAAACCATATAGATTGCTTTAATCAATTTTAAAAGGAAGAGTTGCCACTTTTTATAAATAAATATCATTCTCCCGCAATATCAATTTAATATTATTCTGCAATATTTTCTAGCTATGTTGACATGGTCTTACAAATATATATGTAAATATTAAATTAAAATAGAAATCACAGACGCTTCTTACTCTGTGGAAGCGGTCAACGTAAACATCCAGAGAGAAATCCAAGTCTATAATAAAATCCCAGGAACTAGGGAACTAATGTGCTGGAATCATCCCACACACCAGCTTATCTCTTTGAAGGGATCCTTCCAACTACATAGAGACAACTGGGTGCACACATCTTTAAATTAACAACAATTTAATTGGACTCTGTGTGTGTATGTTTACAATTTAAAATACACAATGGCGGCCAATTACAATAAAATACAATTTTTATTTTAAAAATAAAACAAATATATAAACGAATATTCCGCAAGAATTGTCTTTTAATTAAATGTTAATATAAATTTAAAGCGTGCTTGTTTTTTTTTTTAAATATATTATTTATATTTTATTGTAGGGTCGCACACACAAATGTTTATTAATAATTTCGACATTTTTATAAATTATACCTAAGCCTATCCACTATTTTTATGTTCAATTTAAAAATATATATATATTAAAATAGATACTGTTAATTATATACAGTGAAAATTATTAAATATTTTCTATCTGTTTATAATTTAAATATTATAAAATATAACACACAATAAACAAGTATTTGTATTTTAATTTGATACTTGTATTTGATAATATGTACACACATATAATTTGAGATTTAAAATTAATATCCAATATAACGCGGCTGATGATTGTAAAACGAAAATTAAAATTATACCGCGAATGTTTCTTTTAAAAATCGAAATTTATTTTCAAAGAGAAATAGCGACATTTCTAACTTTGAGGATGAGGTATGGAAAGGTGAAACATGAAGAGTAATGGCGAACGGAAAAATAAAAAGTGTCCAGGGGCGGGAATCGAACCCACACCCTTCTGCTTACCGGGCAGGTGCCTTGTCCACTCGGCTACCCTGGACGTATTTTTCCGTTCATTTAAAATTAATAAAAAAAGAATAACGAAAATATTTTGTAAGAATATATATTCTCATGAAAATAAACATGTATTTATATATATTAAAAGGCATATTTTGGATCTAAAATAAAACAAAACTTTTTATTTATTACAAAATTGTAATATTTCAATAGGCTGTACGCCTAACTTCGTCAGGGCTTTTCTTGTTTTAAACTGTTTTGATTGATCACGCGATGCCTTCACGCGACGATATATACGTGTATATATATATATATGATATATTGAAAAAAAGGGGGAATTTCATTTAGAGCTGAACGGATTAAACCTGAAACTCCTCCAAAAATATATATAGTGTTTTAATATCGATAAAAATATATATAATTTTGTTAGTTCAATTTCGCTCTTCCACTGGTGGAAGATCTTGACCTCGCTGAAGTGAATTTTTCCAATATATTTCTAATGAGTTTTATTAATATACTAGCCGAATGACCCGGGCAACGCCCGGGTTTTACCCGAGTAAATGTTTTTATTCAAATACTATTCGTTAAAATATAAATTGGTGCCGTGGATGTCACTCTTGTGAAACGTCCCGCTCCAAACTTTGCGTTTTTTAAAATATAAAAATCAAAATGTAAATTTTCACAACGATATTTGAAAATTCTTTTATTTTGATTTTCAAATACTATTCGTTACAATTATAAATTGGCGCCGTGGATGTCACTCTTGTGAAACGTCCCACTCCAAACTTTGTGTCTGAGAAGCGATATTTTTATAGAGAGATGATCTGATTTTGTGTCTTCTGCTCGAATGAATGTTTTTCTGTTAGAATTTTGTTCCTGCATACTAAAAATTAACTGGCTTCACTCGTGGTCTCTACTTTTTGGAATTTTTCCCGATATAATTTTGCATCTGATAATCAAACATGATACAGCAATATTGTCATCATCATTTTCTGACTAAAAAACAACTATTTTTGCCCAGAACCTGTCAATTTCAATTTTCCTTGGCTAAAAATCCTCTAAGTATATTTTCCAAATTTTCTATATCCTGTTAAAACACGTTTTACATGTAGATTAGGTCAGCTGATATTACCTCCTATCTTCACCGCTAGAGGCGCTGCTGGAAGCATCATTGTATTCATCCAGTTATATATTTGTTGACTATCGGATTGAGACAAGGATAAGTCACCCAAGAGTTCTTTTCTCTCTTTCTTCAAGCAAAAGCAACCAAATATTGTATACATAATTTCATCTTGTATTCTGCTATTACATAGATCACAAGTTAAAGAACAGCCAGTCTTCCAGCGCTTTGAACCATTTTCTGGAAATAATCCAAGTGTTATCTCTTTGGTAAATTTGACCGATTTTATAACACCTCCTGTAGGATGCCATAAGATCAAAGTGTACCTTGGTTACAGGGTATACAGGTTGCTATATACACTCATGGACAGAACTTAACGAAGCTGTACCTTTTACCATGTATATCAGGATTCAGACAATAACTCTGAAATATATTTGTTACACAGTGACCTTTATCGAAGATACACAAGATAACAAAGCGTGTTATCAAAATTTCCTTTGTTTCCTTTTTAAAAAAAAATAGACGACCGGCGATATCAAAGATTTTTTTACTTCCTCAAGTTTTTTCCACGAGTGTATTTGGTCATGAAATTCTATGATTATAATGTATTAAATATAGTCTATAAATATTAACTTATCATCATATTAACATTTTTTTATTCCTGTATATCACAAAATGTAAGTTGTATTTTTGTTGTTGCTAATATATAAATAATATTTGGTACAAATAAATTTCCTGGCAATGTATTTCTTTTAAATATCATCAAATATTGTCTCTACAGACCTTACTGCAATGATATGAGTTGTTGAGTGAGAGAGCTTAGCTTATCAGTAGTGAACCCTCTCAGCGGTTCCACCAAATTAATCTCTAGACCGCTTTATTATTGTATTGGATTGGTTTGGGATATACCTTGTATTTTCTATGGAAGGCGGGTTAGGGGTGTTTAGTGAACTATGGACATAAGCTTATAGGTCTGTAGAGGTACATACATATAATTTCAAGGTATTGCATCGAGCAAAGCTCTTCCGCAAATATGGTTTAATGGTATAAATGTATGTATCATAATAAATTTATTTGTATCAAATTGTAACCATAGATGGCAATTAAATTTATAAATATTAATAATACTTTATAAAATTCTAAATTAAACTAAATAAAACCTTAGATATACGCATATCTAATTACTTACTAATTATATAAATATTCATTTTTTTAAAATCTAATTTCTTTCCTTTTCTTTTTTCAAATTTCTCAAGGGAATTGTTTTTATATAAAAGATGGGAAGGTCTTAACAAAAAATGTGAATAGAAAATAACATTTTATTTCGTTTATTTACAATTATTTATGAAAATGCAGCAAAATTTAGGAAGAAATAGGAAATATATTTCTATGGTCGCTTCACACATCGGATTCCAACAATGATTCACCACCATATGTTGATTCCACAGACCATTGTATCGTTGCTCAATGATTTCAATATCTTGGTGGAAGCGTTCACCCTTGTTCTCTGAACCGAGATTATCAGCGAAAAGTTTAAATATTAATTCATAAAATTAAATATTTTATAACACCTTGATAAAGGTTGGCATTCAGCCAAATGAAATATTGGTAAAATAAATGATATTTTGATCCAATATATGCCTTTTTAATTTAAAAAAATTCATAAAATGTAATTTTAGATTCATTAGGCACCCGAGCTTATGAAATTTGGAAATCATATTGCAACGTAGAAAATTAGGAAAGGCAAACTTCGGGATGACACAGCAATTTTTTTAAAGGCAAGAACAAACTATAATTGAGAAAAAAAGGCATCTCTTTATCGTACACCTGAAAGTTGCTGATGGCTTGCGCAAAAAGGAGATGTCTTTTTTTTCTTAATTTATGCACCTTATCTCAGTACAGTCTCACTTTTGTACTATTTTTCAAACTATCATTTATAAAATAAAAGATAAGAAATGAGGGAAGTTTACAAAGTAGCAAAATATAAAAAAATCAAAAATTGATAATCTGTTAATAAAATAATAAATACTTTACTACAATATAAAATAAGAACATTAGGTCTCCAGGGAAAAGTTTATTTTTACAAATATGCTTATCGAACTTTGCTACAATATTTTCTGCGAGTCTCACATAAAAATCAATGAATTATTATTATTTAAAAAGTGTTTGACAACATCGATAAACGCTAGCATTTCTTTCAATGTTGTAATATAATATCTGTCATTTATCAGTTTACGAATTTGAGGTTCAATGAAAATACCTTCTCGTTTATCATAGAACAAAAATCTTAGGAAATTTAGTTAGTAAATATTTGACAGCATCTCACTATCTTTCTTTAAAACCTTTGCAATTTTTGAAATTAACTCTAATTCGATATGTAAATGGGGAAGAAGGATTTTTAGTTAACGAACAAAAATTTAATTTCCTTTGTAAATATATTTTGGATTAAGAAAAATGGTCTTTGATGTAACGATCTCAAGGAAATATTGGACATATCTTGTGGTTGTAAACAATATATAGGTGTATTACATACAATATGTGTGTATATATGTATATATTTTTAAATTTAATGATGTAACTGTAAATAAAATTCAAAGAATATCTCTATATATGTAAATAATATTTATGAATCTTTCTAAGTCGCTTTCTGTGTATCTTTCCATGTTGAATATTTTCTTTGTTATATTTGTACTAGCCGAATGACCCGGGCAACGCCCGTGTTTTACCCGATTGAATGTTTTTATTCAAATACTATTTGTTACAATTATAAATTGGCGCCTTAAATAAATGCATATATTAGTTAATAACTATAGCCTATGTGCTTTATCTGTCTATGTACTGTTGGCTTCCGTAGGCGTCTCTTACTGGGAAAAAGAAAGAGAGGATTCCATTTAGTTATTAACTAATATATGCATTTATTTAAGGAGCGACCCGCTCCAACACAATAGTTACAAAAACCAAAAAGCGAGTGGGGGCATGATGGGGGGGGGGCAAAGGTGGCGTGATCGTAGTCAACCAATAGGAGAGCGCCATTTTAAAAAAAAAAGCAAACGGTGACAGAGATGAAGAATTATTAAGAACGCATGACGCTCGTAACTGTATATAGAATGTACGTTTAGCGCAAGTGTCCCTAGGGAGACATAGCGTTTTGAATTGAAATAAATAAATAAACAAGCGACTTATTTTAACATTTTATTCACATATAAGCGAAACATACTTCTAAAATAAAAGAAGAAACACAAGTCGAAGAGAAGATCTTCTTTATATAAGAAGGCCAACGAGGGCCAACAGCCCGAAACGCGTACGTGGTTGACTTATCTTGATTTATCAAGAAATTGGATTATCCAAATATCACGGAACAAGTTAAATAAACATTTAGTTCATTTTTGTTCCACTAGATGGCGCTCTGGCATCTAGAAATGTTCATGTAAGCACGGTCAGTATATGACACTATTTATTTTTGATATGTTTGTATGTTATGATGCATTAGCGCGCCATCTGTTATGAAAATTCGAAACTATTATAGACGTGTATGATTCTTTTATAAATAAAACAATTTATACTGCCCTTACTGCAATGAAAAAATTAATGGGAGGGCCTGGCTTATCCATGCGTTCGTGGATGGCTTTTCTTGATTTATCAAGAAATTGGGTTGGCCAAATATCACGGAGCAAGTTAAATAAACGTTTAGTTTATTTTTGCTCCACTAGATGGCGCTCTGCCATCTAAAAAGCACATGTGCTCGTGGTCAGGAAATGCCTTCTTTAATTATATATTTATAATTGTATGTAATTCTGCTGTCTTCAAAGCTTATGTCTATAGTCCATCTAAAATACCCATTCCAAGAGTCTAGCATCAGTATCACTATAAAAGGAAGATAGAAAAATGCAATATAACAGCGATATGGTAGATTAAACTGGCGAAACTGTTGGGAAGGTTCAGCACTGATGAGTCAGGCCCTTCCATTAATTTTTCCATTGCAGTAAGGGCAGTATAAATTATTTATTTTTAAAAGAATCATACGCGTCTATATTTTATTTTCGAATTTCCATACTTGTATGTACCTAGATTCTTTATGTTATATACTTGTATATTAAAAATAAAAAAGGCATATCCTGACCAGGATCACATGTGCTTTTCAGAAGGCAGAGCGCCATCTGGTGGAACAGAAATCAACTATTCATTGATTTAACCTATTCCCTGATATTTGGCCAACCCAATTTCTTGATAAATCAAGAAAAGCCATCCACGGTAAATTGGGTTGGCCAAATATCAGGGAACAGGTTAAATAAATGAATAGTTGATTTCTGTTCCACCAGATGGCGCTTTGCCTTCTGAAAAGCACATGTGCTCCTGGTCAGGATATGCCTTTTTTATTTTTAATATCAACACCTGACCTTTTTATTTTTTATATTGTTTTTCATACTGGTATATAATAAATACCTATACAGTAAGGATATAAAGTACATATTCTCTACACATTGATCCTAGCCAAAAGTACAGAGAGAATGAGTACCCTGACAGTATTTACAGAGAACATATATGTAGTAATGTTGATTGTTGTTATCCTTTTGGATGAATGTAGTGTGGCATGTTGGGTGCAGTTGCGGTGGCCACAATGATTAGAGTGGGTTCAGGCATGATTGGGATTACACAAAAGGACTAGACATGTTGGATGTCACCACAGAGATGGCGAGAGAGCAAGTGAGGCCGACACCGGTCAGGGGAGATCTGTAGAGAGGTCTGTCAATCATCGTGTCTCCAAGCGGACTAATCTGTTTGAGTAAGAAAGGGGCACACCTGGGAACCCGACTTGTTTTTCGGACCTTTTTCCTCTACTGGCGCCGACTGTCACTCACTCGAAATTTTATTTCTGTCAACTTGGCAATTACATTATGACTATACAACACATGGGGATATAGGTATATATTGGAATATATTACAAGATATATATATATATACAGTCTTTCTTATCCCAATATACGTGAATTAGACAACGTATCTTCTGAAATAATGTCTCGACATTCTCCATCGCCTGATTGACGAGTTTAACTTGTTCTTTAAAATCTTAATTTGCGTGTTACACAAAAGTCGATACCCCAATCTACATCAAATTATCGAATTCGCGAAATTAATTATCTAATTAAATATTTTTTTAAAACTTCTTTCAGGATGGCAAATATAGATGTGTGTGTGTGACTGCATATGCTAGAGTCTACACCATGTCTACGTATTTAGAAACACTTTGGACTTAGTGGCGCATAGATAATTAACAATTTAAACAATCTCAATGATTCTTCTTATGAATTGTTGCAAAAAAAATTAAGATCAAATAAAGGATAATATATAATAACGGGGTAAATAAAAGGCAGATAAAATGTAGCGAAATATATATATATATATATATAGTTGTATATTAGATAATAAAAAGGCATATATTGGATTGAATAAAAGATTTATGTGCCAATATTTCGGTTGGCTGAACGCCAATCTTTGTCAATGCATTACATGTCCATAGTTCTTCTAAAATACCCATTCCAAGAGTCTTACAACAGTCACCTATAAAAGGAAGTTCCAAAAATGCAATATAACAGCGGTATGGTAGATTAAACTGGCGAAACCGCTGGGAGGGTTCACCACTGATGAGCCAGGCCCTCCCTTTAATTTTTCCATCGCAATAAGGACAGTAGAAATTGTTTTATTTTTAAAAGAATATTACGCCTCTAAAATAGTTTTATAATTTGATAACAGATGGCGCTCTAGTACATCGTAACATTATTGTTCTAATAAAAGACACAATTTGATATTTGCGGAAGAGCGATTGCTCGAAGCATATTATATATTTATAATTATATTTAATTCTGCTGTCCTAAAAGCTTATGTCCATAGTTCTTCTAAAATACCCATTCCAAGAGTCTTACAACAGTCACCTATAAAAGGAAGTTCCAAAAATACAATATAACAGCGGTATGGTAGATTAAACTGGCGAAACCGCTGGGAGGGTTCACCACTGATGAGCCAGGCCCTCCCTTTAATTTTTCCATCTCAGAAAGGACAGTAGAAATTGTTTTATTTTTAAAAGAATATTACGCCTCTAAAATAGTTTTATAATTTGATAACAGATGGCGCTCTAGTACATCGTAACATTATTGTTCTAATAAAAGACACAATTTGATATTTGCGGAAGAGCGATTGCTCGAAGCATATTATATATTTATAATTATATTTAATTCTGCTGTCCTAAAAGCTTATGTCCATAGTTCTTCTAAAATACCCATTCCAAGAGTCTTACAACAGTCACCTATAAAAGGAAGTTCCAAAAATGCAATATAACAGCGGTATGGTAGATTAAACTGGCGAAACCGCTGGGAGGGTTCACCACTGATGAGCCAGGCCCTCCCTTTAATTTTTCCATCGCAGTAAGGACAGTAGAAATTGTTTTATTTTTAAAAGAATATTACGCCTCTAAAATAGTTTTATAATTTGATAACAGATGGCGCTCTAGTACATCGTAGCATTACATTCTGTATAAACAAACTCAGCACAGCATAGCGTCATCAGATTATAGTTGAAATAATTTTTTAAAATAGTTGTATATGTGTACAAATTTCTTCAGCAAGGGAGGCTTCCCCACCTTGAGAGAGTCCTCCTCCAGACAAGGTCTTCTTGAACACTCCTCAGTTCCACACCGAGGAAGTACTTATAGATGTGGGTCTTGGCAGACGCCAGGATGGTGTCATCATCCAGGCCTCGCCCGTAGATCAGTGGTTGGTGACGTAGATATAGTTGATTTACAAACATCTAGGTAAAAAACTTGCAAAACATCCATGAGTTGGGATTGAATCCCTCATTGAGCAGTTTGGTTTTTAGATATTGCTCTTAATTACCAGCGATTATTTTCCAAGTCCATACCTACCAGCTAATGTAAGTAACCAATACGGGAATCTGGCATCTTGTAAGTTCAAACATGTTTTCAACATCTAGAAATATTGTGTGGAAGAGGATTTCTCGATGCATTTATTTGTAATCATATTGTAACGTAGAAAATTAGGAAAGACAAACTTCAGGATGACACGCAATTTATTTAATATAAAACCAAGTTAAAATTAATAAAATAGCAGAGAGACAATGAGAAAATTTTACAGTGTATCAACATACAAATATCGAAAATTTAAAAAAAATCTTATCATAGAATGATAAATAACCTGCTACAATAGATAAGTATTGAAACTATTGAGCACGTATTTTTGTATTTTAAATTAAACAAACTTCCTACTGTCTTTACTGCGATAATATATATATATTGGGAGGATCTGGCTCATCAATGGTGAACCCTCCCAACGGTTTCGCTAGTTTATTCTACCATACTGATTTCAGGGCTCTACTATTGTATTAGGGGGATTCTGTTTATATATTCAACACTGTATGAGAATTTTGATTTTTATGGAATTTTAGAAAACTATGGACATAAACTTTTAGAGAAAAACACAGCCACATCAAACAATGGTTAATTTCAACTCCCGACGTTTCAATTACTTCCTGTCACTCTTGTTATGATTGAACTGACAAGTTGATCCGGCAACACGGCAGACTCGATTGAAAAACATAGATATATGTAAATAAGAATGATATAAAAAGATATATGTTAATAAATAAAGATTAGAGTTCAGTTGTATGCTGCGTGATCAAAGAGGCACAAAGAACAACATAAACAACAACTCTCTTTAGGGGAATGACAAGGGAATGAAGAGAGTAGCAAGAAGTCACTGAGACATTGGGAGTTGAAATTAACTATAGGTTGATGTGACTGTGTTTTCTCTGAATTAACTTCTAACCAACAAATGATCTTCATATAAACATTTAGCACAGTAGAATTATATGTAAATGATTAGCTAGACCACTAATGAACCAAGCCCTCCCAACATTTGTCATTGCGGTAAGGAGAGTGCATAACGTTTTTTTTTAGTATTTAAAAAGAAAATTGCGTTCTTAATATAGTTTCAATACATATATACTCATGGACACAAAACTTAAGGAAGTTTTAGCATGTATATCGGGATTCCGACAATAACTCTGAAAGATATTTGAAACACAGTGACCTTTATTGAAGACACTCGAGATAACCAAGTGTGAATTTTGATAAGAAGAATAATTGTTATAACACAAACACACACATTACCAATATGGATTCTATTTCGACTGTTGATTCTAAGAAATGCTATTTTTAAAATGATCAATACAATAGCAGAGCGGCCTGGTATGGATTAAACTGGCGAAACCGCTGAGAGGGTTCACCATTGATGAGCCAGGTTTTCTCAATAATTTTTCCATCGCAGAAAGGACTGTGGGAAGATGTTTTAATATGTAAAAAAAAAAAAATTCGCTCTAAATAGTTTCAATTTACATATACAGATGGCGCTATATTCTTGTATTTAATTTTCAATCTCTCTCTCTCTGAAACTATATTCAAATTGAATTTAGCACTAAGCAATAACGCGCCATCTATACACATAAAATGAAAGAATTTAAGCACCTATGTTTCTTTTATACACAAATTGAATTCAGATTATTTATAATAAATTATGATGCATATAGTTGGCATATAAAATATATATAACGATATGCAGATTAAATGCAGAATTTCGGCTCACTTAAAGAGAGTCTAAACGGTTTTTTTTTAAATGAAATAAAAGAAATCCAGAAAATTTTCATTTTTTTTTTAATTTTCTGTTGACATTAAAAATTATTCAATTTATACTTTCAAAACATTTTTTATCAGAGAAATTATATATAATTCGCATTAGAGAGTATGTATAACAAGGTTTAATTCTGAAAATCATTTATATATTTAAATTGAATTTAAATTATTCATAATAAATTATATATGAAGCATAGTTTGTCATATAAAATATATTGAATGGTATTTAGATTAAATGCAGAGGTTTTAGTATATTTAAAATATAGTAATTTATAGAATTTTTTCAATTACTCGGTGGACATGAATAGCATCCTTTCAAATTTCATTAAATCCAAATATATTAGGTAAAGTTTTAATAATTTTAAACACGATGTTCCCTTCTTTTTTAATTTTGTAAGACGTGTTTATTTATTAAAAATATATTTAATTAAATATTAAAATGTAAAATATTTTTAATATTAAGAAAGAGAATATAATATAAAGTGTGCATATTAATTAAAAATATATATAACCTATATTAATACATACATGCGTACTTAAAGAAAAGGAAAACAGAATGTAAAAAAAAGAAAGAGGAGAATATTAATATAAATAATAGGCCTAATATTATTATATTAATATATAAATTATATAATATTATATTAATATATTATATATATATTTTTAATATTAATAAGCATAATATAATATTAATATAAATAATAGGCAATAATAATATTAATTATAATAATATAATATTGATAAGTATAATATAATATTAATATAAATTATAGGCAATATATAATAATATAATAGGTATATATCCTGACTTCTCAAATGATCATTTTTAGATTCCTGCGCGCCATCTATTGAAATAAGTGACAACTTAAAGTTTGTTTAAGATTATTCTTTGATATTTTGGCTTACCTAATTTCTTGATAAATTAAGAAAAGCCAACCATGAACTCGTTTCGGGCTGTTTTTCCTAGTCAAGAAAATGGATTTACCAAATATCATGGAACAATTTAGATCAACATTTAGTTGTTTTTTGTCCCACTAGATGGCGCTCTGCTATCTAAAATGTTCATATGAGCGGTCAGGATATTGCTTTTTTTAAATATATATATCAATACCTGGCCGTCTTCTTTTCTTTTTTACACATATATATCACAATAAGTAACTGAAGACAAGGAGGTGGCTGACCAATTAGGAAAAGAAGCTTGCAAAATCCCACCTGAAAATTCACGACTTTTCACATTTGGAATCTTCTTTTGATTTCAAATAAAAATAATATCTTTCTGGAAGTCTTCACTTCGCCATTCCATCCAAATCTACTTCTTTTAAAGCCCTAACAAGAGAATAACAAACAGCAATCTCCAGATTACGAACAGAACATTTAGGTGTCTTTAGGGACTTAAATTTTCGTGAAAAACCAAGATTTTTTCCAAACTGTCTAAAATGTGCTTCCCAATCCGCCTGCCCGCAACACCTGCTGCCCTGCATATAGTTCGCTATAAAGGACCTCTCTCTCTCTCTCTCTGGGAAAAAACCCAAATTAACAAACAAAAAACAAAAAAACTGGGACCCCTGTTGGAGATCATATGAATTATATCAGAGGGAAGAAGCAACAACACATTCAGTAACCATTACATAGCACAATCAGTAGTTGAAAATGGAATTATTTAGTACTATTTCTTTTTGTTGACTTCTCTTAGACTTTTTAAAGATACTGATTCCAAGAAGATTAATCAAAGATTATATTTTATTGATTTACAAGAGAGAGAACAAATATAAAAAAGAAACTTATAGTAAACAAAGAGAAACTCATCTTCACAGGGTTAGCACCTATTTACTTGTGATCTCACACACATACTCTGTGAGAACAATTAATTAATTAAACTTAAAATATATTATGATACATTAGCGCGCCATCTGTTATGATAATTCGAAACTATTATAGACGCGTATGATTCTTTTAAAAATTAAACAATTTTTACTGCCCTCCCATTAATTAATTTTTCATTGCAAACGGGCAGTAGAAAACTCTTCAATAAATGCATTGTTTCGATATATTTTTGATAGGATGAAGGAAATACCTTTTTTTTTTGTAAACATAAAATAATATATAAAAGACACAATTGGTGTTTTTTTATATATAATTAAAATATATGTACTGAAAGAGTACACACCATTTTAAAAAAAATACACATATGATTTGTTATTTTCAAAACTATATTTTAAACATGGTTAATTTTAAAATTAATATATGTGTATATATACTGTATATAAGATAATTATATATTTAAAATAAAATATATATTTGGGAGTTGTGTTGTAACCCAAAATTAATTACCAAAGATAAAATGCAATTCCTAGAAATTCAATATCTGCCTAAACACCATTAAAAATTCTTCGCCATTTTTTGGCAGAAGATTCAGAAGTGGATCTTATTAACCTCTTTTAATTTGAGATCCCCCCCCCCCCCTCTTCTTTAATTCTTTCTTTTAAAAAACGTTTCCTGTAATATTAATGATGTTGTGCTCTTTCCAAAAAAGACAAAATATATTTTCCTTTTTCCTTTCTTTTCTAAAAAGCTTCTATAGGATTTACTTTTATATCCCTATCTCTAGTTGCGGGTGATTTAATTTTAAATTATTTTTGGTTTTATCCCATTAAAATTATTTAGAAAACCTTATTTATATTTTTTAGATGTGAAAGATTTTATTATACCACAAGCACATATTGCCTTTTTTTTTAACGATAAAAAATAGAGGGGAAAGAGAAAATGTATTTCTGACTTATTTATTCATAATGGTTAAAAGGACCATAATACTCCGTAAAAAGGAATCAAACTTCAAAAACAAAACATAAATAAATATTACTAAAGAGTCATTAGGATTGGCTCTTAGGGTAGTTGGCGTTCTGCGCTACAGGAACCTGGGTTATAAATATATTTCTTAGTTCTTTATCTTGATGTAACTAGGTCGAAAGGGGATGCTGCCATATTGACGAACAGAATCCAGAAATATATTCTGGGATATATAATATATATTTACATAGCAATAACGCGCCATCTATATATGATTTATTTGTGAAAAGAAACATTCGCCTTTTAGTTTTTCATTTATATTGTAATATCGTGATTTGTCGTGAAATTTGTTTAGAGTGAAATCAAAGTAATTAAATATGTAAATATTTTAATAGTTCGATGTTATGTAAATTCTGTAACTATATTTCTTTCTTTTTCGTTAGATTGAAGATGAGAAAGACATCACTCACTTCTAGAGCCTTAATTTAATAATAAAACCTGCTGAAATAGCTGTGTACCTCTAGTTATTTAATTGCGACAATATATATTGAAAATTGAGCAATCCATAATTAAAATTATATTAAAAAGAAGATGCATATATTGGAACAATAAAATACTTATAAATCTAATATATAAATCTTTTTAATATATATATAAGAAAAAATCCATTAATAGGAAAGTTTATTTTACAAATATTGCAATTTTTTTATTGTCCATACTGCGATAAAAAACGGTTATAAAAATATATTTCTCATCACTTTTTTTTTTATCGTAGTAAGGACAATAGAAATTCTATATTATTTGTAAAAGAAAATTTCGTGCTTAATGGTTTCATTTCTTTTTATCTCTATTATAGTTTTATTTCTATTTATCTTATATAGATGGCATGTTACATTGCCTTTTAATTGATATGTACGAATTAATAAAGTATACTTACTCTCTACCTACCTAATTTCTTAATAAGATATTAAACAATATCGTGAGAGTGAGGGCTAGAATGTGGATGGAAATTTGGAAGTGAGCTAGGCGGTCGTCTGATTGAAGTAGGAGCCTGTCCAGACGACTCTCATCGACTCGACTTCCTATAGTCGCAATCCTGATGTGCTCCAGCGCAATATCGAAGAAGGTGGCAGCGTCGACTATTTCGACTTGATCCAAGAGCTCCGCGAGGCTTTCTACCAAACCCAATGCCAGGTCTTTAGGCGACTCCTCGGAGATGTTCAGGTCACCGAGGATCCACGCACCTTTTTCATATGCCATAGCTGCAATGGTCTGTAGCTGGTGGCATAGCTCTTCAGGAGCATGAGGGAGGTGAGAATTGACGCACGTCATGGAGACACCCCGGACGGCGAGGTCAATGACAGCTATCTTGCCAGGCCATAGGATCTGCTGCCGGTGAACAACGACCTCAGGCGCGAAGTCGCAGACGAGGCCTGATCCCAACGGTGGTCGTAGTGGGCACAATGACGACGCTGTAGCCGTGGCAGAGGTCTCCTACGTCGTCCAGAGACATGACAGCGATTTCCTTAAAAAATCAGATGCCGATCTCATACATCTTGAGAAAACAGCTGAGCTGAATTCTCCTCTAAAGAGCGGCAATGCCGCGCACGTTCAAGATGGCAACACGGAATCTCCTATTGGCTACCAAGCAGAGTTTCTGGCAGGTGACAGCTTTTTGTACAGGTTGTTGCTGGTGTCCCCATAAGCCGTGTCCGGCCATAAGCGCCGTGGCAAAGGTGTCGATGGCCTGTCTCTGCTGGCCGTTCGATTGGGCCATCAGCTTGCCCATCACACCACTGTTGGTGAAGGCTTGGAGTTGTTCTCTCTCCAGTCTCAACTCCTGAACGCTGATGATCGCCACAGATGCCCTTTCGTTTTTCATGAGAAAATCCATTTGTTTCTGGGCCAAAGTCTGCCTCTCTTGGAATAGAGTAATCTTCTGGCTTTGAGGTGGTGGGCTGGAATCTACCTTCGTCCGATCATTTGCGTCGTTTTAAGGAGGATCTGCGATGGCTGTGGAGGCATGTCAGCTGCTGGTGTTGGCGAAGCTGCTGTGGAGGTATGAGACGAAGAGGCAAGCGGTTTGCTCTAGGCATTTGGGCGCGCAACAGGCGGCCGCTTGGAGAAAATCAGCTTGTCTTCTGCCATGCCAGTCTTTTGAAGACAGTTGGACCGCTTATGTCCTTTCTTACGGCAGAAGGAACAGTGGGTTCCGTAGCTCACATAGACTGGCGTGATTACTCCCTTGGCCTTGATATCCAGCCGGGCAGGAATCTGGGAGAGCCTAACTTTGTCGTGCATAGTGATAAAGATTTCCCGACGAGCGTCAGCCCAGCAGGAATTGTCCAGCTCCATCATTTGCTGGACGATGGATGTCACTCAGCCGTAGGGCTTGAACGCCGCGAACAGGTCAGCGTCTGTTACAAAGAACAGCACGTTTCCCAAGGCGATACTTTCTGGCTTCTTCCTAAGGGCGAAAGCTCGCAGAGTGGCGTCTCCAATGTCTTCGATTAGTCTACCAGCGAGATGCATACTGGAGAGGCTGACTAAGATATGCCCCCTCCATCTTAGTCATCTGGTAGACGCAGCCCTTTCCCAACTTCGCTCCCAGCGCCATGAAGTACTGCGCCTGGCTGAATTCTGGGGAAAATCCAAGTAGACACATTGGTCTACCTGACCGGCCGCCGACTTGGCTCTGAAGTCCGCCTGTTTGTGCAGAGTCTTCACTCGGGGCTTGTTCGCAGAGAGGACAACGATGGGCTTAATGGCTGCAGACTGGAAGCGGCCCCTTTTGTTCTGCCGATCTGCCGCTTCTCCGGAAGGCCTCTTTTGCTCATAGCTAACGAGAATGAAGCCATTGTTTTATTTATACATCGGCAATTGTTTACCTTGGTCGACGAGGTCATCTAATTCGTCAAAGGCTTGCCTGTTCCAGGCTGAAGTTCTTTTGTCACCACAGTAACTGCAGGGGTTTGAGGGTCGTTGATGGCATCAGCAGGTCGCGATGGTGAGGGCTATCAGCCAATACCATTGAAATTTAAGGAGGTGGGGAACCCTCATCAAATAAAGAAAAATTAAATTATTTATTTATAGGGTTAAAAAAATAACTTTAAAGAGAACACGCCAAGGCTGGCGGGGCGTTCAGGAGCGCGCGCACATGCATCCACGCTGCTCGAAAGAGAGAGGAGTTGTACACGTTGTCGTTTTTCGACAACCACCCGGGGTTGAATCCCGCATTAAACACTTTTTTTTTATGATTTCCAATTGCCTCCAATTATTTTACAAGTCCAACCCTACCAGTGAGTGTAAATATCCAAATGGACTTATATTTGAAAAAGTCGAAAGTTTTTCACATGTGTAGATATGTAATTAGTATTAAAAGGCAGTCGTTAACTCCAAACTATATTATCATAGCCACGCTGTGCACTTGGGATAAAAGAGCACACAGCCAGGCCGGGAAAGAACGTCCCACTGTGTTGGCTCAAGCTTTAATTAGATCCTTTGTCCGAGAGTTAATTCCTCTAGGCCAACACTTCCTTTCTGTCTGCCCCCCGGAACCTCTTCCGCTCTCTGATAACACTGGAGACATTAACTGTGATGTGAGAAATAACAGATTTCAGCGGTAACAAGGAAACGTGGTCGTGCCTTTAACCATATGTGTTGGGTCCGAAGACCATTTCATCATTTTATTATCATTGTTATTATTATTACTAGTACATGTGTGGTACAGACCATGATAATTATGATGGGTAATAATTGGCGGCTGATTTTACTGTAAATGCACCACATGTCTACACGTGTAGAAAGAAGTTCGACTTTTGCACTTACAAATGTAACAGAGAGCCCAGATTGGTTACTTGCACTCACTGGTGGGGGTTGGAATTTTGAAAGAAGCCATTGGAGCAGTTTTTTATTCAGAAAAAAAGTGTCCAATGCGGGATTCGAGCCTGGGTCATGGCTATAGGAAATCGACAGTTTATACCACTCGTCCACCGACCCCTCCATTCCATCATTTTCAAGAGGAGTGCTAACCGTTCATCCTTTTTTAACCAGTAAGATAGAAAATAGACTGACTCACCAGAAGAACCTGTAGAGATGTTCCGTCGAAGTTCGGTTATCAAACTGCGTACGAAACTTTAGAAATGATCCCTTGAAGTAAGTTCATTCAACCTGTAGAGATGTTTTTAGTATATTACAAAATTCACTAAAGACTATATAGCAATATGTATGTTTTTTACCTTTATACCGGACGAGTTTCAAGTAAAAGGCGGTTCTATGACGGACCTAATCACAAATATACGGAGACCTTTTCAAATAATATACTCTTTGAGAAACTATTTTGGAAATTTTGAACTTTGTAATCTTTTTTCAGGCAATTTTATGCAGCTGTCTAAACTATTATTTTCTCTGATAGATTAAATTTTAGAAGAAACCATCCCGAAGTCGGTGGCCAGTGGTAAAACCGTCGGTTTCCAACAGCCATTAACTGGGATCGAATCCCACATTGGACACTTTTTTTATATTTGAAGAACTTGTTCATATTACTCATTGTAAATAACATAAGCTAGGTTGCTCTTTTTGAGCGGTACCTAATAAAGGTATTTAGGACTGGATATCTGCTACATCAGGTCTCTCTTCCGCTAGGTCTTTACCATTATCCGGTGAACTCTGACCTGCAGGATTGGGTCTTCAGGCAAGGCCTGAATGATGATGCTCTGATCATCTTTGTATTTGGAAGTAAAAGTTCTTCCCAATCACAGAACTGAGGGGAGTGCAAGAAGACCTTGTCTGGAGTAGAACTCCCTCAAGGTGGAGAAGTCCCTCAGGCTGAAGTTGTAAATACAGTAGAACCTCCCTGTAAAGTACACCTAATTACAGAGCCAGAGTGTTCTTTAGAGAGGGGAAACCATCCCCAAAAACTGACCCAAATCAGAAAGATTTGTTTATTAACAGAAGATATTCTGTTTGGCATAATTTCTAGTTTTTTTTTTTTTTTTTTGAAAGATGGGGTTTTATAAATAGGATTAAATATCCACTTTATAACCTTAACAGTACTATTTGTTGGATTATACACTCATGGACAAAACTTAAAGAAGTGGAAAGTCTTTGATGTTGTCGGTCATGTCTGCTAGTAAGCTAAACTGGCAAAACCGCTGGGAGCATTCACCACTTATGAGCCAGGCCCTTCCCAATATTTTCTCAACAGAATATAAGGACAGTAGAGAGTTTGCTTGATTTTAAAATAATAAAAATTCGTACTCATTTCAAGTTGTACCTTTTAACATGTATATCGAGATTCAGACAATAACTCTGAAAGATATTTGATACACAGTGACCTTTATTGAAGACACACGAGATAACCAAGTGTGAACAAAATATTGCAGCTGTCTCCTTCTTAAAAAAAAAAAAAAATAGATGTCCAGTGAAATCAAAGACTTTCCACTTTCTTAAGTTTTGTACATGAGTGTATATTTCCCTATGCTTAAAACTTATTAAAGCAATATGCAAATATTATATAAAGTGAGGACATGGCCTTTCAAGTTGGGAAACTCACATGGACTTCTCATCAAGTTAATCTCCAGGTCTAGACAATTTTGTTATTTTGACAATTAAAAAACCTTTTTTAATTGACCCTCTTCGGTTAACAGTTAGATTAAAGGAATAGAATGAAAAATATAGATGACATTAAACACATTACATAGGGTAGAACCTCCATGAGAGGACACCTCTCTACAAAGGACAGTTTTCATTTGCAAAATTACCATTTTTACTATTTCGCAACTCTCCGGTAAGAGGCCACCTCTTCCTAAAGAATACTCTGGCTCTGTAATTAGGTGCACTTTACATGGAGGTTCTACTGTATTTACAACTTCAGCCTGAGGGACTTCTACTCCAGACAAGGTCTTCTTGCACTCCCTTCAGTTCTGTGATTGGGAAGAACTTGTACTTCTGAATATGAAGATGGTGAGAGTATCATCATCCAGGCCTTGCCTGAAGATCCAGTCCTGCAGGTCAGGGTTCACTGGATAATGGTAAAGACCTAGCAGAAGAGAGATCTGATGCAGCTGCTCTCCAGTCCTAGAATCTTAAGCCTACTTTCATTGATTACCCTTACTAGATGTTCCTTGATATTGTTGCATCAATTTTAATGCGCCCTACATTTATTCAAATATTCTATGATATTTAATATTTATTTAAAACAGATTATATACTATGGTATTGTCTCTTTTGATAGTTTCATTCCTTTTGTAATATTTTTATTGTACATATATCTTGATTGGTTATTGGAGAGAGAGAGAGGAACTAGATGAAGACGAAGGATTGCGACCTACGAGGAAGACAACGAATAAATAAACACAATAACTTTAAAAGGTAATTTACTTTTATTTACTTTTTCTTATTTGCTTTAAGTATGGAAACCCGCTCGGGAAACGTTTATGATACCAAGAAGGAGGAAACCAAGGTCGACGACCCTGAAAAGCTGCAACAATATAATTACACACTATACAATATTCCAGTCTCATATAATAATAATGAGTCTGGAGATTAAACTGGTAAAACCATTGGGAGGGTTCAGCACTGATGAGCCATGCTTCCCCATTATAAGACTACACTACCTACAGTCTGTATTAAAGGGCACAGATCATAAAGCAGATTTATTAAAATAGCATTTTAATTTTGGTTGCTTGTGAAAATATCCTGCTCTGCCTCGTGCAAAAAGGAGAAATAGGAGGAACCCATACCAGCACGTATCAGAACGCAGCCAACTGTTATAATACTGCTTGGGTTGGTAGAGATTTCATGACTGTCAAAAGAATATGGAATTAATGGATCCAGGACAGAACGTTGTGCAAGATCTAGGCAGCCATCGGCACCTACCAGCTGAGAGAACAGATATCTTGTTCTCATGGCCCTGCAAGATTGTACAGCCACATCACTCACGATGAGTCAGGAACTTGGGTTGATTCCAGGAGCAAGGATAGCGTGACAACACTAGCAGAACAATGGGCTCTCAGTATGGTGACCATTGCTATGGCTTTCCTTGACACAGCAACTGAGGTAAAATTACCTACAGTGGTGCATTGAATAACTGTATTGCCTCTGCTAAAATGGGGAAAATGCAGTGTTCTTCAGTAATTTGCTTTTGTATGAAAGAATATGTGAGGAGAAAAATAAAGCTGGATGCCATTTATGGGAACCATTCTCCACCATGACTACAGTTAGATATTGGTTTAAGGAATTTAAGAAATTTATTTATTTATGCTTATGAGGTGATACAGCAACGTATTTACAATTTGAGAGGAGACAAAATGAATTAAATCTAGAAAAAAGAAGTGAGGACATATCGGTCATTAAAGTCTGAGAGGCAAGGTCTTCAGCCAGTTCAGGGCTTCCGGGGTGACAGAATGGAGATTGGAGATTCCTCCATTGAATTTGTACAGCGGGCAGTCATCTAGTATATGGGACATTGATTGTGGGACGTTGCAGGCACAATTTGGATCTTTGGTGTAGCCCCATAACTTCATCAGCTCTGCACACCTTCCCTGACCTGTCCTAAAGCGGTTTAGAAGCACCCATTCTCGTCGAGGGAGGGAAAAACCTGGGATCTTGACACTTGGGCTTGTGATGAGGTTCTTGTTTGGGATATCGGAGCTGATCCAGGAATTTGTCCATGCTTCTGAGATATTAAAATTTTGGGAGAGAAGTTGGTTTCCTCTGGACCATATCGGCTTCCTTGATTTTAGTCTATGTTTTGGGGGAGACTGTAGGATTGGGTTAATTTCGAGGTCGGGTGAATCCAAGAGTTTTTGGTACATTTTCTTGGTGGCTTCCTTTCTGCGTAGCTCAGGCGGAGAGATGTGAGCAAGAACTGGAAGCCAGTCGATTCTTGTAGGTTGGCAAACCCCTGTTATAATTCGTAAGGTAAAATTTAGTTGAGTGTCTATTAGCTTCGTGTGGCAGCTCCCCTCCCAGACTGGAGCACAATACTCAGCCGTGGAGAAGATCAATGCCAAGGCAGAAGTACGCAGGGTGTTGGCATCACTGCCCCAGGAAGAGCCGGCCAGCTTATGGAGGATATTGTTACGTGATGATAGTTTCCCCTTTAACTTGGTGAGATGAATTTTGAAGGTGAGAGTGCGGTCAAGATGAATGCCTAGGTATTTGGGATGTTCGCTATGAGTTATCTGAGAGTTATTGATAAATAGGTTGAGTTTTCTTTCAGCTCTGTGATGGTTAAGAAATGGAAGAATCAAAGCATAAATGTTTTGTTTAAACATTAAACAAACTTCTACAGTCTTTACTGTTATGAAGAAATATTTGGAGGGCTTCGCTCATCAGTGGTGAACCCTCCCAGTAGTTTCACCAATTTATTCTTTCAGACCGCTTGTTAGAGCTCTAATACTGTATTGAACAATTCTGCTTATATATGCTGTAATGAAGGGTGGAATCTTAGAAATTTAAGCAACTATGGGCATAAGCTTTTAAGACAGTAGAATTTATTATAAGGAATTTAAAAGAGGTCGTTCATCTTCATTGATGAAGACTACCCAGCTGATGGGGTTACCAAGGAAATCATACAAAAAGCTGGCACAACATGATTTTTTCAGAAGACAAAGGAAAGTATGTGAAGTAGCAGAGGCCATAGATGTGTAATGGGAATGGTATTTAATATTTTATACCTGGAAGAAGGTTGAGATGAAAAAGTAATAGGCCAGATGGAGATCCTGATTTGCTTGCAGTGGACAATAAGGGGAATTATGAAAAAGGCATCTCTTGATTATGCAACAGTTGCTGATGGAATAAATAATGTCAAGAAGCTCCATCCAGATGGGACACCTGTCAATCATCCCTGGAACCCGGGGGGGGACCACAAGTGTGAGGGGTTCTCGGAAGCTGATCTGTAAATAAGGAAAATGGGACGCCTCAGTGGCTGACGCCGCTCATTATTATTATCTTTACCTGGGGATACGTTTTTTTATCATCTGACTCTCTCTCTCCCTTAAATATCTCTTGTAAATAATTTTATTGGAGAACTAAAAGGTAAATAGATGGAAAAAATTGCCGGGAGGAAATTGATCCATAAAAGCATAGGGCGCTTCTCCCGTCAAAATGGCATCAGGATGGCGTCAGTTTTTGACGTTTATTTTGACGGGAGAAGCGCCCTATGATTTTATGGATAAAAGGTAAATACCCACCTTTATAATAAATTAATTATCCCCAATTTTGCCCTTGCTTTATTTATCTCTGTGACAATATCAACAGTTGATTTATAATAATTCCAGAATATTTGTTAGCTTTCCTTGATTAATCAATAAAAGGTATTTAGCCAATTGGGGAATTATTAAAAATCAAAGATTAGTTGATTTTTATTCTAACAAATATCACAAGCCATCGGCAACTTTTAGTCACATAATCAGGAGATACCTTTTTCTTAATTTAAGCCATATGGAAAGGATTTTTTCTTGTGTCTGGTTGTGTCCATCGATGTGAGAATTGGATTCACTATTTTTTTTTTGCTTATCCCAAGTACACATGGTACAGGCCATGATAATCATGGTGGGTAGTTAGCGACTGCTTTTACTGTAAGTGCACCACATGTCTACAAATGTGAAAAGCAGTTTGACTTTGCACTTACAAATGTGCCAGAGCCCCGTTTGGTTACTTGCACTCGCTGGTGGGGTTAGACTTTTGCAAGAATCGGGGGCCATTGAAGCATTTTTTTTTTTTTAAACAGAAAAAAGTGTCCAATGCGGGAATCGAACCCGGGTCATAATGGTCGAAAACCAAACGGTTTAACCAGCCTTCTACCGACCCCCCTACTGGATTCACTATTATACCCAGGAACCAAGCAAGAATCTAAACAATGGCTTAAAGAAAACTTTTTAAAAGAAGACAAACATGGTACTACTTTACAGAAAAGTTATGGCGATGGTTTTTGATATACGAAGACAGTCATTCACATATACTTTAAAAAATAAAAAAAAGGTAGAGGGGAAGCCAATATAATTCAACCTCTTCAACAATAAATAGATGGATACAGAATGGATGAAGAAAATGTTCACCATGACATTTCAACATCGCATTTACCTAGAGTCATCTAACTTTACAGGTGTACACAGTAGCCCCCGATTCTTGCAAAAGTCCAACCCCACCAGCGAGTGAAAGTAACCAAACAGGGCTCTGGCACATTTGTAAGTGCAAAGTCGAACTGCTTTTCACATGAGTAGACATGTGGTGCGCTTACAGTAAAAAAGCAGTCGCTAACTACCCACCATGATTATCATGGCCTGTACCATGTGTACTAGGGATAAGCAAAAAAAAAACACAGTAGCTTTGTGGCTACTAACCACAAGAGGTTGTTCAGTCAGGCTATATGAATTGGTGGTACATCAGTCTAGTGGGACTGATATCAGTCAGAGAGTGATGGGCACTAATAGACCAATTTATAAATAGACCAATAGATAAATTCACTACTTTATTCTTTAAGAAAAAGGGCATCTCCTTATCGTGCAACTGAAAGTTGCTGATGGCTTGCGCCATCTATCGGAATAAATATCAACTATTCTCGTTGATTTTTAATTATTCCAGAATTGGCCAAATACCCATTCTTGATTAATTAAGAAAAGCTAACCACGGACGCGTTTCGGGCTGCTGGCCCTCATCAGCGTGGTGCAAGCTGTACCTCAACGACCAAAAAATTGGTCATTAAGGCATCCTGAAAAATCATGAAATGGGTAGTTAAGGCCAGAATTGCGTGAGGACGCTACACAATTTGAAAAAATAGTACAAATGCAATATTGTACTGGGATAAGGTGCATAAATTAAGAAAAAGGCAAAGGACCCTTCTTAAGTTTCCTATTCAAACTGAATGTTATCAATGATCCAACATGTGAATGCCGCTTAGATGTTGAATCACCAGAGCATCTTCTTTTAACTTGCCCTCTGACTAATCAAATTGTATGTAGATACTTTGAAACATTACCAAATTCTCTTTGTGTATATACTCTATCTTATGAGAACTTTGTTAAGTTTAGAACTATTTGTACAATAATTTACAAAACACTACTAATCCATCGTGTAAATAATTAATCATATATGTGTAAATAATACTAGCACAGCACAATAGTCCTTTGGACTTCGTGCTTTTGTAACAATAAATAAAAAAAATAGACCAATTTGGAGAATATTTGTCCTTATAAGTCAACAACAAAAAACCTTTAGAGTCAACACCCCACATTGGATACTTGATTGTATATACATATATTTAGAATTAAAAATAAAGAAGGCATTTTCTGACCAAAAGCACATGTGCTTGAGATGGCCTGTTCTAAATCTTGTTAGTGTTGTTTGATGCTGTCTATTTCTGATGTTCAGAGCTCCTCCTGGGTTCACTCCACTGTACCAGCTGTGCTTAGGTGGGGTCCTCCAGTTCTTGTTTATTTTTGATTTGGCTATTGTTTCTATTTCTTTAAAAGTAAGTTTATTTTTCAGTGGCAAGGGTTCTTTTGTGCCTTTTTTTCGCTAGCACATCAGCAGCTTCATTGCCTTCAATGCCAACGTGTGAGGGTATCCATTGAAGGTGAATTTTTGAGGTTTTTGAAAGATTACATCTATGTATTCACTATAATCTTGTGATGCTCAAGTATGATGCAGGAGATATATATATTAAAAATAATAAAGGCATATCCTGACCAGATGCACATGTGCTTTTCAGATGGCAGAGTGCCATCTAGTGGAACAGATATCAACTAAACATTGATTTAACCTGTTCCCTGATATTTGGCCAACCCAATTTCTTGATAAATCAAAAAAAGCCATCCACGAACGCATACCGCGCTGTTGGCGCTCGTCAGCATAGAGCAGGCTTTACCACTGCGACCAAAAATGTTTTTGATCCCAGAGGCTTCTTGAAAAACCAAGAAATGGGAAAGTGGTACAGCCTGCTCCATGCTGACAAGTGCCAACAGTGCGAAACGTGTTCTTGATTTATCAAGAAATTGGGTTGGCCAAATATCAGGGAACAGGTTAAATCAATGTTTAGTTGATTTCTGTTCCACTAGATGGCGCTCTGCCATCTGAAAAGCACATATGCTTCTGGTCAGGATATGCCTTTTATTTTTTTTAATGTCAACACCTGACCTTTTATATTTTATTTTTTTCTATTGTTTTTTCATATATATTAAAAATGAAGGCATTTCCTGACCACGAGCACATGTGCTTTTTAGATGGCAGAGCGCCATCTAGTGGAGCAAAAATAAACTAAACGTTTATTTAACTTGCTCCGTGATATTTGGCCAACCCAATTTCTTGATAAATCAAGAAAAGCCATCCACGAACGTGTTTCGCGCTGTTGGCGCTAGTCAGCATGGAGTAGGCTGTACTCCTGCGACCAAAAATTGCAGAATGAATACTTGAAAGGAATAAGATGAATACTTGGTACTGAGTTCAAATCTTTTCTTTTTCTCTGTATTGTTCTACATGTGGTCATATAGTGTTCTAGTTGATTCGTGATCTTTCACTTTACACAAAGCACATGCCAAGTTACCAAAAGTTGAACTTAACTTGATGGACACTAACAACAACAACTAATCCTTCTTCTTTCTTATCTATACACAAATATGACAACAAAAAGTAAAAAATCCAAATAAATAATAATAAACCTAGCAGTTTGAGGTCTGTGTGTCCTGTTGGAAGATTATCAGCAAACAACCAAGGAAGAGTGAGGGTTGTAATTACAGTTTAATTCTACAAGTCTACAACAACAAAACGAAAACGAAGAGCTGCAAAGTTCCAGCAGAGGTCCCAGACTGCCGCCATTGTTCCAGATAAAAGAGGACTGCGCTAAATGCATTGTTTGGAATCAAGAGGAGATCATTGAAGTCTCGTGTTGGTTCGGCAGTCCTCTATTGTCCCCCTTCGTAGCGAGAGGCAGTCTGAGACCCCTGCTGGGACTAATTATGGTACAGAGCTATGTACATCAGTCGGACAATTCCTCGGCAGTTGCAATGGCCTCACTCTTGTAGGAGGAGTCATGGCGGGCCAGCATGCGCAGCAACGCACGAATTTTGAGCCACCATTGGTGCCGAGGAAGTCTGGAGTTGAAATTGGCTTGGGACCTCAGCCGCTGCACAGGAGTGAAGAGATACTGACGCTGGACCAGACCCAGAAGAACAACACTTTCAGAATCCATGTGCTCGCCACCAGTCTTCAGCTGGGTGACCAGCCAGTCTGCTGCCTTGGCAGCCATCTTTGTTCCAAAGTTGCGATCGAAGGGTGAGGGAGAGCCTCCCTGTACACACAGAAGTTGACGTCAGAAAAAAAAAAAAGTTTTCTCTATAAATCCACTTTAACAATGGGAACCCAAGAGAGTTATCAATAAATATAAATGGAAGTCAAAATTCGAAACTATTATAGACAAGTATGATTCTTTTTAAAAAAAACAATTTCTACTGTCCTTACTGCAATGGAAAAATTAATGGGAGGGCCTGGTTCATCAGTGGTGAACCCTCCCAGCGGTTTCGCCAGTTTAATCTACCATACCCATACCAGGTCCTTCCATTAATTTTTCCATTGCAGTAAGGACAGTAAAAATTGTTTATTTTTAAAAAGAATCATACGTGTCTATAATAGTTTCGAATTTTGATAACAGATGGCGCGCTAATGCATAATAAATGGGAAATCAATATTTTATTTCTCATCCAAAAACTTGAAATTTACTTTGCCGATTCAAATGCCATTTTCATTATATCTTAGCACATCTTTCTGAGAGGAGGTGTATGCACATTAAAACATCAACACTTGAGGGTACTAAAAATTGACAAATTTGTATAATTTAGGATTATAAAGTGACGATAATAATGATATGATTAATTATTTGCTATCATCACAATTGTTGTGTTGTCATTAGTGTCCACCAAGTCAACTTTTGGGACTATATGAGCCAATATTTTCCAATTTGATCTGTTAGTGTCCATCACTTGGAGCTTAAATTCCGCCTTTGCCGGTCCCAAGCCCGGATGAAAAAGGAGGAGGGGGAGCAGTAACAAGCTCATTAAAAAAACCTGGGCTCAGCTGGCCCGGCTGATAGTACCCTGTAAGGGCTCCTGATCCAGGGATACAGGATGAGCAGTGTTTGTACTCCATGTTAGGAGCGGCTGCACATGGCGTCTGTTCCTCATGTCAGAGGCGGCCATTTCTTTTGGAGCTAAGTCGGCATGCCACTGAGTAGTGCTTCCAGTCTTAATGACAAAGGCAGACGCATTCTACTTCATCCAATTATGGTGGTTATCAAACAAACACCATCAAGGGTCACAACTTGATATCCTAATATGATTGAGTGGAGATAAGAAAGAAGAAGAAGAGTTGGAGCTTATCTAGTGATCTTCCGGTAGCTTTCTTGACCCCTTTTAGTCAGCTCATTGCAGGTTTTCCTCTCTTCGTTCAATTTTTCTCAACATCACTATTATTATTATTACTTATATTATTTATTATTTTATACAATCTCTCAATAATAATATTTGGGAAATTAAATCATTTAGCACGAATTTTTCTTTATACACAATAATAAATTTCTACTGTCCTTACTGCGAGGAAAAAATATTGGGAGGGCTTGTCTAATCAGTGGTGAACCCTCCTAGCGGTTTCTCTGGGGTCAGGTAGCGGTCTGGTAGATTAAATTGATGCAACTGCTGAGAGTGCTCACCACTGATGATCCAAGCCCTCCCAATATTTTTCATCACAGTATGGACAATAGAGGTTTGTTTTGTGTATAAAAGAAACATTCGTGCTAAATGATTTATTTTCCCATATATAGATGGTGCGTTATTGCTTTGTGATATAATAATATTTATTAAAACAATTATTTTATAAACTAATGAATAATCTGATAAGGCACAATTTGGATTATAGATTATAAACACAAGGTAATAAGACCAAATAAATAAATAGTGTGTGACGTTTTAGTAACAGCATTGTTACCGAAACGTCACACACTATTTATTTATTTGGATTTGGTCTTATTACCGTGTGTTTATAAGGAATAACCTCTTTATATATATCTTGGTTGCTTGTGTTTGAATTATCTGGTAACCTTCTATCGCAAGATCAATTTCCTTAGTGAACCCTGTTTCTGTTAGTACAAATATTTCGTATTTTTTAAGGAAATCAATAAGTTTAAACGTCATAGCATTCTATTATATCCATTAATATTATAATTCAAGATTTTAATTTTTGTGTTGTGTACGCGCTACTCTTTATATATTATACTAGCCGAATGACCCGGGCAACGCCCGTGTTTTACCCGATTGAATGTTTTGATTCAAATACTATTTGTTACAATTATAAATTGGCGCCTTAAATAAATGCATATATTAGTTAA
This sequence comes from Cordylochernes scorpioides, assembly GCA_030710605.1. NCBI lineage: Eukaryota > Metazoa > Arthropoda > Arachnida > Pseudoscorpiones > Chernetidae > Cordylochernes > Cordylochernes scorpioides. The sequence continues at coordinate 12,823,393 of CP092863.1, forward strand.
TAACTATAGCCTATGTGCTTTATCTGTCTATGTACTGTTGGCTTCCGTAGGCGTCTCTTACTGGGAAAAAGAAAGAGAGGATTCCATTTAGTTATTAACTAATATATGCATTTATTTAAGGAGCGACCCGCTCCAACACAATAGTTACAAAAACGAAAAAGCGAGTGGGGGGGGCATGATGGGGGGGGGCAGAGGTGGCGTGATTGTAGCCAACCAATAGGAGGGCGCCATTCCAAAAAAAAAGCAAACGGTGACAGAGTTGATAAATGATTAGGAGATGAAGAATGACGCTCGTAACTGTATATAGAATAAGGTAAAGTCTAAGAGGAAAGAAGAAAAGTTTTCTTTCATGATAAGATAACATTAGAACAACAATAGCTATCAAACCTCAGCTACAGGTGTGATTCTCTTAGAAGAGTAGAAACTTGAATGGAAGAAAGCTCATGTTTTAATATAATAATAACAAAATATACTGAGGGTCGGTGGAAGGATGGTTTAAACCGATGGTTTTCGACCGCTATGACCCGGCTTTGATTCCCGCATTGAGAACTTTTTTCTGATTTAAAAAAAAAAAAATGCTCCAACGGCCCCCGATTATTGCAAAAATCTAACCCCACCAGCGAATGCAAGTAACCAAACGGGGCTATGATACATTTTTAAGTGCAAAGTTAAACTGCTTTTCAGATGTGTAGACATGTGGTGCACTTACAGTAAAAGCAGTCGCCTACTTCTACCGACGATGATTATCATGGCCTGTACAACGTGTAATAGGAATAAGCAAAAAAAAAACTTTGTTTTTCATAGACTTTCCATTGAAACAATATTTGATGGATGGGAGGATATTGGATGAAACTGGTCAGTCAAGATTCTTAGAGCTTCTTATCTTCACTCAATTATATTAGACCTGGAGACTTTGACATGACTGGGTGAAGTAGAATGCATCTGCCTTTGTCATTAAGACTGGGAGCACTACTCAGTAGCAGGCCACTGACTTAACTCTAATATTAAATGGCCGCCTCTGACATGAGAGACAGATGTAAGGTACATTTGCTCCTAACATGGAGTACAGACACTGGGGCAGTGTAGATAACGTGTTGTAGTGTCACACACACACCTGCTGCATGTGTCCCAGCACATTCTTCCTGGAGGAGAAGATATCCTTGCCTTCCTCACAGTAGAGTTTGTAGATGAAGTCTGTGGTGTAGTTGCTGTTGGCATACTCATTCCTGGACAACCCCACAGCATCAATCAGCTATCTACCTCACTCTACTGTGCTGTATCTACATGGCATAGGGATGGTATATGGAGACTTCCTCTATTATAACGACAAGGCACAATTTGGATTATTAATATATATAGTCACGACCGTCTTTCCTCATTCCTCATCGGCCGGCCGCATCTGTCACGGATGCGCGCGCATCATCATTATGATCATTATCATTATCTAATGATAATAATTATTATTATTAATATTAATATAGTCACAACCGTCTTTCCTCAATCCTCATCGGCCGGCCGCCTCTGTCACGGATGCGCGCGCACAGGGAGGTCACGTGCTCGCCGGCTCCCTCGAGCCGGATTTGAACCAGCGACCTAAGGATCACCGTTGTAACATCTACAGTCGGGTAAAACACGGGCGTTGCCCGGGTCATTCGGCTAGTAGATTATAAACATAAGGTAATAAGACCAAATCCAAATAAATAAATAGTGTGTGACATTTCGGTAACAGCGTTTTTACCGAAACATCACACACTATTTATTTATTTGGATTTGTTCTTATTACCTTGTGTTCCTCTATTATAATAAAACCTCTTTGTTAACACCTAGTTGCAAAACCAGTGTCCTTCTTGGAGAGATGTTCTCATACCAAAGAATTTTTCTTATTAGTAAAAATAGTAATTTTGGGAATGAAAACTGTCCTTTGTAGAGAGGTAGCCTCTAGCAGAAGTGTCCTCTTATGAAGGTTAATACATAATATAATAAAGACATTTATGATTATGTGTGGACATGGGGTGAGTACACTTAGAGTAAAAGCAGTCACTAACTACCCACCATTATTATCATGGTCTGTACCACTGGTACTTGGGATAAGTAAAACAAGAATAACCCTTCAAGTTCAGACTATGGAAGTAAAATGAACAAGATAATAGTTGTAGCAGTCTGGTGGATTAAATTGGCGAAATCTCTGAGAAAGTTTACTATTGATGAGCCAAGCCTTCCCAATTCTTGTTGTTTCTTATCCCCTTGTGGAAAGATTACACAAATTCCATGAATCCATGCTCCTCAAGCTGTTTGATAATAAGCAGTTGCCTCTCCCAAAGGTCATGTTTAGTGCATCTAATGCAAGACAAAAAGTGTTCTGGTTCAAATCACTTTATTAGGTACCGCTCAACAAGAGCAACCTAGTTCATGTTAATTGAAACAGTGAATAATATGTGAAGTTCACATATTAAACAAAATTTTAACGCGGGATTCAATCCCGGTTCATGACTGTCGGGAATCGAGGGTGTTACTCACTCGTCCACCGACTTTTTTGAAAAAATGTGTTCTGGAGATGCAGGCACCAAGCTACTTTTTTAGCAAGTGGGGTAATGGTCTTTTTCATCTTCAGTTCCCCGAGTTTAGAAATCGGTCCTTTATTTTAAAATAATAAATAAGTTTTAAAACTATTTTTGATGCATATGATTCTTTTAAAAAATAAATAAGTTTTCTACTGCCCTTATTATTTATTTTATCATTGCAGTAAGGGCAGTAGAAATTTGATTTCTTTTAAAACACAAGGTAATAAGACCATATCCAAATAAATAAATAGTGTGTGATTTGGTCTTATTACCTTGTGTTTATAATCTATAATAATCCAAATTGTGCTTTTATTGATTTCTTTTTAAAAGAATCACACGCGTCAAAATAGTTTAAATTTCTTATAACAAAGATGGCATGCTAATGCATCATATAAATATTAAATATTCAATAGGCATGGATGCCATGAAGAGTAAGAAGCAGTCAACTCCCTTACCTGAGGATGAGGCCACGTGCCACTCCCTCCTCCATCTTGCACTTCATGTTCTCAATATCCTGACAGAGGTCCTGGATGGTGAAGGGTTCCTCGTAGATGTAGGCAGCATCAGCGCCACCCGCCAGGCCTGCCAGTGTGGCCAGATAGCCACAGTACCCACCCATGGTCTCCACCACAAACACTCTTCTCTTGGTGCCCTGAGCCGACTGCCGGATCCTGTCGCAGATCTCTGTGATCTCGTTGAGGGCAGTATCCGCTCCCAGGGAGAAGTCTGTGCCAGGGACATTGTTACTGATGGTGGCGGGGATCACACAGATCGGGATCCTCAGTTCAGGGTGTTCCGCACGCCGCTCAGACAGCTGCAGAGCTGTGTGGTAGGCCTGAACACACATCTTGCTCAAGCACCCTGTTGTGAAGGGAAGATTTACCTTTTTAAAGTTTTATTTTGTTGTTGTTGTTGTTTCTTATCCCCTTGTGTAAAGATTACACAAATTCCATGAATTTTGTTAATAAAAGAAAGACCCTGTTTTTTCCTCTTTCAAAAAAAGAATATTATAAGGTTATTTTATTAATTAAATTTGCAACAAAAAAGTTGGAATATAAGAAACATTTTTACAATCTCTCAGCTCTGTTACACATAACTGTTCAAAAATAAAACTTACACCTATTGCACTCACAAATACTAAATATGCAAATTACCTACTCAAAAAAAACGTTACTTTTTAGAAAAATTAAAATTTACATACATTGAACTTTTCTAATATAACTAAACAAACATCTCAAATTGCTATATACAGTAAAACCTCCATGAGAGGACACTCTCGCTAGAGGACACCTCTCTACAAAGGGGACAGTTTTCATTTATAAAATTACCATTTTTGTTATTTAGAAACTCTCCGGTAAGAGGACACCCCTCCCTAAAGGACACTTTGGTTCTGCAATTAGGTGTTCTTTACAAGGAAATTCTACTGTATATATATTTTTTCTTTTCAACTTAAACACAATGAATTTTACACAATGATTAAGATCCATATAACGGGCAGTGCAGCACTCACCTCAAAGCCTCCAATCATGAGCAGACCCTGGATGCCCCACTTGGCCAACTGAGCCACAACCTGGGACATGTGCTGCTCTGGTAGTGTCCTGCACAACATCAGGTTTCTTCTTGTTTCCTCTTAATTAAGAGAGGGATTGATAGGAAGGCAATAATTAGTTCCATTTATTGATACCCTTAATTAACAGAAAAGTGCATTTATTTTTATTCATATATAATTAGGTAAAATTTGGATTATAAATTAGAAACACAAGGTAATAAGACCAAATAAATAAATAGTGTGTGACGGTCGGGTAATAATGTCATTACCAAAATGCCCACATTTTATTTATTTGGATTTAATCTTATTACCTTGTATTAAAAATGATCAAATGGTTTGAGAATGGTCAAAACTCCGCCTTTGCCGGTCCCAAGCCTGGATGAAAAAGGAGGAGGGAAAGCAGTAACAAGCTCACTAAAAAACCTGGGCTCAGCTGGCCCGGCTGATAGTACCCTGTAAGGGCTCCTAATCCAGGAATACAGGATGAGCAGCGTTTGTACTCCATGTTAGGAGCGGCTGCACATGGTGTCTGTTCCTCATGTCAGAGGCGGCCATTTCTTTTGGAGCAAAGTCGGCCTGCCACTGAGTAGTGCTCCAAGTCTTGATGACAAAGGCAGATGCAATCTACTTCACCCAGTGTGGAGATAAGAAAGAAGAAGAGAATGGTCAACAAATGACTGTGAAACTAGGACTTAACTAGAGAATATAATACACAGAGTAAATGCTCTTCAGATCAGGAGAGATTGAAGAATGTAGAAGTGGAGAGTCAAAGAAGATGGGGTGCAGAGAGGCTGGTACAGGAGGTTAGAAAGAATGCCTTAGACTGGACTGTATGGACTGAAGTGTTTGAGAGAGAGAAGATAGAAATGCTTGATTGGTAAAAAAAAACCTGTACAAGAGCTAGTTAAGCTCCTGGAAGTATAGGATTCTTGGTTTATATAATCGCCTGGAGCAAATTCATAAAAGCGCAAAATCATAAAGCGAAAGGTTTCTTTCAAGAAACTTCTTTAAAGGAAACCTTTTGCCTTATGATTTCACACTTTTATGAGTATAGGATTCTATTAGATACCTAGTTTAAATTATTGGAATCCCCATGGAAGTAAGGCTCCATTTTAGAGAACCATCCACTTTGATCCGTAGTTTTCCAGCACCAATGGCTCCAGTTAATACAATAAAGACAACACTACAGAGAACTTAACTGCTGTACAAGTCACACCATTCCAAATAACCTGAGGATGCTGCAATGTGTATTGTCAGTACTACAATGAAGAATCACTGGGACCAAGCAGGATATATCAGCAAACATTTCAGGCCCAACAATCACAGCATATGACTGGTACAGAGTGGAGGGAACAAGCATCAAGTTTGTATCTCTCAGAGGAAGAGCAGCCTTTGATTTCCAGACTTAAGTCATCTACATACCAGACTTGATAACAATGGTGACAAGGTTTTCTCACTATATAATAAGTGTAACTCTCAATCTGTAACCCCACACACAAATCACATTATTGACTGCATTGGTTCATCTATTGGCGAGTTCATCCCCAGCACCGACATTATCAAAAAACTCAAGATCCACACACTTGACACCTTAATATGATTGAGTGAAGAGAAGAAAGAAGAAGAGGAAGAAGCAAACACATCAAGCAACAGCACTTCAAACAACAAGTGTTGATACCACAGTATTCTCTACAATGTTGATCTACGGTCTACAGACAAGTGTGAAGCTAACACCTACCTCTTGGTGCCAAGGAAAGCTCCACCTTGTCCCACCCAGCCAGCCACATCAGCCCATGTCATTTCCTGGACCTATCGCACAACTCTCTTGTTGCTGTTCTCATCCTACTTAAGAGTCCCATATTTCAATGGTACACAGGAATTCACACATTACAGTAGAGCCTTCATGAAAGAACACTCTTACCAGAAGACAACTCTCTACACAAAGGATAGTTTTCATTGCTAAAATTACAGTTTTTACTTTTTTAGTAGCATTCCAGTAAGAGGACAATTTTCTAGGTGTCCTTTACAGAGAAGTTCTACAATAAATAGTGTTGTTAATAAAACATCACATAAATGTATTCAATTGGACCTTGTTTCTTATTAAATTGTACCTCAGCCATCAACAGCATGTGTTGGGACTATAGACAGATGAAAAATTACAAAACTCATTCACAATACTGGATGAATGGCAGAATTATGTGCCGGTATTAAAATGAATAACTACCAATTAACAGCTCCATCTGAATCCATGTCAGATTCAGCAAAAGTGCTCTATGTTAGGAACAACCTCATCTGAACTGCTACAGTAGTTGCTTCAGGATCTTTGAATCAATGTCACTAACATACATTTACTCATTGTGAGATTCCCATAATAAAGTTGCTTGATGCACTGGGAGTTCAGAAAAAAGAAGAGGATGTTGGAATATCATATAAAAGAATGCTAATATTGTCCAATTTAAACAGAACATGTTCATATATCCACAATGAACAGAACCTTAATAAAGAACTGGTGGTGTGATTATGTACACTGTCAAATTTGACAACAATGGCATGGGATCAAATCCTGGATTGAGCCATTTTTATTATTTTGAAAATACAGTTAAACCTATCTATAGCGTCTCCTCTAAATAGTGCCTTACTCTCTATAGCGCCCGATTTTAAATATTAAAATGTAAACATTTTACATTAAAAGTGGTCTGTCTATAGCACTCCCTTTCTATAGCACCCTATTTTAGTGAGTCCCAAGAGAGAACGCTATAGACAGGTTTAACTGTAATAAATTTCTTGAATGGATCCCTAATTGAGAGTAAATAATCGAAGAGGGATCTGGCATCTTCTAAGTACAAAGTTGAACTGTTTTTCTACCTGTAGTATAGACATGGGGTGTACTTTAGAGTTGGAAGCAATTGCTAACTATTCGCCATGGCCTGTCACACATGTAATTGGTTAATCCTCAATTAGAATTGATTGGAATGGGTGGCCCCAAGTGAAGAGTCAGCAACAAGCCAAATTGGAACAATGACAGATGGAATAAAGTGTTGACATTCCCTCAGGTTACAAACCCATGTTAATTAAACACAAGGAGATAGCGTACACACCATTTGTGTGTAAGAATTAAAACTAATTTAATGAAAACATTTTTCTTTTTACAAAATAACTTCCTACTGTGGAAGAGCATTACTCGATTCATGAAAATGTATATTTTCTTACTACAGTAATCCCTCGTTAAGACGAACTCAACGGGGAACGAAATACCCTTTTCGTCTTAAAAGAATATATACCGAATTCGTATAAACCGAATTTATAAACCGAATAAATGTATAAACGGAAAAGAAACGGTTCGCGCAAACCGAGAGTTCGTATAATCCGAGTTCGTGATAACGAGGGATTACTGTATCCTCAAAGCTGATGTTTACTGCATCTTCAAAGCTGATGTTATCCTCTCACAAACCAGGGTTTCCTTGAATACTCTCACCTAGAAATTCCTTAAAGTGACATATATATAAGCAGAAAAAAAAAAAGTTTAAATACAACATTCCAGCTGTCTTGAAGATGGCAAAAACCACTGGGAGGGTTGACCACTGATGTGAAGGACAAAGTCTGACTGTCACCTCCATGTGTTTTTTACCCATCATGGAATCTTATGGACCACTGATGAGCCAGGCCCTCCCAATCATTTTTCCATTACAAGAAGAGGAATTGCCGGATATCATTTCAAAGAAGGAATAAAAGCTAACAGCGACTAGATTCTATATTTAAGTGAAATAATCTTGGCGAACCTTCAGATATTCACATAACAGCCTGTTGAAGGACATCATAGTCCGAAGGTTCGCCAAGTTTATATCGCTTAAATAAAGAATGTCATCACCATTAGCTTTTATTCCTTCTTCAAATTTTTCCAATGTAGAAAGGACAGTAGGAAGTTATTTTAAAAAATAAATTTAAATTTCATGTTAAAATAGTTTCAAAGACATGGTAGCCCCCCCGGTTCTACACTAAGATAGGGAGATGTCCTCACCTTGCCCTCAATAAGTCCATCAATGCCGTCATGAATGGCATACACGGTGTCTCCCCGGTACATGATGTTCCGGACAAAGGAGCGGACTGCAGCATTCATGCCACAGCAGGGTGCACCAACGTGCATCACGGCCAGTGTGTACTTGGCCTACATTCACAGTGTTAGTGGTCTGTCAGGCTGGCTGACAGTAGAGCTGGTCCTACCTTCTGCAACACAAACACAGAGATGGGTGCTAGTGGCTGGCAATGGGTGAAAGCAAGATTAACTAGGGGAGAGTCATGCAGAATACAGAATATTATATTTTGAATTATTGCCATCACATGTCTAATTGGTGTGGTGCACGTATAAATGCCTTATGAGTGCTTTGGAAGAGGAACTCATCAAACAGCTCGAGGAGCATGGACTCATGGAATTTGTGTAATCTTTGCATAAGGGAATAAGTAACAATGAATGTGCACATACATGCCTGTGTGTGCTAGTGTGCATATTTATGTTCATATACACTTGTGTATATATGCATATGTGTCTGTGTGATGTGTATGTTTGCATGTAGGAATGTATATGCATGCACATATATGTGAGCATGTGTGTTTAGCATATGTATGTATTAACATGATATATTACATCTGTTATGATAAATTCAAACTATTTTAAATGTGATGCACTAGCGCGCCATCTGTTATCAAAATTCTAAACTATTTTAAAGGTGTAAGATTCTTTTTGAAATTAAACAATTTCTACTACCCTTACTGCAATGGAAAAATTAAATGTTCTAATAAAAGAAACAATTTGATATTTGCGGAAAAGCGATTGCTCGAAGCATATTATATATTTATAATTGTATGTAATTCTACTGTCCTCAAGGCTTATGTCTATAGTTCTTCTAAAATACCCATTCCAAGAGTCTATCAACAGTATCACTATAAAAGGAAGTTCCAAAAATGCAATATAACAGCGGTATGGTAGATTAAACTGGCGAAACCGCTGGAAGGGTTCACCACTGATGAGACAGGCCCTCCCATTAATTTTTCCATTGCAGTAAGGGAAGTAGAAATTGTTTAATTTCAAAAAGAATCTTACGCCGTTAAAATATTTTGAATACGTATGTCTCATTTTAAAATAAGACAATTTGCTACTACCTTTACCTATGCATTAAAAATAGAATGAATTCCATATGTATGTGTTAGTAAGTGTATCAGCTGATCCATGCAAGCTACCCACTATTTCTATAAAGCAAAGCTCTCTTGCTCTTTCTTAAACAACCTGAGAATTAGTGCTATTTTAAACTTTTTTTTTTTTGATAAGGCACAATTTGGATTATAGATTATAAAACAAGGTAATAAGACCAAATCCAAATAAATAAATAAATAGTGTGTGGCATTTCGGTAACAGCGTTGTTACCATCTTCAGACAAAATCTTCAGTACTTTTGTCTGAAGATGGTAACAATGCTGTTACCGAAATGTCACACACTATTTATTTATTTGGATTTGGTCTTATTACCTTGTTTTAAACTTTTTTTTTGTATATAAACATTAGGCTCACAATTGTTGTTAGTTTACCATTTTATAGATAGAGTTATAAATAACAGAATTTTTTGAAAATTTGGAGAAAATAACTGACAAGAGCCCTTTTTAATAGATAAAATTATAAACACAAGGTAATAAGTTAAGAAAAAGTCATCTCCTTATCGTGCAACTGAAAGTTGCTGATGGCTTGCGCCATCTATCGGAATAAATATCAATTATTCTTGTTGATTTTTAATTATTCCAGAATTGGCCAAATAGCTTTCAGTTGCACGATAAGGAGATGCCTTTTTCTTAATTTTTAGCCAATTCTGGAATAATTAAAAATCATCGAGAATAGTTGATATTTATTCCGATAGATGGTGCAGGCCATCAGCAACTTTCAGTTGCAGGGTAAGGAGATGCCTTTTTCTTAATTTATGCACCTTATCCCAGTACAATATCACATTTGTAATATTTTTCTACAAGGTAATAAGGCCAAATCCAAATAAATAAATAGTGTGTGACGTTTCAGTAACAGCATTGTTACCATCTTCCGACAAAAGTACTGAATGAGAAATCTTACCACTGCATGATTTAAATAGTTACTGTTATCATCCCGGACGAGCCCATTAATTTTTTTCTTGATAACAGTAACTATTTAAACCATGCGGTGGTAAAATTTCTCATTCAGTACTTTTGTCTGAAGATGGTAACAACGCTGTTACCGAAACATCACACTTGATAACAGTAACTATTTAAACCATGCTGTGGTAAAATTTCTCATTCAGTGCTTTTGTCTGAAGATGGTAACAACGCTGTTACCGAAACATCACACTTGATAACAGTAACTATTTAAACCATGCTGTGGTAAAATTTCTCATTCAGTACTTTTGTCTGAAGAGGATAACAACGCTGTTAACGAAACATCACACACAACTTATTTATTTGTATTTGGTCTTATTACCTTGTGTTTATAATCTATAATCCAAATTGTGCCTTATTATAGATAAAATTATATAAAAATTACCTACTGCCAGTTTTTTTCTAAAATATATTTTATTGGAAGCTTTTTTGGGTCTTGCCCTTTCTCAACCTGCAGATCCAATAGTTCTCTCTCTCTCTCAATAAAATATATATTTTTTAATTTATGGTAATCATGATAATCATGTTTGGTCTTAATACCTTGTGTTTATGGTAATCATTTATACAATTTTTATCAACATTGTATCTACTGTAATTGCCAGTTTTTTCAAACATCCAAGCATTATAGAAATAGGAAGAATTTAGCATCAATTGAATTTTGAGCCCTCATCTCCCCCCCACATATATAAAATATAAACTTATTCAGGTAAAAATATTTGAAACAATTCCCTACACATCCAAGAGGTTGAGCCTCAAAAAAAAAAGAGGCAAATAAAATGAAGCAATAAAGTGCCAGCTTTAACTCAATTAACTTATATTTGATAGGATTTGGTAAATTCACTCACTATAATGGTATCTTAAAACACACAAATCAAATTGTAGTATCTCAAAATACAAAGAAGGAAAGAGAGAAATATGAAATAAACAAGAAGTCTAGAAGAAAGTCTAGTTACCTCATTCTCAGCTGCAGAGCGAGGTGGCTTGAGACGGGTCAACATCCGATATGTCTGCAAGTTACGGGCGAAACTCCTGCACAAGACGTTCAGCAATGAGATGACACATGAACAGTGCAGCAGCTGACCTTCCTCTCAGAGTGACAGCCTCTTCCCATTTCTTTTCAGCCAGAGCTTTCCCTACGGCCTGGGTCTGTATCCAGCGTGCACACAATAGTGAGGTTAGAGATGTGCATGTTGCGCCACTACGCGCCTACCTTCTCCACACACTGCATCAGTGGCACTCGCACTGCCTGGTTGCCATCCAGTGACACCACGCAGGCTTCTGACCCTGGCGTGGCTTCATAGAGAGCCAGGACTGCCTCTGCTCCCATACGGCAACCCTGAACACAACATCATCCTATTGGTTATCACCAGCAATAAAATGATTCTTGAAATAAATAAACACAGCATTGTGTTCATAATGTAACAAGACCAAATCTAAGTAAATAGCATGTGACGGTTCGATAACAATGCTGTTACCAAAACACCACACACTATTTATTTATTTGGATTTATATTTATTATTATCCCTAGTACACGTGGTACAGACCACTAAGTAGAAGTTGGCGACTGCTTTGACTGTAAGTGCACCACATGTCTACACATGTGAAAATCAGTTCGACTTTGCACTTACAAATGTGCCAGAGCCCCGTTTGGTTACTTGCACTCACTGGTGGGGTTGGACTTTTGCAAGAATCAGGGACATTGGAGCATTATTTTTTTTTTAATTAGAAAAAAGTTTCCAATGCAGGATTTGATCGCGGGTCGTAGTGGTCGAAAACCAACGGTTTAGACCATCCTTCCACCAACCCTCTACATCCTATTGGTTATCACCAATGGCTGTAAGGTTTGTCTGACTTATATTGTAATAGAAGTTCTAAAGAAGAAAGAAGGCCAAGATTTTTCTGGAGATGACCAATGCATATACATTTTTATTTATATAAATAATAGACACTTCGGCCAGTTGGAGTTTTTTATTTTCTCAACTTCTCCTAACGAAGACAAAAGATTTTTGTCGAAACGTTGAGAAAATAAAAAACTCCAACTGGCCGAAGTGTCTATTATTTATATAAATATGAATGCCGGCCAGGCAACCTCTATCTTTACGAATGCACGTACAGTTAAACCTGTCTATAACGCCCCCTCTTGGGACCCACCAAAATAGGGTGCTATAGAGAGAGGGAGTGCTATAAACTGGTCACTTTTAATGTAAATCGCATTGTAGTACATATTTAAAAGTGGGTGCTATAGAGAGGAAGGCGCTATTTAGAAGGGGCGCTATAGACAGGTTTAAATGTATATCATAAATAAAGATCGACAAAATTATCTAGATTTTAAAAAATATTTCCCATGCAAAGTTTCGATTCATTTAGATGTTTCTATTTGTACTCTTTTAATTTCAAAATGTATTTTAGATTGTACACAAGAGAGGAATTTCCAACAAGAATAAATTAAGATACACCCTCCCACAGACACACTTTTAAAAAATAATAATAATATTTGTCCCCTTGATTTAAAAATTAATAAACATACAGAGTAGAACTTCCATGAGAGGACTTTTATTAAAGGACACCTCTCTACAAAGGACAGTTTCCATTGTCAAAATTACCATTTTTACTACTTAGCAATTCTCCAGTAAGAGGATACCCCTCTCTAAAGGACACTTTGGCTAAAAATGTTTTAACTTTTGTTTGCTCCTGATGAGGACAAAAGCTTTTTGTCGAAATGTCGAGGTAATAAAAAGATTTACTGGCCGAAGTATCTTTATTTTCAAGAAATAAAATAGGTGTTATCATTTAAAGAGAGGTTCTATTATATCACAATTTACCACACTAAAACCTTTTTTTTTTTAATTTAAGAGCCAAATTCAACTAAAAAAAATAAACCTATGACACAAAATTTCATCTAAGCATTCTAATTTTCTACCAAGGGATTGTGTTTTAAATGGAGCAGTAATAATGATAGGAGCAGGAATGTTGGTGTTACAGTTACTTCCTTGTTGTTGTTATATTGTTTGTAAACCTTGGCCACCCAATGTCAGGTCAACAATGGAAGACATTACAATAGGAGGAGGAATAACAGGATATCATTGTTAAGAAGAGGCCAAAGGTAAAAGCAATGAATTTCTTTTTTTTTAATTATCCCTAGTACACGTGGTACAGGTCATGGTAATCATGGTGTGTAGAAGAAGGCGACTGTTTTTACTCTAAGTGCATCACATGTCTACACATGTGAAAAGCAGTTCAACTTTGCACTTACAAATGTGCCAGAGCCCCATTTGGTTACTTGCACTCGCTGGTGGGGTTGGACTTTTGCAAGAATCGGGGGCCATTGGAGCATTTTTTTTTTTTAATCAGAAAAAAGTGTCCAATGCGGGAATCGAACCAGGGTCGTAGTGGTCGAAAACCAAACGGTTTAACCAGCCTTCCACCGACCCCCTTGAATGAATTTCTTTATAATAAGGAAACACTCATCACTTTTACCTTTGGTCTCATCTTAGCAATATAAGACATTTCAGCCACACATTTTGGCTTGCATTAGATGCACTAAACAAGACCTTTTGGGAGAGGCTGCTGCTTATCATAAAACATCTCTAGGAGCATGAATTCATGGAAATTGTGTAATCTTTGCACAAGGGGATAAGAAACAACAACAATAGACATGTCATCCAAACTTCCCTACAGGGTGAAGATAAGGAGAAAAAAAGATATAGCAAGATAAGAATAATTATGAAACAAAAAGGTTTTTATAGGTGTTTGTAAAGACAAGAAACATTTGAAAGGCAAAAGGGGTTGTTAGGTTCATATTGGAAGGATGAAGAAACTTGAAGAATAAGGGGGGAAGTAAACTAGGGAAGGATTGATTTAATAAGTTAAAAGAGTGGAATTAGAAGATGCGAAGAAGTGAAAAGAAATCCCCAAATCAGGGTGCCATGATGGTTAACTTCTACAATCAGTGTATGAAAAATATTTGGGAAACCTTGGCTTTCCAGTGGTGAGACTTGGCAAAATTGCTGGTAAGTTTCACCACTGATGACCTAAGTCATCCCAAATAATTTTCATCCACAGCTTACTAAGTGTAGAAACTTGAGTCACATAGGGGAACTTAGAGACAAAGTAAGCAGGAACATAATTGGTTATCTCCAAAAACTCTCAAAAACCTCAAAAATTAATCTTCAATGGGTGCCCTCACAAGTCAGCATTGAGGGCAATGAAGCTGCTGACACACTAGCCAAAAAAAGTCACAAGAGAACCCTTGTCACAGAATAATAAACTTACTTTTAAAGAAATAGAGACAGTAGCCAAATCAAAAATATACGAGAACTGGAGGATCCCACCTAAGCACAGCTGGTACAGTGGAGTGGACCTAGGAGGAGCTCTGAATCTCAGAAATAGGCAGCACCAAACAACACTAACAAGATTTATAAAAGACCATCTCAATCAATTGACCCCACTTGTACAAAATGTATCTTGGCGCCTGCAGCTCAAGAGCACATTTTGGCTTGCATTAGATGTACAAAACAGGACCTTTGGGAGAGGCTGCTGCTTATCATTAAACAGTTCGAGAAGCGTAGATTCATGAAATTTGTGTAATCTTTACACAAGAGGATAAGAAACAACAACAAAATAAGTGTAGATACTGATGATAAAGCACAGTTTGGATTATAGATTATAGTTACAAGAAAATAAGACCAAATCCAAATAAATTAATAGTATGTGACATTTCGGTAACAGCATTGTTACCATCATCAGACAAAAGAGAAAAAAAATCACAGCATGTTCTTAAATAGTACTGTTATCAAGGTTGTCTTAGAAAACTTTTTTTTTCTTATCTGCTATCTTGTTTACACATTTGATAACAGTACTAATTAATAACATGCTGTGATCACAAGGTAATAAGACTAAATCCAAATAAATAAATAGTGTGTGACGTTTCGGTAACAGCGTTGTTACCATCTTCAGACAAAAGTACTGAATGTGAAATTTTACCACAGCATGTGTTGTTACCGAAACGTCACACACTATTTATTTATTTGGATTTGGTCTTATTACCTTGTGTTTATGATCTATTATCCAAATTGTGCCTTATCAATATGCTGTGATATTTTTTCTTATATATTCTTTTGTCTGATGATGGTAACAACGCTATCACTGAAACATTACACCCTATTAATTTATTTGGATTAGGTCTTATTACCTTGTAGCTGTAGATACTTATCTTAGATGATTCAAGAGAAATAAGGCTGAATAGTTTCATCACTAATCTCAACATTCTATCCTGACTTTCATGGCATGGCAGTGACATCTGACACAAGCAAGAAACAAATGTCCGCACACTCACCAGAATACGATCAAAGGCAGAGGGACTTCCACCCCGCTGGACGTGACCCAGAACAGTGATCCTGGCATCTTGATTCAGCTTCTCCACTATCACCTGGAACACCACAGCTCACATCAATCTACAAACTGATTCAATACAGTAGAACCTCCATGAGAGGACACTCATACTAGAGACACCTCTCTATACAGGACAGTTTTTATTTGCAAAATAAAATTTTTACTATTTAACAACTCTCCAGTAAGAGGACATCTCTCCCTAAAGGACACTTTGGCTCTGAAATTAGGTGTCCTTTACAGGGAGGTTTTACTGTATATCAAAGTCCTGATCAAATTTTCAGCCATCCAATGCCATTTAATGTATTTGTATAGCAGGTATTTAGAGCTTAAATTGACTTGTTCCATTATATGTATGTTCCATATGTAAATACCTGTTTTCTTTCCTCTTTTCGCTCTCCACTTCTCCCATCCATATTTCCAATTTTTTTTTTCTTATTTTCCATAGGATTATTCAAATAATAATCTGTATATATTTACTATGTGTATTGATGAGGCACAATTTGGATTGTAGATTATAAACACAAGGTAATAAGACCAAATCCAAATAAATAAATAGTGTGTGACGTTTCGGTAACAGCGTTGTTACCATCTTCAGTACTTTCCATTCAGTACTTTTGTCTGAAGATGGTAACAACGCTGTTACCGAAACGTCACACACTATTTATTTATTTGGATTTGGTCTTATTACCTTGTGTTTACTATGTGTATATAATCTTTCTCCATTTTTACCCCTTTGTATATTTCCAACTTTCATAGGTTTCTCCGTCTTGTAACCCCAAGGAGAATCCTCTGTAAGACCTGTATGTCTTAATAAAGGCTTTTGTGTGTGTGTGTAAAAATTTCTGTGTAAAATGATATTTCGGTTAGTTATAGTTTCTTAAAGTTTCAACAAATATCTTTTGTCTTCGTCTGGAGAAATTATATATAGCATTTGGCAAGGCGTTATAAATTGTTCTGAGGTTACAAAAGCGTTCTCTTACGTGCTTTTTCAAATTTAGTATGTAGGATCATTAATCACCACAGACACGGTTGGCCACTAAAAAACCACTAAAAAAAACACTAAAAAGTGTGTGTGTGTGTAGCAGGTATTTATACAATACATGTGAATGTCTCCTGGATATTGATTATAAACAATGCCGTAGGTTTCTGGAGATGTGTTTCTCTTTTATTATTACATTCTCAAGTTTTCAGGCATCTCTGCCCTTCCACAGGAGTACAAAATGAACAATAATGAAAGTGGGCAATGGTGTTCATTATTGTTCATTTTGTATTATTGAATGTATAATTTCACCAAAATTTTTACAGAAGAACCTGCTGGTTGATAATATGCTTAGTATCCACTTCAGTGTTAAATGAGCAACACTAAGTTGGTTTATACTCATTTTTCTAGTGTAATTTGAATGTTTGCAGTGATGGCTTCATTAGGTTGTGCTAACCTAAAGTTAAATTAACATAGTCAAAACTAAGGATTTATTTGTAAAACTGCCAACATTCAGCAACGTGAGAAGATATGTTTTACCACGAAAGCTTTAGCCTTAGTGAAAACATTTTAAAATGATTTCAAATTTGATTGTATGCTCCATTTAAAAGCTTGCATAATTGCATTCAAGCTTTAGCCTTAGTGAAGACATTTTTAAATCATTTCAAATTTGATTGTATGCTCCATTTTGCATAATTAAATTCAACAATTCTCCTTTACTAATTCACTTCAATATGTAATATTGTAGGTATTATTGAATGCAATAACAAAAATGAAAAGAAGCTCATCTCCAAGAACCTGTTTCATTATTTAATAAATAACATGTATTTGTTGCAATGAGCTAGCTAGAAACAGTCAAGAAAACTACCAGAAGGTCACTAGATGAGCTGTGAGTATGAAGAGCCGTTTATTCGAACGATTTCGCGTTATTTTATTCATACTTTACTTCCGTTCATAAATGTTCATTTTAATTCGGTCTCAAATAAATTGTTTCTCATTACCCGGTACGCTACAGAAAGAGAGCCATTATATATATATATATATTATATTTAAAAAAGATAAGATTTCTGTTGTTTTTTGATCATGTTGAGGATTATGGTAATGGAAATGCAGTCGTGGTTGAATCTTGAAAGTATGATTACTAAAAATAGTTTTGATAAGAGATTGTTTTAATTGAGCTTTAAGATTATATAATAAACATAATTTGGTAAAAGCACTGCCTGGCTTAAGGCGAGTAGAATAAGGAAAACAAAAGATTATTTACATATTGTACAAAGGTTTTAGCCGGCCATTTAGTCCTAAAAAAGAACCAGCAAATAACTAACATAGCATAATCCTCAAGATAATTAAATACAAGCAGAAAATCATCTCTTTCTTTATATAAGATATATATATAGATGAAAAATTTGCCGGGAGGAAATTTATCCATAGAAGCATAGGGCACCTATCCCGTCAAAATAAACGTCAAAAACCTGACGCCATCTATTGACCGTCGCCGCAACTAGCGCCTCAGGTCGGTGACAAAGCCACAACACCAGCTAAGGCAAACTGAGAAGCATCAACCTAGAGACCATGGTTTTGGGGATGAGCTGTGAGTAATGGTCACTAACATATCAAATTAGGGCATGCTTTAAGCAAAAAAGAAACTCATTGATGTTAATAATCACAAATATGAAAGATGCTAAATTAAAGTTATTGTGCTATTTATTGGAATAAATTTGAATATCTGAGACTATTTGTTACATAATCTAAGGGGACCATCTGTCTAGTCAAAATTATAAAGTCGTTAGACACAAATTTTTAATTTTTTTGAAAAATAAATCATTTCCTACAGCCCTTACTGCAATAATTTTGGAAGGGCCTGGATAATTGCATCTATTGTATTTGCATACTCTGAATCACACATACTAGGAATGTACAGTACCTTCTGAACCTGCTCGGCTGTGATATGATTGCCTTGCTGGTCAATGGCGCCCTCTGCCACCAGGATGATGTTGAGCCGTTGTCCGGACACTCGCTCCTGTTGCAGCTTGCGGCACAAAATGGCTGGCCAGTCTTTCTCCGCTGGCCACTCGGGGATGAAGACAAAGTCAGCCTCACTGGCCAGAGATGCAACAAGAGCCAAGTAGCCGCAGTGCCTTCCCATCACTTCCAGGATAAATGTCCGCTGGTGGCTGGACACAGAGTCAGTCACAACTACCATTGATGCATCAACTATCTTGGTCGAAGCAAACAAGGGTACAGTCCTCTCCTACAAGCTTACAATTCTGCACTCCATTTCAACAGCTCAAGACTGGTTTTGTCCCCAACAACATGGTGATAAAGGCCATGCTCTATATACAAAGTGCAACATATGAAATCAAACTTTGTGAACAGTTAATCCCAAGACATGTGCAGCACAGCAAATGTTAAGATAGAGAAAGAGAGATGACATTATTATTAATCTAGCAAACATGGTCAAATAAGAAGACTCTTCATGTGAGAATTTGGTTTTGTTTATTCTAATCTGATAATGGAATATATCAAAACCTTCTTTTTATAAATAGAGCCAATGATGAATGATAAGGTGGATTATATATTCATGGACAAAACTTAAGAAACTTTCATATTTTGATGTCACCAGTCGTTGTATTATCTACAATTATTTGGAGGTCGGTAGAAGAATGGTTTAAACCATTGGTTTTCAACCGCTACGACCCGGATTTGATTCCTGCATTGGGCACTTTTTTTCTGATTAAAAAAAAAAATGCTCCAATGGCCCCTGACTCTTGCAAAAGTCCAACCCCACCAGCGAGTGCAAGTAACAAAACGGGGCTCTGGCACATTTGTAAGTGCAAAGTCGAACTGCTTTTCACATGTGTAGACATGTGGTGCACTTACAGTAAAAGCAGTCGCTTACCTCTACCCACCATGATTATCATGGCCTGTACCACGTGTACTAGGGATAAGCAAAAAAAAAAACAATTATTTAATTTTTATACAGATTGATGTTATTTCCATCACAGATAGTAAAATAATATTTTTGACTATGGACCATCTCAGCAACCATTGCTGATAACTCTGGGAAATCTCTGTGTGTTCCCTATGGTGTATAAGATAGTTCCTAAAAACATTCCTCACACCAAGGACATTCCCAATGACAAGGCCATACTCCATACCAACCAGCCATTTCAAATGAATGTACTTCTTTCATCACCCCTCCCAACTTCCTGTATCAATAATACAGTAGAACCACTCTCTAAATGACACCTAAATGTAGAACCAAAGGATCCTATAGGGACCTATATGTCCTCTTACTAGAGAGTTTTTTTTTTTTTTTTAAATAGTAAAAAATAGTATTTTTATTCATGCAAATTGTCCTATAGAGAGAGAGGTTTCCTCTAGTAGAAGTGTCCTATCATGAAGACTGTACCAACTCTTGTTTCTGATAAGGTCCAATTTGGATTATAGATTAGAAAAATAATACCAAATTCAAATAAATAGTGTGTGATGTTTCAGTAACAGCGTCATTTAGTTTTTTGTCTGAGGATGGTAACAACGCTGTTACTGAAACGTCAAACTTTATTTATTTAGATTTGGTCCTAGTATCTTGTAACTCTTGTTTCTATTACCAACAAACTAAGATGGCCAGATTCTAGAGGAAGGGATGGAGACAAACCTGTGAGCTGTGGTAACTATAGCATCAATGGCCTCAATGATGCGATGCAGGGCAGAGTCTGTGCCGATGGTCATGTCTGTGCCGCAGAAGTCGTTGTCGATGGAGCCCACCATTCCCACAATGTTGAGATGGGAGCACTCCAATCGTTTCTCTTGAGTGATCTCCCCTACAGACAAACACAGTGGATTAGAAACTGGGAAGTTGCTTGGAAAAATTAGGATGCAATGTAATCATTATTTTTCTTCCATACCTTATCCTAAATGGATGCTAGTGGCCAATTTAAACTGCCGTGCTTGATCAAAACATTTGTCAAAGAGTTCTTTGGCTGTTAAGTTTGTGCCGTATGCATCATCCAGCCACTATGTTTGAATTTGGAGATTTTTTTGTAATAAAATAATATATCTGCATTTTTGGTTGAATTGAAGTTGATTAAATTGAGGAGGTTATACTGTGTATACAGAGTAAAACCTCTCTATAGCAAACCCCAATTGAACTGAACCTATGGTTCACTATAGCCATGGTTCATTATAGCCATAGTTCACTGTATTATAAAATAAAAATGGGGATTTATTTCAGGTTCGTTATAAGGGAAAGTTCGCTATATCCCAGGTTCGTTTTAGCGGGGTTTTACTGTATACATATATACATATCTATATATAATTATTTATAGCAGAGGACATTTCTATTAGAGGACACCTCTCTACAAAGGACAGTTTCCATTGCAAAAATTATCACTTTTATTAATTAGCAACTGTCGAGTAAGAGGACACCTCTTTCTAAAGGACATTCTGGCTCTTCAACTAGGTGTTGTCCTTTAGGGAGAGGTTCTGGATGATCCAAACAGGTATGATGTTGGGCAGCACCATTGTTGCCATTACACCAGAACACCTAAGTCTTCTTCATCTTTTTTATCTCCTCTACTCAATCATATTAGGGCATCAAGCTTGTAGAGCTTGGGACTTTTGATGGTGTCTGCTGGGAATGATTAGAGCCCATCAATGGATGAGTCAATACAGTCAATGATGTGGTTTGGGATTTCAGGTTGAGAATTGCACTTAGTATATAGTGAGAAAAACCTGAAAAGTGGGAAAAGTTAGAAGGGTCATTGTCCATAGATGACCAAACTTAAGTCTGGAAATCAAGATCTGCTCTTCCCTTGGGAGGACAGAATTGGTGCTTGTCCCTCCTGCTCTGTACCAGTCATGTGTGGCAGCAGATTTCCATTTTTGCTGACATTAGGTCTGATGGTACGGAGGAGGTCTCTTTCGTCTAAGTGGGTGGTAGATTTAATGGCCTCAGGGTGGCCAAGAGCTCCGGATTTTGCCAGAGGAGAGTCTGCCAGTTCATTTCCAGAGAAGACCTAAGTAAGTACATTTAGTACTCAAATTTCATGATAATTGATACGTTTCTATTAAATGTTGAATATTAATGGTGAAAATTATTTTATAAGAAATAATTGCACTTTATATATATTTAAAGATAAATGAAAGATACACCATTTTTATGCTACTATAATTATTTTATTCTTTTTACAATCCTTGCACACGTGCTCATTATATGTCGAACATTTTGTTGTCTGCAAGATGATAATAACAAGATGATCAAAACAGAGTAATGTAATAATATATCACTGATATATTATCTTTAAACAAAACAGATCAATAATGCTGTGTGAGATCCAAACATCACACAGCGCTATCTTTTTCACTCTGACTTTGTTAGATTTGATTAATTAATGAGATTATAATAAAGTTGGAAGCATATTTTATATAAACAATAATTCTTCCTTCAACAGGATATCATTAATGTTGGGAAATAAATGGGCTACCAACCAGTTTTAAGAAGTTCATCCAGCAGCGAAGGCCACTCTTGACGGAAGAGGTTGGCTCCAGTGAGACTGCCGTCTCCACCAATCACCACAAGGTCTGTGATGCCACGTTTCACAAGGTTGAGAGCAGCCTTTAGCCTGCCAGGCCTCTCACGGAACTCCATGCAACGTGCACTCCCAATCACAGTGCCTCCCTGGACACAATGCCACATGCTGCTGTATCGTACAATATTCTACAATAAATCTGTTCATAAAGAAGCCAAGGAATTGTATATAAACAAAATCTGAATATGCCATAAAATACACTCATGGAAAAAAACTTAAGGAAGTGGAAAATCTTTATGTCGCTGGTCATCTTTTTTTAAGGAGAGAGAGACAATTTTGTTCACACTTGATTATCTTGTGTGTCTTCAATAAAAGTCACTGTGTATCAAATATCTTCCTGAGTTATTATCTGAATCCTGATATACATGCTAAAAGGTACAACTTCCTTAAGTTTTATCCATCAGTGTATCTCTGTTTGGATATTATGGGGTAATGTAGCAAATGTAGTCTAGATTAAATATGAACAGAATGTATTTTTCCCATTCTCTTCCAAGTGGTAAGGTACAATTTGGATTATAGATAAAAAAAATCACAAGATAATACAAGCCGACAATTTCTCTATCAAATTACCATCTTTAATTCAACTGACTAAAATTCAACCATTTTTCATAACTCTCTCCATGAGCCTACTTACTTTAATTCAACTGGCTATAATTCAACACAGACTTTAATTCAACACCCCCTTAAGAGTTTACAACAAAATATTCTAAAAAAAATGTCTACTAGCAGTTAACATTGTAATGAATTGATAATCACCTTAATAGACTTTAATTCAACAAAAAATTCTGATCCCTTTGAGGGCTGAATTAAAGAAGATATAACTGTATACACTCATGGAGAAAACTAAAGAAATTTTACATTTTAGCATGTATATCGGGATTCAGACAATAACTCTGACAGATATTTAATACACAGTGTTGCAGATCCACTGTCTTTTTTTGTATGTATGTGTTTGTATTCATTTTATTTGAAGATATATAGAGGGAGGCCTTCAAATGTAAGAAAGCCGTGTAAGAAGACGCCCTCCTCCCCCCCCGCGGCGGCGGTGATGTCACCGCCCATGATGCAACTTCCGCCCTCTCGCCCCCTCCCACCTTCTCTTTGTTCTTAACTTGTTGTTGTGGTCGGCGCGTGCTCGCGTCTTGAGCTCCTAAAGCTCTAGCTCTCTCTTTTGAAGTAATACTTTTCCTGTAATTTTTATATCAATTATAAATAAATTTCCCTTCTTCACAGCAATCATTGAGTTGCTATAGTTTTAATTGTTTTATGTTGGTTACACCGTCCAGTGATACGAATTTCATTGTTCAAAGCTCGACATTTTTTGGCGTCCGCGACAGGACGGTACAACAGCATATTTTGTAACTCAAAATGAATCGTCTCAAGAAAGGAAGAAGGCCTGTTCGTGGCCAAATCACAAAGCTCATCAACAGTGTTGAAACAGCCCTGAAGAAGCCAGTAGAAGAACTGGACAAGACAGACTTGAGGGTCTCAGCACTACAGCTTGAAGATTTATGTCGAGATCTTCATGAATGGGATGAGAAAGTAACCGAGGCTATGTTGGATGAAGAAGTGACTGAAGATGAACAGGACAAAGAATATGATGAACGTCTGAGGTACGACAGACTTATCAAAAGGATGAGAGAAGAGTTAGAAAAGGTACTGAATCCGAAGAAAGGTGTGTCGCCCCAGCCTGATGAAACCTCTTCGGATACGAGCAACAGTACAAGCCGGAGAAGAGTTCTGCTTCCCAAGAGAAAACTCCCAGAGTTTGGAGGTGATGTACGTGAATGGATAACCTTCTGGTCAAGGTTTGAAGACATCCACAACGACGAGGATCTCTCAGACTCAGATAAGTACCAATATCTTGTAGACTGCATGTTGGAAAATTCCGAAGCTCAGCAACTAGTTCTAAGTTATCCTGTCTCAGGAAAGAATTACGCATCAGTTATCAAAGATCTTAAAGAAAGATTTGGGCGAGATAACATGCTAATAAAGGTCTATGTTCGAGATCTATTGTGGTTGGTCATCCGAAGTGCACAAGAGAGAAAGGTCAACTTTAAAGATCTTGTGACAAAGTTGAACTCTCAAATTAGGCATTTAAGTATGCTTGGTGTAACTACGGACAAATGTGCCGATATATTGTATCCTGTAGTTGAATCATGTCTACCGGAGGATGTCCTCATCTCATGGCAGCGCAGCAGTGAACCAGAAGACCTAGAAAGCTTGATGAAATTTCTTCGTCGTGAGGTCAATCAGACTAAGGATAGAGAAATGGCCTACAATAAGCATTCAGACTCCTTAGCTCAGCCTACACCAGGGAAGATAGAAACAAAGAAAAGAAGTTTCAATGCAAGGCGTGAAATTGCTACAACCTCTGGATTTATGCATTCCGACATCTCACCAACACTGCGTGAGAAATTTAAATGCATTTTCTGCGACAATGGTCATCCAAGTCAAGACTGTCGAAAAGGAATGAAAATGGGCATGGACCAGAAAAATGAGAAAATCAAGAGCTACAAAAGATGTTTTAAATGTCTGCTT
The DNA here is from genome assembly GCA_030710605.1 of Cordylochernes scorpioides. Classification (NCBI taxonomy): domain Eukaryota; kingdom Metazoa; phylum Arthropoda; class Arachnida; order Pseudoscorpiones; family Chernetidae; genus Cordylochernes; species Cordylochernes scorpioides. The sequence goes on from CP092863.1 coordinate 12,848,173, forward strand.
CCAGGCCACAGAAGCAGGCAATGTAAAAAGAAAGTGCGCTGTGATTTCTGCAAAAGGGATGGGCATTATGCCATCATGTGTAGAGGTGCAGATCATGCTGAAACTGAAAGAAAGAGTCCACAACGACCACAGAATTCAACGCCAACTCCAGGTTCGAGTGATGTAGCTACGGTGAACGAGATGTCCAACTGTGTAAGCAACAAAGCATACCTTGAGACATTATTAGTGAAAGTTTGGGGTCCTAAAGGTAGCAAAGTGGTACGGGCAGTAATTGATAGTGGATCATCCCAATCGTACATTTTGGAACACATTGTAAAGGATTTGGGTGTTCCTATCATGGGAGAAGAAGAGCTTGATCATGAAATATTTGGTGGGATCAGGTATACTGATCGGCATCGGATCTACTGCCTGACTCTATCAAGTATTGAGAATGATAGATGCATTTCATGTCCGGCATCGGCCACTAATCAAATAGCCAGATGTATAAGAAAGCCTACATTTGGTTCATGGGCTCGCGAACTTGCGTCAAAGAAGATACAGCTCTCAGCATTTAAAGCCGAAAGTGATGTGGTAGAGCTTCTCCTCGGTGCAGACATTAACCCCAAAATAGCTACAGCCAATATGATAAGATTATCGGATGATCTTATTGCTCGAGAAACATTGCTAGGTTGGGTAGTTCAAGGCAAAACGGAAGGAAAATTCCCAGATAAAAATCCTAACCCGGTTCATAACAGTATGCTGATCTCATCTTTAATGACACAAGAAATAAAGGTTTCCGATTTATGGTCTCTGGAAAATATTGGAGTCATGGATGACGGGCAAGCAGAGTCAAAGAAAGAGACAGATCAGGCTGTTATGGATAAGTTTCGGACTGAAACAAAGCGATTGGAATCTGGTAGATATGAGGTGCACCTTCCATGGATAGAACCAGCCCAGAAGTTAAAAGAAAATAAAAGCCATGCCGAGAAAAGACTCCGGAAGATGACAGAGGATCTAAAGAAAAGAGGCTTTTATCACCATTACAACAAGATATTTGAAGAATGGGAGGAAAATGGGATCATCGAAAGAATCCAGACAGATAAAGATGATACATTAGAATACTTTCTACCACACCGAGCAGTAGTGAAATCTGGTAGCAGCACGACACCAGTACGACCGGTTTTTGATGCTTCCTGTAAGACAAAGGGTGGATGGTCTCTGAATGATTGTTTGACGAAGGGACCCAACTTATTGGAGCTCATTCCGGATATCATGCTGAGATTTCGACTCAATAAAATCGGCGTAATAGCAGACATAGAAAAGGCCTTCCTCCAAATATCAGTGGCAAAAGAAGACAGGCAATTTTTGAGATTTCTATGGTGGGAGGACGGCAAGCAAGAGAATCTTCGGATTTATCAACACAAGAGAGTGGTGTTCGGAGTTACATCAAGTCCTTTCCTCCTAGCTGCTACATTGAAGTTACATTTGGAGCAATATGAAAGAGAAGTAATCCCATTGCTAAAATGTATGTACATGGACAACTGCGTCAATAGTGTTACTTCGTTAGAAGAAGCGCAAGTATTTCAACAGCAGTCTATTGACCTGCTCAGCCCAGCAGGATTCAATCTAAGAGAGTGGCAGATGGGAGGCCCCGGCATAGTTAACGGTGAGAATATTTCTGTGCTAGGTATGAAATGGGACACAGCTGATGACACTTTGACAATTTCGGATAAGCTAATGATGACTCCAACCTACAAGTCATTGGATCAAGAGAATGATGCCGAAATAGAAAATCAGACTCATAAATTGACAAAGAGGATTATGCTATCGGAGGCCCATGCTGTGTTTGACCCTCTCGGTTTGTTTTCTCCATTCACCATAGTGCCGAAGATCATCCTACAACAATGTTGGAAGTCTGAGTGGAAATGGGATCAGCCAGTCTCAGAGGACATTGTGAAGAAGTTTGTGGAATGGCAGAGTCAAATTCCCGAATTGTTGTCTGTCAGGATTCCAAGGTGGGTGATGAGAGATGGGTTTGAACAGCCATCACTGCATGTGTTTTGTGATGCGAGTCAAGATGCCTATGCAACCTGCATTTACTTAAGAACAGTGAAAAATAAAGAAGTAAATGTACAACTCGTCGCATCAAAGGCAAGAGTAGCACCCAAAAAGAAACTTACTATTCCGAGATTAGAATTAATGTCATGCCTCATCGGATCCAGATTGACTAAGCAAGTCATGAAGATTATATCGGAATCGATTGCAATTTCAGAGAATAATATTTGGTTTTGGACAGACTCCTCAACTGCACTTCGTTGGATTCAAAATGAGAAACCGTGGGCAACATTTGTCAGAAACAGAGTCAACGAAATCTGTTCTATTTCGAAGAAAGAAAATTGGCATCATGTGTCAGGGGCAAACAATCCAGCTGACCTTCCATCACGTGGGAGCAGTGTAAAGAAATTGATAGAGCATAAATGGTGGGAGGGACCCTCTTTTCTCTGGGGAGAAGAAGCAAGCTGGAATCAATTTGATCCGATTTTTGATGAAGAAGAAATCAATAAGGAATTGAAGAAGACGGTAAACATCGCCGTCAACAGCACGAAAGATAATTTCATGGACAAACTTGAGAGGTATGGAGATTATCATCGTATAGTACGGATTGTCGCTTATTTACTGCGTTTTAAAAGGAAGACCGTCTCAGATCAATCGCGACCCGGACAACATGATAAGATGTCAAAAGAAATCTCTGTAGAAGAATTCGAAGAAGCTGAAAAGGTAGTATTACGGCATATCCAACTAATAAGTTTTGGGAGAGATGACAAGCGAATAAACAAGCTCAATGCTTTTACAGATGAATATGGACTATATCGAATCAAGAGTCAACTGTATTTTGGAGAAGACGACTATGATACAAGATGCCCAATAGTTCTTCCGGGGGAAAACCAAGTAGTCAAGCTTTTGATTCGAAAAGAGCACGAGATGATGTCCCATGCTGGGATTCAAACAACTCAACAACTGGTGAGACGCCGTTTTTGGATTCTAAAAGGCAAGAGAACCATAAGAAGTATCATCTCTGCATGTGCTACGTGTCGTCGTTACAATTCCAAGAGAGTCCAGACTGAGAGCATTCCAATTCCAGCAACCAGGATTGGATCAACACCAGCATTTGGAGTGATCGGTGTGGATCTAGCTGGACCTTTGACTGAGACCGGTGGAAAGAAAATATGGGTAGTGTTGTACACCTGTGCTGTGTACAGAGCTGTACATTTGGAGCTCACAAAAACAGTGTCTACTGAAGGATTTCTTGACACTTTTCGAAGATTTGTTGCAAGACGTGGTAGACCAAGCATTGTGTATTCTGACAACGGCCTCAATTTTGTCGGATGCAATAACTTATTCAAGAAAGTTAATTGGAATGATGTCCTACGTTATGCCACCGTACAACGTATTAAGTGGAATTTCAACCCCCCAACAGCAGCATTTTGGGGAGGATGGTGGGAACGCCTTGTGGGTCTCATGAAGCAACTTATCCGAAAAGTATTGGGAGACAAAACAGTCTCATATGAAGAACTACAGACTGTGATATGTGAAGTGGAGTCAGCAATGAATTCGAGACCTTTGACCGCGATCAATGAAGAATCTGGCTTGGTACCTATAACACCCGCCAAATTCATGTGTGACAACGCATCATGCTTATTTGTACCTGAAGCGGACATTGTCGACTCTAAGTTCCTCAAAGAAAGTCATGCAAAAGTACAAAAGTTACGCGAGACAATTCGACAGAGATTTAGAAAAGAGTACTTAGGGTTTCTGCGACAAAATACTAGAAACAAGACAAAGTCAATTAAAGAAGGCGATGTTGTACTCATGGAGGTCGATAACAAAAAGCGAACAGAATGGCCAATCGGAGTTATTGAGAAGACCTACCCGGGAAAAGATGGCATCGTCAGAGTCGCTATGATAAAAACTAAGCGTGGAAATTTTTTGCGACCTGTTCAACGATTGTTCTTTCTTGAATCAAGCGAAAACCATTCTAAAGAAGATTTCGGAAAAGGACGTGATCTAGAGAAAGAGAAGATAAATCTTGACACACCAAGTATATCGCAACGGAGCATCCGAGGGAAAGATTCACCTGTTATCATAAGATCAGGAAGAGTTGTCAAGCCGCCTGACAGATATTGATCATAGTGAATCCAGAAGAATAATTACTCCATAATTATTGGTGGGAGTATGTTGCAGATCCACTGTCTTTTTTTGTATGTATGTGTTTGTATTCATTTTATTTGAAGATATATAGAGGGAGGCCTTCAAATGTAAGAAAGCCGTGTAAGAAGACGCCCTCCTCCCCCCCCGCGGCGGCGGTGATGTCACCGCCCATGATGCAACTTCCGCCCTCTCGCCCCCTCCCACCTTCTCTTTGTTCTTAACTTGTTGTTGTGGTCGGCGCGTGCTCGCGTCTTGAGCTCCTAAAGCTCTAGCTCTCTCTTTTGAAGTAATACTTTTCCTGTAATTTTTATATCAATTATAAATAAATTTCCCTTCTTCACAGCAATCATTGAGTTGCTATAGTTTTAATTGTTTTATGTTGGTTACACCGTCCAGTGATACGAATTTCATTGTTCAAAGCTCGACACACAGTGATCTTTATTGATGATACACGAGATAACCAAGTATGGATAAAATTGCCTCTGTCTCTTTAAAAAAAAAATAGATACAGATAGACATCAAAGCTTTCCACTTCCTTAAGTTTTGTCCATGAGTGTAATTTGCAAGTCTATGGTTCGATCAACCAAAAGCATTTATCAAATATATTTCAACAACCTATGTACTTCAGACTACATATATTCTTTGGTGTCCATCTCCTAAACACAAACCGGTGAATGTGATGTGTGCTGGGGAACCTATCCTTATCTTCCAGTATATAAAAGAAGGTTGAAATAAGAACTGTGTTACATGTATGAGCTCACATAGGTTACCTTTCATTGTAGCTGTTCTAAATAATAATAGCCTTATTTATTCATAGATAACTTGTGTAATAGTCTCACAGGTGGCCAACTTTCTCAAACAGTTGCCACATCTTGTAGAAGAATAGCTCCCCTCTCTAGATATAGGTAGAAATACACTCATGGACACAAAACATAAGGAAGTTGTACCTTTTAGCATGTATATCGGGATTCAGACAATAACTCTGAAAGATATTTGATACGCAGTGACCTTTATTGAAGACACACGAGACAACCAAGTGTGAACAAAATTGCCTCTGTCAGCTTCAAAAAAATAGATGACCGGTGACATCAAAGACTTTTCACTTCCTTAAGTTTTGTCCATGCACAGTCTAGCACAGTCCCACTTCTTGAATTCAACACCCCAAAGGATCATAATTTTTGGTTGAATTGAAAAAATTGGCATTAAATTATAGTCGGTTAAAATAAATAGGCCGATTGATGAGTGAAAAAAATAAATAAATCTGGCGGTCGACTTTACAGAGTTGTTCTAGAACATATTTTTAAAATAAAATTATAATAACATATATATGTATTGAAAATAGAGCAATCTATAAATAAATCTTTAATTAAAAAGGCATATATTGGATCAAATTGGTAAAATGAATGATTTTTTGATCCAATATATGCCTTTTTAATAAAATATATATCATATAAAAATGTTATTTTATTTTAAAATTATAATTCCCAGATCAAATTACTCTGTAAAGTCCACCACCAGAGGTCGCCGTTTTCCCTATATAAACCAATTCTTGTTGTTTCCTGTTGACTGATTCCTCTACATCCCGGCTCTCCTGGCCTTACCTGGCGATGATCCCCTGGCCACCCATCCCCAGGCCCCTCCAACTGTACTTTATCTATATTCCGCTTTATGCGTCCATCGGGGCTCAAAAATAATTCATTTTGGTTAGCAGCCCCGTAAATAAAGATATTTTCTCTCTTTCCTGTTGACCAGCTCAGCTCAAATCTTTTGTAGATATGTAAATAAGTCTGTTATTCTCTTTATTCATCACGCCTTAATTATGTATTCTATACTTTATTAGCACAATTAAAGTAAATTGTAATTATGTTTTATTATTTTACCACGACTGCAATTTAAATACTCATGTATTCCATCCTCAAGCAAATGCTCAATTCTCTATATCAATCAGCAAGTAATAATTCTATATCTCTTAATTCCATAATCAACAGAAAATCTTTTTTGTGTAATATATATAGTAATATCCAGATAAAAAAATAAACCTGGGATATAGTGAACCTTCCCTTATAATAACCTAGAATAAATAATTCCCAATGTTAGTGATATAGTAAACAATTCTTATAATAAAACTATAGCTATGCGTATCAAAAGTTTGTTTATGTTGGGGTTGGCTTTAGTGAGGTTTTACTGCCTATATCTGGGTCCTCATTGTAACATCATTTCTATAACAGCAACTTGGTTAGAAACATGAGGTAACAAAACTACATCCAAATGAATAAATTGGTCGTTTAAAGTGCTTTAAATATATAATCCAAATTGTACCTTATCACACAGCAGTGTATTTATAAAGTTCTTGGTTCAAACTTTACCTTGAGCTAACTCTTGAAAGCTTACCATTTTTATCTTAATAAAGAAACTTTTTTGCACAAGGTAATAAGACCAAATCCAAATAAATAAATAGTGTGTGACATTTCAGTTACAGCGTTGTTACCATCTTCAGACAAAAGTACTGAATGAGAAATTTTACCACAGCATGGTTTAATTAGTTACTGTTTTCAAGTATGTAAACAAGATTGTTTATAATCTATAATCCAAATTGTGCCTTATCATAAACCTTTTTGTAATTATCCTGATTGATATATTGTGGTTATAAACCTTTGCAATTGTTTTAAGAATCTAAACTTTACCTTATTTAGAATTCTGGGATTATTTCAATGTTAACCTATGACATATATAAAATGTCCAGAGAATTTCCCTCCTCCACATGTAGGAAACCTCCAGAACATCAATGGAACTTTCTCACAAATCCTGGGGCCATCAAATGTCCCAGACACAATAAATCTTTGCTAATTCCAACTCCGACACTTCTTTGGAATCGATTCAAGAAACTCTTTGACATCCATTTGTCATTCTAGCGGCAAGAGAGGAGTGCCAAGTATTTAGAGCTGTCACAACACTGGGGTTGGTGACAGCCAAGGCTGGCATGGGACCAGCAACTTGTTGGACTTTCACCTCTCCCTCCTTCTCTACAAACATAACAGGATCTGCTACAAAGGAACAAACTATGGCTGGCCTCTTGGAAGTAGCATTCGGGCTTTCATCTGACCTTTTATGGCAGTATTAGCTACAAGAAAATAAGACCTAATCCAAATAAATTAATAGTGTGTGATGTTTCGGTAACAATACTGTTACCGAAACATCACACACTATTAATTTATTTGGATTAGGTCTTATTAACTTGTGTTTAAAGTTGTTAGCTCTTTGGAGTGTAAAGCACCTCATCATATGTCAATATTATTTCTCCATCATATGATTAAGAGTGGAAAACTCAAAAGCTAACAACTTTAAATAAAAATAAATTTATCGCAGATGAGTTAGTTTACCTTGACTTTTTGATGGTATAAACTTTTATTTTATTCAACAGACAGGATCCAAGTTCCAAACCTGCATTGAAGCAGTTTTGTTTTAAAATGGTAAATTACTACAAATATATGTCTCTTGATTCTTGCACAAGTCCAACCACATTTGGCTTGGGATAACTTTGAAAGAGTCAAAATGCTTCAACATGTGTAGATATATGATACATTTACAGTACATTCAGGCACAAATGCCTATCCACATGATTTATCATGGCCTGTAATCATGTGTGATGGATTCATGAAAGTTCTTGAAGGTAAATTAAATAGAAAGAGAATAATAGGAAGAAGAAGAATCAGACTGTTGACTGGATGGGAACCTATGAAGAAACAAAGATAGCAACTCAAGTATGGCAGCATTAGAGATCAAAAAACTGCTCAAGAACAGAGAAATTAAAGAAGTACCATGTGTACTTGGGATGAGATATCAACTTTTTGATTTTCATCTATAATCCAAATATAAGCAATGTTGTATGTATTGGAAAGAAAAATTCTGCCTTACAGTTAATGATATGGTTTAGGGTTGCAGGTTGACACTTATTACATAGTGGGAAAACCTTGCGACCATTCTGGAAAGTCATTGTCTGTAGATCACCAGACTCAAGTCTGGAAATTGAGTGGAGATAAGAAATAAGGAAGGAAGGAAAGAGAACCCTGCTGTGGCCTCCCCCACCTTGTGGATGATGCCAGAGACAGAGATCCAGTTGGCCTCCACGATCTGCTCCCCCCCGGCCACCATGCCCTGGTAGCCCTCCTTGATGAAGTAGATCTTGGCACCGAGGTAGAGCCCCATTCTCACCACGGCCCGCACCGTGGAGTTCATGCCTGCACACACCTCCTCGTCATTCTTCTCTCCTGACAACATTTGCATGCCTCAATGTATTGGAACTGGATAATATTGAGGATATATAAACTGAAATGTTAGAATTTGTTTGAAACTTTTAAAAAATTAAAAAAAAAACATACACAGTAGAAACTCCATAAAAGAAAATAAGACCTAATCCAAATAATTTATTAGTGTGTGATGTTTCGGCAACAACATTGTCACTATCATCAGACAAAAAGGTGACAATGTTGTTGCCGAAACGTCACACACTAATAAATTATTTGGATTAGGTCTTATTTTCTTTTATTATAATCTATAATCCAAATTGTGCTTTATCACAGTAGAAACTCCATGAAAGGAATATCTCGCTAGAAGACACCTCTCTACAAAAGACAGCTTTCATGGCTAAAATTACTGTTTTTCTCTCTGGTTAGGGGACACCACTCTTCATATAGAAGACATTCTAGCGCTGCATTTAGATGCCCTTTACAGAAAATAGGTTCTACTGTGTATTTAAACTTTTTTTAAAAATATTTGTAAAAAGACTAAAGCCTAATCTGAAAAGCAGCTCTAAGTGAGAACCTATATATGTGAATAGATATATATGTTATTATTAAAGTTAAATATTATGAAAATTCAAAACTATTATAGACACGTATGATTCTTTTTTAAAAATTAAACAATATCTACTGCCCTTACTGCAATGGAAAATGGTTGCAATGGTTTCGCCAGTTTAATCTACCATACTGCTGTTATATTGCATTTTTTGGTTTTCCTTTTATAGTGATACTGTTGCTAGACCTTTGGAAAGGAATTTTAGATTAACTATGGGCATAAGCTTTGAGGACAGTAGAATTACATACATTTATAAATATATAATATGCTTCGAGCAATCGCTCTTCCGCAAACATAAAATTGAGTCTTAATATTGTTTAATTTTTTAAAAAGAATCATACAAGTCTATAATAGTTTCGAATTTTCATAACAGATGGTGCGCTAATGTGCAATAGAGTTAAATATTAGAGAGAAATTTTGGAGGATTCATTTTGCTGGAAGTGTCATTACTAGAGTTTCTCCTTGACTTTTTTTTTCAGCAATATAGATCTTCCATAACAAAATATTGAAATGGGGACATTTGAAAAAGGCTCGAGTTTAAAACCCAAATTAAACTATGTATTGTGGTATCATTGTTAGACTGGGGTTCTAACATAGTACTCATGACAACAATGGGCAAAGTGAGGGATAGGGTCGAGTGGTTCCTTAAGGCATTTGGTACACAAGCATTTATCTGGTACAGCCTGCTCCATGCTGATGAGCGCCAACAGCACGAAACGTATTCGTGGATGGCTTTTCTTGATTTATCAAGAAAACGGGTTGGTCAAATATCAGGGAACAGGTTAAATCAACGTTTAGTTGATTTCTGTTCCATTAGCCCTCTGCCATCTAAAAAGCACATGTGCTCCTGGTTAGGATATGCTTTCATTATTTTTAATATCAACACCTGACCTTTTTATTTTTATTTTTTTCCATTATTTTTTCAAGCATTTATCTATGTCACTAAATGTGATGGCTTCAATATGGCTTGTTTTTTAAGATGTGTAAATCAGTGAGATAAAATATATTAAATACTCCAGTCTGAAGATGATATAACAATGAAGTTACCAAAATTATTTGGTCTTTTTCCCCATGGAGAGTGGAATGATGATCTAGTTACTGGGTGAGAGAGACCAGATAGAAAGCCAAGATGGCTGACATGGCATGACAGGCAGAACTTAGAGTTTAACTAGTGGGATATTTTAGCCACTCACAGATATTTCCTAGTTAATAATCTGTTGCACATCTAAATACCAGCTTCTAAATTTCACTCTCTACTATAGTAAACATTAAATTTACAAGGTAATAAGACCAAATAAATTAACATTATTACCTCATAGTTCTAATCTATTATGCAAAAATATATTGTGCCTATCATAAACATTAAATTGAAATCTACTTATATAATTGCCTTATTCTGTCTGTGTGAAGTTCACTGTGTGAAGTTCACGGATAGATTTTGGTCAGAATGGATAAAATAAAAAAAGTGTCAAGGGATGGGAATCGAACCCACGACCTTCCGCTTACCGGGCAGATGCCATGACCACTAGGCTACCCTGGACATATTTTTCCGTTCATAAAGTTAATATTATATTTTAAAATATATAAGCACTCGGGTAAAACCTGGGCGTTGCCAGGGCCATTCGTCTAGTAAATAATTAAAAGTTTTAAGTTTACACCATTTCATCTTAATTTTTTGTTTATAACTTTTCTAAAGCATTATTTCTTTATTTTTGAGTTTATTAATCCTCGTCAGGAGCAAATAAAAATTAAAGCATTTGGCAAGGTGTTAAAAATTAGATAATAATTTTTAACGCCTTGCCAAATAGTTTAATTTTTATTTGCTCCTGATGAAGACAAAAGATTTTTGTTGAAACGTCGAGATAATAAAAAGATTTAGACTGGCCAAAGAATCTTTAATTTTAAGAACTATGAATGCCGGCCAGGCAGGCTCTATCTTCACAAAAATCAAAATACTTTATTGGTCCCACAATTATTATGGAACTTATGGAAGGATTTATCAAACCCTTAGAGTAGATTAAGAAATAGGGTCAGTGGATCAACCAATAAGGTGACAGGAAATATAGTGACAAGGAACAACACACTTCCTTTCCTTACTTCCTCACTTAATTCACACAATTGAAACGGCTCAAGGATGCCTTCCATCCATCCATTCTTATCCCTCTTCCATATACCTCTCCTTGATCCATCAATCCTTAGTCCTCGATTTCTTATCCTGGCTTCTACTATCTTTTGTGCTTCCACTTGCTTATCCTGGCTTCTCCCATCTTTTTTCCTCCAATTTCTTATTCTAGCTTCCAACTCTTTGTCTCTCCAATTTCTTATCCTAGCTTCTATGATTCCTGTGCCTCTAATTTATCATCCTGGCTTCTACTATATTTGTGCTTACAATTTCTTACCCTAGCTTCTACGATTCCTGTGCCTCTAATTTCTTATCCTAGTTTCTACGATTCCAGTGCCTTTAATTTCTTATCTTAGCTTCTACGATTCCTGTGCCTCTAATTTCTTATCCTAGCTTCTACAATTCCTGTGCCTCCAATTTCTTATGCTTGCTTTCTATTATCTTTGTGATTCCAATTTATTTTCCATATTTCTACCACCTTGTATCTAATTTCTTATCCTAGATCCATCTCCTAATATCTGTGCCTCTAATATTTATCTGGATAAGAAGGTTTCTACCCTCTTGATTTAATCTTGATAGACTAGAGAAATGTTAGGAACCAACCTGGATCTCTGTGAAATATGGAACTAAGCTCTACATGCTATCCTGGTACAGTAGAACCTCCCTTTAGCAGACACCCTGCTAGCGGACACCTCTCTACAAAGGACAGTTTTCATTGCCAAAATGATCATTTTTACAATTTAGCAACTCTCCAGTAAGAGAACAGCTCTCCCTAAAGGACAGTTTGGATCTGTAATTAGGTGTCCTTTACAGGGAGGTTCTACTGTATCTCCAATTCTCTACTCAATCCTTATTTGGGCGTCTAGTTCTCAATCCATCACAGTTTCAATAATCTCCCATGAAGAGCTGAAGGAGTATTTCCCCAACAGCTGTGTGACCCACAAATAAGTCTGAGAGTATTCCTAACCTAATTATGTCATACTAAGTCATCTCATTAGCCCTCCACCTTCACACTTAATGGCTTCAAGGCTGTCTCCCTCCCATTCAACCAAGTTTGCCAACTCACACCAGAGGTCACTTCAGTCTTAGCTCTTTTTTAATATATGGATTAACCCTTTGAGTACTGGTGTCATTTTGTTGCTTAGTCTTTTTTTCCCCAAAAATTTGAATAATAAAAATGTTTATTTATTTTCATTTTTTATTTAATTAATGATTTAATTCATTATAGAAAAAAAATAAGGTAATAAGACCAAATCCAAATAAATAAATAGTGTGTGACGTTTCAGTAACAATGTTGTTACCATCTTAAGACAAAAGTACTGGATCATAGAGAATCATAGAAAAAATTACAATTATTATGTACAAATTTGACAATTTTAATGATTTATATTGAGGTTATATACATATATGCATACATTTTTAAATATTTAAAATAGAAATTAATTTTCTCCTTCTTCTTCTTTCTTATCTCAAAGCCATGATAATCATGGTGGGTAGTTAGTGACTGCTTTTACTGTAAGCGCACCACATGTCTACACATGTGAAAAGCAGTTCGACTTTGCACTTACAAATATGCCAGAGCCCCGTTTGGTTACTTGCATTCGCTGGTGGGGTTGGACTTTTGCAAGAATCGGGGGCCATTGGAGCATTTTTTTTTTAAACAGAAAAAAGTGTCCAATGCGAGAATCGAACCCGGGTTGTAGTGGTTGAAAACCAAACGGTTTAACCAGCTTTCCACCAACCCCCACGAAATTATTTTTAATATATCCAAATATATAATAAAATAAGATAAAGAAAATAATGGTAAAAGAGAAATATTTCAATCAATCAATACTTTTATTCCGATATTTAGTCTTATATACGATAGAACCTCTCTGTAAAGGACAACACCTAGTTGCAAAGCTAAAGTGTTCTTTTAGGGAGAGGTTTCCTCTTTCTAGAGAGTTACTAAATAGTAAAAATGCTAATTTCGGCGATGGAAATAGTCTTTTGTAGAGAGGTGTCCTCTATCAAGGATGTCTTCTCATGGAGGTTCTACTGTATTGACAGATTCTCCTAAGAGATACAGCAATGGGTTGAGTAAAAGATTATACCATGTTTTCTCCTGTAGAAGGGTGTTTGTGCCAGAAAGCTAGAAGATTAAAAAGTTATTGAAAAGACACTTTTCCCTGGAGGTCTGATGTTGTTACTCAATATTGTTACAAGGGACACAAGGTAATAAGACCAAATCCAAATAAATAAATAGTGTGTGACGTCAGTACTTTTGTCTGAAGATGGTAACAATGTTGTTACCAAAATGTCACACACTATTTATTTATTTGGATTTGGTCTTATTACCTTGTGTTTATAATCTATAATCCAAATTGTGTCTTATCATTGATGCAAGGGGTTATTTTATTGAACAGCAATGTTAGGGGAAAAAAAAAGAAGGAGAAAGAAATAAAAATAAACAAAGTTATCTTGGAATATAGAACAAGAGATATTAAAAGAAAAGATCATGGATAGAATTAAACTGAATCTAAAATTATTATTTAAAAAGAGCCATAGAAAAAGTAAAAAAGAACAAAGAAGAGTGAAACTAACAATAAGGAAGGACCTAGTTTGTTTACCCTGGATAGCCACTAAATATAGCAAGTGCCAGCTCCAAGTTATTTTAAGTGACACCGTCTACTTGGTGGAAAGTTGGAAAATATATGGGTGGTGGTGAGTTAGCAGCAAAGATTGAGTTTACTGAGAAAGAAAGAACAGTACAGTAGAACCTCCATGAGAGGACACCCACACTAGAGGATGCCTCTTTACATTAGACAGATTTCATTTTCAAAATTACAATTTTTACTAAAAGAAAATAAGACCTAATCCAAATAATTTATTAGTGTGTGACGTTTCAGCAACAACATTGTCACCATCATCAGACAAAAGAATAATAAAAAAAATGATTTTTTTTTTTTGTCTGATGTGATGGTGACAATGTTGTTGCCGAAACGTCACACACTAATAAATTATTTGGATTAGGTCTTATTTTCTTTTATTATAATCTATTATCCAAATTGTGCTTTATCATCATTTTTACTATTTAGCAACTCTCTAGTAGGAGAACACCTCTACCTAAAGGACAATTTGGCTCTGCAATTAGGTGTCCTTTACAGGGAGGTTCTACTGTATAATCATAGTACACTAGAACTTCTCTCTAAAGGACAACACTTAGTTACAGAGCCTAATTATTTTTTAGAGAGAGGTATCCTCTTACCGGAGAACAATTAATTAGCAAAATTTGCTTATGTGAATTGAGGGGAAGTTATAAGTATTTTCCTCATATACAGTAGGATATTCACACTAGAGGACACCTCTCTACAAAGGACAGATTTCATTTACAAAATTACCATTTTTACAATTTAACAACTTTCCAGTAAGAGGACACCTCTCCCTAAAGGACACTTTGGCTTTACAATTAGGTGTCCTTCATAGGGAGGTTCTACTGTACATGTATTTAATACACTTCAATTGCTTTAGAGTATTAGATTTGAAGAAACAAATGAACTATAATGAAATTATATTCAATTTTAATAGAATTGGCGAAACCGCTGGGAAGGTTCACCACTGAGGGCCAAGCCCTCCCAATATATTTTTTCATCGCAGTAAGGGCAGTAGAAGATTGTATTATGTATAAAAGAAACATTTGTGCTTTTAAATCCTTTCATTTTATAATCTAAATTATATATATTTTATATCAACTCTGTTTTTAAGAAGGATGTAGAAATATTTTATCAGGAATGGTAGAAATCTAACCCTTCCTTCAGCCACTTTCCTTTTTTAAACCAACTTACAACTAATCATGTAAAGCCACAAGACAACACAACCACCAAATCATATAAATAAATAGTATGTGAGGTTTCAGTATCAACGGTGTTACCAGCAAGTCACACATTTTTATTTATTTTAGTTTAGTATTGTTGACTTATGTTTCTTATCTTTAATCCAATTTGTACTTAATCATGTAATCCATAGCAGAATTATAATGCCATGGACTTCCACAAAAGATTTTTTTAAAATACAAAAAGACCATGGAAATACACTGGAGCAAATACTACAATATAATCTTAAGAATTAGAAAGCCACTTTAGGAATAACCTTAAAACATAAGAAAAGGATTCAATAAATGAAAGTGGAGGACTTTACAATTTCAGTAAAAAAGTAAAAGAAGAAATGGGCTGGGCTAGGAAGAAAGATGGAAGATAGATCAGATAAAATATAAATATTAAGCAAAACAGCTTCCTAGGGTGATATCTTCCTTTATATTCATCTCAAGCTTTCGGGTATCAGAAACCCTTTTACAGGAGTATAGTGTTGCATCATGATTAATGCCCATATTTTTAAATTTATTTATATTATTTTTCATATATTTCAAATTTAAATTTTATATTTATTTATTTTTATAAAACAGAATATTATTATGAAATATTATGTACTATAAAATCATTTGCATTTTGATACACTAAATACCCAACCTACTTTAAACTTTGATGTGATAAATAAAGAGATATTCTAGGTGTTACTTTAAAATATAGTTGTCTTATTATTGACTGGTTTAACCTTGTAAGATGGTTGAGACATGTTCTGGAAAGATGCAAGATGCGTCTGAGGAAAGAATCAAGACTGAAGAATCTGCCAAACCGCAGCCTGGTGCAACAATATGATAAAAAAACTTTTACCATATACCTCTGTAGAAGGGTTTGTGATACCTGAAAGCTATTATAATAGTTTAACAAAATCAACAAGATCCAGTATTGGTTTCTTCAACTAGGTATAGTTAACTATTTAAAAACATGCTGTGGTAAAATTTCTCATTCAGTACTTTTGTCTGAAGATGGTAACAACGCTGTTACCAAAACGTCACACACTATTTATTTATTTGGATTTGGTCTTATTACCTTGTGTTGATATACATGTATGTAAAAAAAAGAAACACATTGCCAAAAAAAAAAACAATTATAACAAATTTTATAAATGAAAAATACAAGGTAATAAGACCAAATCCAAATAAATAAATAGTGTGTGACGTTTCGGTAACAGCATTGTTACCATCTTCAGACAAAACACTGTCTGAAAATGATAACAACGCTGTTACCGAAATGTCACACACTATTTATTTGGATTTGGTCTTATTACCTTGTATTTATAATCTATAATCCAAATTGTGCCTTATCATAAATGAAAAATGTAAATTAAATGGGTTTAAAATTAAAGTGGTTCAATTTGTAGCTACTGCTGTTTAAGTGCCCATCAGGTGAAATTTACAAGTAGTTTTGGCAGCAGGTTGGATGAAGTCTGGCAATGTCCCAGTGAGAGGTCCGTGCCAGCAGTCATGGGACACAGTAATTTGTCACCGAAAAGTAGGTGAGGAAAAAAGTCCATACATCAATAATAATAAAAAACTTTCAAAACAATTCCAAGTATTTTCAAAACTCTATTGTTAGATGGAGAGAATACAAAAAAAGGAATGCAATTAAGATATGAGTAGCAGTGACAGAGTTTTTGCCAATTTTTATTACTTTTAAAGACAAGGTGAAAAGACCAAATCCAAATAAATAAATAGTGTGTGACGTTTTGGTAACAGCATTGTTACCACCTTCAATTTTGTCTGAAGATGGTAACAACGGTGTTACCGAAACGTCACACACTATTTATTTATTTGGATTTGGTCTTTTTACATTATGTTTATAATTTATAATCCAAATTGTGCCTTATCATTACTTTTAAAGAAATAGAGACAGTTGCCAAAACAAAAATAAACAAGAACTAGAGAATTTCACCTAAGCACAACTGGTACAGTGGAGTGGACCCGGGAGGAGCTCTGAACCTCAGACAGCATCAAACAACACTAACAAGATTTAGAACAGGCCATCTCAAGCCATTGAAGATAGATAATTATAACAAAATCTACCTCACTTGTCCAAAATGTAGCTTGGCACCTGCAGCTCCAGAACACATTTTGGCTTGCATTAGATGCACTAATCAGGACCTTTGGGAGAGGCCGCTGCTTATCATAAAACAGCTTGAAGTGCATGAACTCATGGAATTTGTGTAATCTTTGTACAAGGGGATAAGAAACAACAACATACACACCTTTTATTACTTGGAATGCTGATCTTTCCTCTCAATCATTTAAAGATGTCTGCGGATCTTTATGATTGAGAAATTGAGTAAAATATGTTTGTTTCAGTCATTAAAGCTAGGAGCATTCTTCAGTACCCAGCTGATTTATCTTTACTAAAAAATAGCCGTCTGACAGAGGGACAGCTGCGATGTGCATCCGCTTCTAACACAAGGTGTAACAAAACCAAGTCTAAAAAGGTCAAATCTATATGACAGTTTGGTAACAAAACATTGTTACCATTTCCAGACAAATATACCAAATGTATCTTGTGAATCACCTTGTTATACACACACACACACAAAAGCCTTTGTTAGAGACTTGCCCCATACAGATTCCCCCAATTGGGTAAGGTAATAATCATCTTGTGTTATTTACATAGAAATTGAACTGGCTTTACTCTTCATCTCAAAGTCATTCATTTGTTGACTGGTCCTTACATAATGATGATCTAAAAAAATGTATAGTAAGCTATTGCCTTAGATTTGTTTGCTGATATTTTTAAAAGCAATGGATCACCTTGTTATAAGAGATAAGCAAGAAAGAAGAAGATCTTGTTATTTATAATCCAGATTATATAAATCATTATATTTCTCTCCAAACTTTTAGCACACCAGAAGCTATCTAAAGAACTCAATTTTAGAGTTTACATAAAAATATAAAAAAAAGGCCAACAGCTTGAATGCATACGAAGTTAACTTTTCAAGATTAATCAAGAAATGGTATTTGTCCAATTCTGGAATAATAAAAAATCAACGCTTAGTGGATATCTAGTTCCAACTGATGGGTACAAGCCATCAGGCAACTTTTTAGTTGCACAATCAAAAGATGCCTTGCCCCCCCCTCTCTCCCTTAAATATAAAAAGAGTTTGAGAAATTAAATTAGAAAATGTTGCCTAAAAAAATGTAGATAAGAAGAAGATCTAAAATACCCCGTTCCAAATGAATAAATGGGTGAGGGTCATTGAGAGAGAGAGATTCTCCCCCCTTAACCTACTTCTAAAAAAGAAAGATCTCCCAGGGTTATAGTGTCAAGTTATAATTCAGACACAGGGAGGGGCTATATATATTATATGGGGGGACATGGTCTAAATGAAGGAGATGGCTCAATATATCTCTACTAGGGACCAACACCAATACACCAAAGATTGGTTTAGATGTCCTTGATCCAATGCCAAGGCCTTATCACTTTAAGACCATTGTCTAATTCTCCCCATTTTATTTTTATAAAGGCCATGTGACATCTGGTGACACCTTTAAAATTAGCGTAACAAGTGGCTCACAGTTAAAAAAAAAGAAGCCTGGATGTATTGTTTCTGGATGATTATTTTGTTTAAGTTGCATTAATAGATATATAAGATTATCAATTCTAATTTGGAACTTGCTGGGAAAACAAAAGTCTCAAATATCAGCAAGCCCTGATTATTAATAATCTCAATTATATCCATAGTCTTAACTTTGTAATTAATTTTCTTCAGCTCATAAGAAAGAATAACTTTGTAAGTCCATGGAAGTCTTATCAAAAATGATTGAATAAAGATTAGAAACATAAGGTAAACATGACCAAATCTAAATGAAACGTCACAAACATTTCATTAATCAACATTGTTACCATTATCAGACAAAAGTAGTGAATCCAAAGTGTTGAATCTTCTTACGAGCTGAAAAAAATTAATTCCAACAACACATTGTTACTGAAACGTCACACACTATTTATTTGGATTTGTGGTCTTATTACTTTGCATTTATAATCTCTCTCTCTCTATAATCCATATTGTACCTATTCAAAGAGTAGTATGGTTTTCATTAGGGATTATTATTCTGTTATAGGGGTCGGTGGAAGGATGGTCTAAACCATTGGTTTTCAACTGCTACGACCCGGGTTCGATTCCCGCATTGGACACTTTTTTATGATTTAAAAAAAAAATGCTCCAATGGTCCCCGACTCTTACAAAAGTCCAACCCCACCAGCGAGTGCAAGTAACCAAATGGGGCTTTGGCACATTTGTAAGTGCAAAGTCCAACTGCTTTTCACATGTATAGACATGTGGTGCACTTACAGTAAAAGCAGTCTACTTACCATTATTATCATGGCCTGTACCACATGTACTAGGGATAAGCAAAAAAAAAATTGTGTTATGAAATTGCCGTATTTTACATGTTAATGTGATTTATCCAACCTTATATCATGATGTGAAAGTAAAGTAAAAGAAACAGCTGTGGTCAGAATATTTGGCAGCAGATGGAGGAGGAAGGTTGGATAACAATGGGAACAACCATTCTTGCCACTGTGGTGCCATATGTGGCAACATTTCAAGTAATGCTATAAATCTATCAAGTAGTATCAATGACTCAAAACCTTTAACATTTCTTTAATCAAACTTGAGAATTTCTATAACAACAAATCTCATAATAACTCTTGATATCAAGATTTTGAATTTTTATAACCATGGTTAAAACAATTGAGATTTTAGTATTACGATGTTATAACCAAATTTCTATTATAAAAGAGGTTGTTATAACAAGGTGGTATAAACCATTAACTTTCTACAGCCATGAGACCCAGGATCAAATCCCGCATTGGGCACTTTTTTCTGAAGAAGAAAAAAAAATGGCTTAAGTGGCCCCCGATCTTGCAAAAGTCTTACCCCACCAGTGAGTGCAAGTAATTAAATAGGGATTTCTAGAACACTTGTAAGTGCAAAAGTCAAACTGCATTCTACATGTGTAGACATGTCACTTATAGTAAAAAAGCAGTTGCTAACTATCAATCATGAATATCATAGTCTGTACCAGGTGTTTTTTTTTTTTTTGCTTATCCCTAGTACACATGGTACAGGCCATGATCATCATGGTGGGTAGTTAGCGACTGCTTTTACTGTAAGCGCACCACATGTCTACACATGTGAAAAGCAGTTCGACTTTGCACTTACAAATGTGCCAGAGCCCCGTTTGATTACTTGCACTCGCTGGTGGGGTTGGACTTTTGCAAGAATCGGGGGCCATTGGAGCATTTTTTTTAACAGAAAAAAGTGTCCAATGCGGGAATCGAACCCGGGTCGTAGTGGTCAAAATCAAACGGTTTAACCAGCCTTCCACCAGGTACTGGTGTACCAGTACCAGGTGTACTTGGTATATGTATCACACCCAAGGTTCCATTTATTGCAATATTCGAGGAAAACATCTTTCCATGAGTAACTACAATAAAATAAGACATAACTTTGCCGGTCCCAAGCCTGGATGAAAAAGGAGGAGAGGGAGCAGTAACAAGCTCACTAAAAAACCTGGGCTCAGCTGGCCCGACTGATAGTACCTTGTAAGGACTCCTAATCCAGGGATACAGGATGAGCAGCGTTTGTACTCCATGTTAGGAGCGGCTGCACATGGCATCTGTTCCTCATGTCAGAGGCGGCCATTTCTTTTGGAGCTAAGTCAGCCTGCTACTGAGTAGTGCTCCCAGTCTTAATGACAAAGGCAGACGCATTCTACTTAACCCAGTCATGATATCAAGCTTTATTACAAGCTTGATACCCTAATATGATTGAGTGGAGATAAGAAAGAAGAAGAAATAAGACCTAATTCAAATAAATTAATAGTGTATCGTTTCTGTAACAGCGTTGTTTCAGAAATGTCACACACTATTAATTTATTTGAATTAGGTCTTATTTTCTTGTAGCTATAAAGAATAATCCAAATTGCACTCTATCATCTCTCCATGAGGTTTTAAAACAAGCAGTTCTTCCACCTCTATTGCAGGTGAGAGCGGATCTCCACCCAAGAATCATCTTGAGAGTTGATGATGTACACATTATTTTGGGAATTATACTCCCATATCTTTAAATTACAAGACTTTTGCATTACTCTGAGAAATGCATTAGGGATTACTTTACACATTTTACAGAATTAAAGAAAATAGATGTGAGAAAAAGGACTCAGCCTTTTAATGCTGTGTTTTCTTAACTTCTTGAAGTAGAGGAGAGTTTCATATCCTGAACTCTTTTCATTTTTCATTACAAACAAATTGAATTTTTCAAAATCTGATACTCAGAGAAATAATAGCGGTTAAATTACAAGACTTTTGCATTACTCTGAGAAATGCATTAGGGATTACTTTACACATTTTACAGAATTAAAGAAAATAGATGTGAGAAAAAGGACTCAGCCTTTTAATGCTGTGTTTTCTTAACTTCTTGAAGTAGAGGAGAGTTTCATATCCTGAACTCTTTTCATTTTTCATTACAAACAAATTGAATTTTTCAAAATCTGATACTCAGAGAAATAATAAGTGATTAAATTATTTCACACATGCACAATTCTCTCTGTATATATGATGTTGAAATTCTCTATATAAAAAAATAAAGGGAATGTACTCCAAGAAAGAAAAAAAAAAAGATCTCAAGAAAAAGTTCTCCCTTTGTTTAATGGCAGCCACCATTGGGCAACAAGGCCTAAAATAGGTAACAAAGAGTTTCTTTCAATTGTATTTCCTCCTTTCCTCTAACTGTAGCTTGTAGATTGTCAGAGTTCATAGCAGAAGTTGGTTGAAAGATTATTCCCTAATTGATAAGGCACAATTTGGATTATAGATTATAAACACAAGGTAATAAGACCAAATCCAAATAAATAAATAGTGTGTGACGTTTCGGTAACAGCATTCAGTACTTTTGTCTGAAGATGGTAACAACGCTGTTACCGAAATGTCACACACTATTTATTTATTTGGATTTGGTCTTATTACCTTGTGATTATTCCCTAAAATTAAATTGAATTTATTGTTACTTTTCATAATAAAGTAGAACCTCCATGAAAGGAGTCTCCCGCTAGAGAATACCTCTCTATGATAAGGTACAATTTGGATTATAGATTATAAACACAAGGTAATAAGATTTATTGGGTTATTAGATTTATTATTAATTTTCATAATAGAGTAGAACCTCCATGAGAGGAGACACACACACTTCAACTAGAGAATACCTCTCTATAAAAAAGACAGTTTTCATTGCCAAAAATTATCATTGCAATTATCAGTGCAAAGTCGAACTGCTTTTCACATGTGTAGACATGTGGTGCACTTACAATAAAATCAGTCACTAACTACCCACCATGATTACCATGGCCTGTACCACGTGTACTAGGGATAATTATTATTTATCATTTTTAATATTTAGCAACTCTCCGATAAGAGGACACCTTTTCCTAAAGAACAATTTTGCTCTATATCTAGGTTTCCTTTACAGACCCAAAACCAGGATTGATAGATGATTTTGCCAAGATGTCAAGTAAAGTTTCATTAAGCAGCCTTGCTACCATCTTCACATTCTAATTCTAAGAATGGCTGTAAAATGTTTTTGATAAATCATCAAAAATATGGAATACTTATTTAGCCTTGTGTAAGCTTTGTGATAGAGAAGAGATTAGAAGAGGAGTAGTAGGTATGTGTAATTTTCAACAACAACAAATATTTTTGTTTTGCGACATAGTATAGTGGAACCTCATTATAACAGACTCCATTATAACAGCAAGGTGGCGCTAACAACATAAAAGTTGGTGCCAATTGATGCTATAGCGGTGTTCTACCATTACAAATTTGTTTATTCCTCCAGTATCTGAAGATTGTATATATATATATATATACAATCTGACTTTTTTCATACAACAACCCATGGGATCAGAATTTTCGGTTGAATTATAGTAGGTTAAATTAAAGAAAATAGTCAGATTGGGATTCGAAAAAAAAAAAGGCTGAATTAAAGTAAGTGTTGAATTATAGTCATTTGAATTAACAAGATTATAGTTTTCAAAGTAGTCTCTTTGTAGTTAAACTGCTTTTCACATGTGTAGACATGTGGTGCACTTACAATAAAAGAGTTGCCTACTTCTACCCACTATGATGATCATGGTCTGTACCACGTGTACTAGGGATAGGAAAAAAAAAGTATTCTCAATAGTTCCCATTCCAAGATGTGTTCCAAGAGATGAGGCAGGAGAGTTATTTGTAAATGGTAAGATTCCCAAAGAGTTATTCAACTGTATGCGGATGTATGGGTCAGTAGGAAGATAAATGTGAATCAATGGGCCGGTATCAAAGGAGAGAGCAGATTAAAAGAAAAGAAATCTGTGTTATCTCGAGTGGCTTTATCATCCCAGCAGTTCCATTCTGCTGCTTCACAGTGCCATGAACCAGCAGGGGCTTGAGACTATTTGTGTCACTCATTGAGTGATAGTTGCATAACCATTCCTCAAATAACATATTTACATAATGTCTCTATTAACATCTCAACATGAATACAAGAAAATAAGATCTAATCCAAATAATTAGGTCTTATTTTCTTGTATTCATGTTGAAATGTTAATCGAGACATTATGTAAATATGTTATTTGAGGAATGGTTATGCAGCCATCACTATTATAATCTATAATCCAAATTGTACTTTATCATCGCAACATGAAGCTATTGTAGACTCCAATATATAACCTCACTATAAGGTAAAACTTGAGATCAAGATATGTTGGCATAACTGTGTTGTTGTTGTTATAACCATGGTTAAAATGTTTGGGGCTTAAAACTTATGACCATAGAATTCTTATAACCAACTTGCTATGTGTGTGCTACAAGAAAATAAGACCAAATCTAAATAAATTAATAGTGTGTGACATATATTTCATTAACAGCATTGTTACTGAAATATCACACGCTATTTATTTATTTGGATTTGGTCTTATTTTCTTGTAGCTATAATCTATAATCCAAATTGTGCCTTATCAACTGCTGTTATGAAATAGATTGTTACGAATGAGATATTGCTGTATTAATAAACAGTGGGTTGTTGTCTTATAGCAAGTTTCCAATGTAATAATAAATAAATACAAAAATATGAAGATTATTCCTTCATATTACTCTTGTGGATGTTGCAACATGCAATTATTCTCCGATGCGAGTTGGTTATTCTTGTATATGTTGATTTTCAACAAAATAAATTCTCAAAAATAATTGCAGTAAAACCTCCATGAGAGGATTCTCTCAATAGAGGACATCTCTCCACAAAGGGCAGTTTTCATTACCAAAATTACCATTTAGCTTCTCTTTAAAGGACACTTTGGCTCTGCAAATAAATTTACTTTAGAGAGAGATTTTATTGTAAGAACATTTATAAGTACTTCCATGTAATTTATACTGATTACAGACAAACTTAGTGTCAAACCAAGGTCATTTTTTTTAAATTTTACCATAAATCTCACTCTGAAAGGTGTTGCTCATTTGGAAATTTTTCCTTTATTCAGAACCTTTTAATCATCATTTGTGTTATAGATCTTCAACATATTCTCTTCCCGATTGGAGCTAACAAGTTCATCCGTTGCAACAATCCCTGTAGAAGAATTGATCTGGATTGTGTCCCTCATTAAGTGATGGTTGCATAACCATTCCTCAAATAACATATTTACATAATGTCTCGATTAACATCTCAACATGAATACAAGAAAATAAGATCTAATCCAAATAATTTGGTCTTATCTTCTTGTATTCATGTTGAGATGTAAATGATGTGATATTGTCTGAATGGTATAAGAGAGAGAGAGAAGAAAAACCTTCAAAACAATTTACAGTGAAATCTCTTTATAACAGCCTCCATTATGATACCAACATGGTTTATTAGAACTACAAGTTATTTAGACAAAATCCAAATAAATAACAGAAACAACGTTGTTACTGAAACATCAAACATTATTTATTTAGTTGGATTTTGTCTTATTACCTTGTAGCAACATGGCTCTTAGCATCATAATTCTAGGCTCCCAAGTTTTAAGTTTCCATTGTTTCACCTGTAGCTATATAACAACAACCATGTTATAACAATCTAAAATCTTGGTTCCCAAGTGAAATTGTTATAGTAAGGTTAAACTGTATAATAAACTTCAGATTCAAGAGATATGCCCATCTATTGTCTTATTACTTGTTTACAGTAAAATCATCGTGAAAGGACACTCTTGCTAGAGGACACTTCTTTACAAAGGACACGATTAGTTACAATTTGAATTATAGATTAGAAACACAAGGTAATAAAACCATATCCAAATAAATAAAGTGTGTGACATTTCAGTAACATTGTTGTTACCATCATCAGACAAAAGACTAAATGACAAAGAAACATCACACGCTATTGATTTATTTGGATTTGGTCTTATTACCTTGTAGTTCAAAATCTATAATCCAAATTATGCCATAACCAATTTTTACTAATTATTGTCATATAAATATTTGAACTACAATGACTGTGTGTGTGTTCTCCAATTATTAAAATCCATAAATATAAAAGAAATAAAAATATTCAAAATCCAAAATGTGTGTTTACAGATCTAAGATACACACATGTCAATAAGTGTATCATCAGTGATTGATTATATTGATATTACATTGATCTCTTAAAGTGATCCAGATCAAGTGTGAAAAAGTAGAAAAAATTATTTGGTTGATTTTGAAAATGGTACGTTTTCATCTCAATCAATATTTCAAGATGATCAAGAATAAAAACAAATATCAAATTAATATAAACTTTCCCCAGTAGCAAATGATGTAATGGATAGGTAATGAATAAAATATACTTCAAACTATTAAAAAAATTTCCTTAAAAAAGTTTTAAAATAGCGTTTATATAGTTTCAATTTTCTAAATAAACAAACATCGATGTTAACATTTAGTAGTTTTGGAGCGCAAACCATATCTCTCTACAGAAAATATAAAAAATTGTGTAAATATAAAGTGAAAATTTGATTTTATAAAATGATCTTATTGTATAAATGTATATATAGAGTACTAAAAACAATAATAACAATCATTGTGAATTTGCTGTCTTGTCAAATGTCGTATTGTACGAAGTAATGATTTAAATGTTTAGGTCTTACCTGGAGAATCGCCTCCGCTGGTGAAAACTCCGATTACTTTTGCTTTTTCATTCATTTTTTCTTTCAATGTAAGCATATTCCCTTCTTTACTGATTAACTTATTTTCTTCAGTATGAGGTGAGAGCATCGCTCCGGTGTCCATTCTGGTATAAGTGCCTGTCATTTTTACGCTAATTTTGAGCTGGATGAACTTTGCCAATTAGTTTGGGAATGAAAATTTAAATGGACAAAAGTTAAATCTTCCGCTTCAACCCCGCCCGCAGATGCGTCAGGAGGAGCTATGCAAACATTTGTTTAGGGGGAGACCTTTAAATTCGTACAAAGGTCAATTTTAAAAACACGGAGTTAAAATAAATAAACAAAAATCTAAGAGCACTTTTTTTTTTCAAGATTTTTAGGATATTAAATGAAAATAAAGGAATATTAGAAGCTAATTTTTTAATGAATTTTTGTTACGTTTTTATAAATTTTAAAGTATTGTTCTTTAAAATAAATCACTACTATTTCTATATATTAAAAATAATAATAATAAGAAGAAATTAGTTGAATATTCAAACTTTAGTGCCATCTGATTTTATAAAAATCTATGCTCTAAGCACTATGTTAATAGAAATATTTAACTCCAAATGCATTTTAAAAATTAAATAAAACTTTGAAAGAATAATTGCCATAAATTTTGCTTATAAGCAATTTGCAAAAAGTTTTCAAGAGATCCGCTATAAGTATAAGTGTGATTTTTTTTTTTTCATTGTGAATACACCAAATTCATAAATATATTTTAGATAAATTGTAATTAATGACAAAATAAGTTCCAAAATTGAAAATTGTCATATTCATCCCCTCTCTCTTTCTCTGCCTTCTCTAATAGATTAAGAATAAAATGTTTAGTCTCATAGGGTGAGGTAGATTACCAAATATATACATATATAAAACTATTTTAGAGGCGTAATATATATTTTTTTTTATATAATAGTTTTATAATTTGATAACAGATGGCGCTCTAGTACATCGTAATATACATATATATTGGAATATAAATGCTTTTTCGCAAGTTCAGCAGTAAAAAACAGAAATAGGTCAATTGCTTCAGGTTTGATATTTCATCTTTGAAAGAGTTTTGATTTGATATTTTTAAACTTCCATTACCTAACAAATCCCTTGTAATGGGGTAAATCATGCAAGTATATGACTCATAGATGGAAAAATTACCTAGCTGTTTCATGCTAAGTCAATACCAGCAAATTCTACATTTAGCTTGTTTTAACATAATAAATAAATTTAGACGATTTTTAAAAAGTTAGTAGGATAAATTATATAGTCATAAAAAGCTTAAGGTAACCCTAAGTATATATATCTAACTATAAATAAATATATAAATTAATTTTTGCACTCGATCACTTAGAACTGTGTTTGAAAATGTTGCGCTCTTTTCACTATTTATAGAGACTGAAAATACTTATCTCAAAGTAAAATTAAAACTTTGTTCCTGGTGGAACAAGATATATAATAACATCTCGCAAACTACATTCTGGAAGGATGGCAGTCATTGAAGCGAAATTTGGAAATATATATATTAAAGGGGAGAAAGAAATAGGCAATTTGGTATTAAGAAATATCTACAGGAACGAAGTTTATATTGGCAGACAGACTTTTTTGGGGGGGGGAGTGGAAGACAGTCTAGTACCAAGCAAGTGTTCTCTTGTCTGATCGTTGGGTTGCTGAATCGAAATTGACAAGAGGACTGCTTACGCAGGAATATATATAATAATTGCACTTCACATGAAGCAGAACGCTCCATGAGAGTGCAACTATATCACACTTATATTGACTCAATATATTTTTTAAATTTACACTCCTAGGAATAAAGTGTAAAAACTCTAGCTGCATCCTTATACACATGTGTGTTTATTTGAGCCATCCATAATGAATACAAATGAGGCCTAGCTGATGTAATAATATTGTATATATAAAATAATTAATACTTTAAAAAAATTATATATATATACTAATTTTACTCCAAGCAAGTTTTCTGAAGAAATTTTCTACTTTAAACCTAATTTCTCATATTATTCTAAAGCAGTTGTTAATTCCACAAATTACCAAAATCGACTAAAAAATTTAAGACCAAAAGTATAAGAGTTTTTCCTATTTCAACAAACAACAACAAAAAAGCCTTTATATTTAGGGTCACTGACCCTATACAGGATTCACCAGAGGTATGCATAAGAACAAAGCAGTGAGACAAAGGAAGTAACGATGTATACAGAGTAAAAAGAGAAAAAAAAACAAGAAAAGGAAAAAATAATAATAAGAAGAAGAAAGAGAGAAGCAAGAAATCAACACAAAAAGAGTAGCAGTAAGAAAGTGAGGAGTGAGTATCACTTGGCCTTCTTCTGAGATATGGACTTGTGGAAACCATAAAACGCCGTAGCAATATACTTATTCTGGGTCATATTGTCAATTATTGATGGGTTTTTCCTATTTCAATATCATATGTTATTTTCAAATTTTATCAACTAGGCTGACCCAAGTCTTTATTAACTCGTCTTTGTTTTTTGAAACATTTTAAAAACATATATCATACCATGTTTATATATATATAAATTTGTGTGTGAAAAAAACAATAAGTAATATAAACTATAAAAAGGTCAGGTGTTGATATTAGAAATAAAAATGGCATATCCTGACCAGGCTCACATGAGCATTTCTAGATGACAGAGCGCCATCTAGCGGAACAAAAAAAAAACTAAACGTTTATTTAACTTGTTCCCTGATATTTGGCCAACCCAATTTCTTGATAAATCAAGAAAAGTCAGCCACGAACACGTTTCGGGCTGTTGGCCCTTGTCAGCGTGGTGCAGACTGTACCTCTAAGACCAAAATTTAGTCCCAGAGGCTTTCTGAGAAATCAAGAAATGGGTATTTAAGGCCAAATTTGCGTAAATATGCTTTTCATGTGAAAAAAACAATTTAAAAAAAATCAGGTGTTGATATTAAAATTAAAATAACATATCCTGACAAGTCTCACATGAGCACTTCTAGATGGCAGAGCGCCATCTAGTGGAACAAAAATAAACCAAACGTTTATTTATGGTTGATATTTTCTTGATTTGTCAAGAAATTGAGTTGGCCAAATATCACTGAACAAGTAAATAAACGTTTTGTTTATTTTTGCTTCACTAGATGGCGCTCTGCCATCTAGAAATGCTCATGTGATCCTTGTCAGAATAGGCCATTTTTATTTTTAATATGCACTGCTGGCCCACCCAAATTGCAACACTAAAAAAGACAAGAGATATCACAACAAAAATTATTTTGTAGATAACATGTTCACCAAGTATCAAATGATTAAATTTATAGACTTCTGCGAAGTCTGGTTCCTGCCAGAATCAGTAGCCAGAGTAGTCAAATTGTTGGAGATCACCGCTGCCACACGCCTCTGCATTGATTCAAAGAGACTTTGTATGTGTTTTTGGCGTACAGAAGACCAAGCAGCTTCCACACGTTGCCAAAGTTGATCTGGTGTGGCAGCTGGGGATGTAATCTGGGTCTAAATTATAATTTTTTTCTTATTTTTATTTTAACAGTTGGAATATTTTACAAAATTAAATTAATTTTTATTTTACTCTGTTGAATAGAAAATTTTGCGGAAAGAAATAAGCGAAAAGAGAGATAGAAGGCAGCAGTAAAGACAGATCCAGGAGAGGTTCTAAGAAAATCGTCTAAAAATGTAGTTTCTTAAATTTTAGTGAAGAAATTTTCCAACCCTCCAACTAAAGCACCAAAAAGATATATAAATTCTTATATATTTTTTTTTATTTCAACAGGTTAATTATATGCGTTTTTCCCATTTTATTCCCATTACGTTTTTTCTTCTTTTCTGTCTGACCATTCCATTAAAACAATGTGTGAATATAAAAATTTGTTTTGAATCTCAACTTTGGCTCTGAGTCTTTAATTTGGTTTAGAGTCTATCATTTTTAACCCTTTTGTGTGCAGAATATTTACAGGTTGTTTTTGTTATTTCAGAAATCTCAGCTCTACATCCTGTTGAAATATGGTAGTGGGCAAGCCCCAAGGTAAGGTAGGACAACTGGCTCCAACACTTTGAAGATGTAGCGTTGGTGGTTTAAAGTACAGGCAATGTGTACTAGAGGAGTGCAATCTGTAAGCCTCAGCCTAAAGTTTGTATTTCCTAATTCATTATGATATTCCATAACATTTCTATGACAATATGGATTGAAAAGTATTGAATATTTGAAAATAATTTTAAAATACACACACAATAAACATGGTGGGACCTGAGCATCTTGGGATGGCTTGGGAAAAGTTTAGGGCTCATGGTGCAGCTGGTGTTCCGCCTGAAGATAGCAATTTTACCAGCCACCATGGTTCTGTGGCTTGCTCATATGCCCATAGGTCAGATGGCTCGACCACAGGGAAGGGGCGTTGGAGTCCATCTCAGACTCTGGCTCTATGTTGTCAAGGCTGAAGGCTTCAGGCTCCATCTATGCCTCACAATCACCAGAGCCTTACAACTTAGATGGGGCAGGGTGGGATATGATTAGGTTAGGTGGGGTTTTGGGTGAATCATGGAATACTATAATACAAAGGTTATGAGGTGTCCTAACAGAGAGAGATATTTGAATTATAGTCATGCCGTAATATATTTATATCAAATGTATATATTTCATTTTTATAATTAATAAATACACAGAATAATGCATTCTTAATAGATTAGTTAATATATCTAAGTCATCATCTCCTGTACATAACTTTCATGGCTTAATATATTTTGACAAGGGGAGGGGGGGGGGGGACGTGGGGACCCAACGTGGGGCGCCATTGAAGAGATGAGAACTGATTTCTAAAATTACAGATACAACTTTTTAATATCCTGTACGCACTGGGTTAAAAATAATCGACTCTAAACCAGATTAATGACTCAGAGTCAAAGTTGAGATTCAAAACAAATTTTTATATTTATATTTATCTATTAGAATGGTAAGACAGAAAAGAAAGAATAAAAATAAATAAAACGGGCAATGAGAATAAATTGGAAAATATACATAAATTTAACCTGTTTAAAAAATATTATGAAAAGTTACTTATCTTATTTGGTGCTTCAGTTGGAGGGCTGGAAAATTTCTTCCACTAAAATTTTAACACTACATTTTTAAACGATTTTCTTTGAACTTTTCCCGACCTCTACTGCTATCCAGCCTTCTCTCCTATTTTCTTTGATCTCTTTTTTATCGTCTTCTCCAATTTTTTTTAACAGAGTAAAAAAAAAATTTCTTTAAATATTACAACTGTTAAAATTAAAAAAATAAAATTATAATTAAAAATTATTATTCAAAATATTATTTTAATTAACGAATATTATTTGAAAATATTAAAACAAAAATATCTGCTTAGTTGTTTAAAAAAAGGAAATTTAATATGATAAATTATATACATTAAAATTAAGTAATAAAAGAAAGGTGAAGAGATGGGTTGGTTTGACAATAATGAATGCTCGACTTGTCGAGGCAGCTTCACCATTGTCCACCAGCTTTCTATTAGGTACTCTGGGTAAGCCTTGTGGAGGATGCAGAAGTGGCCTCTACATATACTTTTCGAAATAAAATCTAAATCGCTTAATGAAAACTCTTCCTGTCTAAATCTTCCTTTCTTTATTAATTTTAATTAGCCTTTTTAAAATAATTATGTATAGCAGAACTATAATTGATGTTCAATAACTTAGAAGCTTTTGAATAGTTTCGTCTTCTAAACATACCAACTTGGTTAAAGTTTCCTGTTTTCCTTTTGATATTGCTTGATACGAGCCTCTATTCATTTTAAAATTGGTAGAAATAAGACGATAATATTTTAATAATATTTCGAGTTTTGTTTTAAAGTGTCTTAAATAAATATTATACAAAAAAGTCCATGTGTCTAAATTAAAATGAAAAATGCCTAAATTAAAATGAAAATTGTCTAATTGAAATGAAAAATGTCTATATATAAAATAAAAATTGCTGATTAAAAGTTAAAAACCTATATATGAAAAGGCATATCGTCTATAGGTTTTTAACTTTTAATTAGACAAATTTAATTAATATTTAGACATTTTTCATTTATTTAGACATTTTCAATTTTAATATAGACATTTTTCATTTTAATTTGGACTTGGACTTTTTATAGAAAAGGTGTCCAGGTGTCTAAATTAAAATGAAAAATGCCTAAAAAAATTGAAAATGTCTAAATAAAAATGAAAGTGTCTAAGTTAAAATGTAAAATGTCTAAATATAAATTAAAATTGTCTAATTAAAAGTTAAAAACCTATATATCGTGTAGACTACTCAATAAAATGATTCTACAACTGTGAATTTTTTATTTTAAGACAATTGATGAAAAATAATAATTTCACGTATAATATAATAAATTGAAAATTCCATCTCAAATAAAAATACTGAAATCAAATCTATTTCATGTTATAAACGAAACAAATATAAGTTTCTGTGAATAAAAAATATGATAAAACTGGATTCGATATGCCTGTTGTTTAAAAATGGCGGGGAGCAAGGTGATGCTTTTGTTTTGGTTATACAAACCCATATAATATTCCATATATCTTTTGAATACAATGTGTATTAAATATTTATTGCATTAAATAGGTTACTATAGTGTTGGCATATCACTGCTTTCACTCAGTATAAAAATATGTAACATGAAATACTAGACACGTTTAAATGCCACAATGTTTACAAATTATAGATCAAATCTATATATATTAGTTTTAATAACCTTTGAATTCAAACTTATAATAAATATTTAGCGTGACACAACATATATTAATAAAATAAAAATCTCAATTTTAAAGCTATATAGGCCTTTGAAATTGTAAAGATGTTTGAAGTCAAAAGTTTTATAAAATAGTTCTGACTCCTTTAAATATATATTAATTAATATATATTCAATACCAAAAAATCTGGTTAATTCAATAAAAGTGTATCAACAAATTCAAAATCTCTACCAAACACCAGATAATGCAAACTCTTGGATACTGACCATGATTTGTAGACTTTTATATAAAATTGAGGTTTATCATTGAGGCTATCATATTTTGAACATTCTGAACTTTATATGAACATTCTGAATAATTTTGTTTAGATTCTCATTTCTGTGGTCACTAGTGGCAATGTGTTATCAAGTGTATAATCCTATTAGCTTAGGTTAGTTTAAGATAGGTTAAATTAAGCTAGGTAAGTTTATTATAAACTCTTGATTGTGCAACTAAAAGTTGCTAAAGGCTTGTGCCATCTGTCAGAATGAATATCAACCATTTGTTGATTTTTAATTATTCCAGAATTGGCCAAATACCCATTTTTGATTAATAAAAAACCTAACCATGTATGCATTTTGGAATGTTGGTCATTTTTGATCATTGAGGTACAGCTTGTACCAGGTTGATGAGGGCCAACTTCAGGATGTCCAAAGACCAACATTTTTAGTTGTTGAGGTACAGCTTGTACCAGGTTGATGAGGGCCAACTTCAGGATGTCCAAAGACCAACATTTTTAGTTGTTGAGGTACAGCTTGTACCAGGTTGATGAGGACCAACTTCAGGATGTCCAAAGACCAACATTTTTAGTTGTTGAGGTACAGCTTGTACCAGGTTGATGAGGGCCAACTTCAGGATGTCCAAAGACCAACATTTTTAGTTGTTGAGGTACAGCTTGTACCAGGTTGATGAGGGCCAACTTCAGGATGTCCAAAGACCAACATTTTTAGTTGTTGAGGTTCAGCTTGTACCAGGTTGATGTGGGCCAACTTCAGGATGTCCAAAGACCAACATTTTTAGTTGTTGAGGTACAGCTTGTACCAGGTTGATGAGGGCCAACTTCAGGATGTCCAAAGACCAACATTTTTAGTTGTTGAGGTACAGCTTGTACCAGGTTGATGTGGGCCAACTTCAGGATGTCCAAAGACCAACATTTTTAGTTGTTGAGGTACAGCTTGTACCAGGTTGATGAGGGCCAACTTCAGGATGTCCAAAGACCAACATTTTTAGTTGTTGAGGTACAGCTTGCACCACATTGATGTGGGCCAACTTCAGGATGTCCAAAGACCAACATTTTTAGTTGTTGAGGTACAGCTTGTACCAGGTTGATGAGGGCCAACTTCAGGATGTCCAAAGACCAACATTTTTAGTTGTTGAGGTACAGCTTGTACCAGGTTGATGAGGGCCAACTTCAGGATGTCCAAAGACCAACAATTTTAGTTGTTGAGGTACAGCTTGCACCGCATTGATGTGGGTAAACTTCAGGATGTCCAAAGACCAACATTTTTAGTTGTTGAGGTACAGCTTGCACCGCATTGATGTGGGCCAACTTCAGGATGTCCAAAGACCAACATTTTTAGTTGTTGAGGTACAGCTTGCACCGCATTGATGTGGGTCAACTTCAGGATGTCCAAAGACCAACAATTTTAGTTGTTGAGGTACAGCTTGCACCGCATTGATGAGGGCCAACTTCAGGATGTCCAAAGACCAACATTTTTAGTTGTTGTACAGCTGAGGTACAGCTTGTACCAGGTTGATGAGGGCCAACAGCCCAAAATACATACATGATTAGCTTTTATTGAATAATCAATAAATGGTATTTGGCTAATTTTGGAATAATTAAAAAAATCAAAGATTATGATAAAAAAAATACAATTTGGATTATAGCTACAAGAAAATTAAGACCTAATCCAAAATAAATTGTGCGATGTTTCTGTAACAGTGTTGTTGACCTAGTTTTTCAAACTCAATAGCAGCCATTGTAAAAAAATCTTATTCAGGTCTATCAAATGATATGTGTGTAATATATCTATGTAATATATTGATAAGGCACAATTTAGATTATAAGCACAGGGTAATAAAAGTTTTTTTAGTACTTAAACACAAGGTAATAAGACCAAATCCAAATAAATAAATTAAATGAAGATGGTAACAACGCTATTTATTTATTTGAATTTGGTCTTATTGCCTTGTGTTTATAATCTATAATCCAAATTGTACCTTATCATTTTGTAGTACTGTTCAATAGTTTTGTCTGATGATGGTATAACAACACTCTTACAGAAACATCACACACTATTTATTTGGATTATTACCTTGTGTTTAAAGATTATACTGATACTACACTTTAACCCACCCTAGCATTCATTGTTATTATTTATCTCTCAGTTAAACACAAGGTAATAAGACCAAATCCAAATAAATCAATAGTGTGTGACGTTTCAGTAACAGCGTTGTTACCATTTTTGTCTGTTGTATTTTGTCTGAAGATGGTGACAACGCTGTTACCGAAATGTCACACACTATTGATTTATTTGGATTTGGTTTTATTACCTTGTGTTTATAATCTATAATCCAAATTGTGCCTTATCATTATCTCTCAGTTCTTTGTTCAGTGCGATGCCCATCTGATCCTCCCTCTTTATCTCTCCTAAATAAAAAAATTCATTAAAAACATTTAATTATATTCAAAACTATTTTAGACGCGTAAGATTCTTTTTGAAATCAAACAATTTCTACTGCCCTTAAACTGGTGAAACCGCTCGGAGGGTTCACCACTGATGAGCCAGGCCCTCCCATTAATTTTCCCATTGCAGTAAGGGCAGTAGAAATTGTTTGATTTCATAAAAGAATCTTACGCGTCTAAAATAGTTTCTAATTTTCATAACAGATGGCGCTCTAGTGCATCGTAATATAAATATTTCATTATATTACAAATGAAAACACCAAAACGCGAATGTTTCTTTTCACAAATAATTCAAACTTCTACTGCCCTTACTGCGATGAAAAAAAAAATTATTGTGAGGGCTTGGCTCATCAGGGGTGAACCCTCCCAGCGGTTTCACCAATTTAATCTACCAGATCGCTTCTTTAGAGCTCTAATACTGTATTGGATTATTCTGCTTTTATATGCTCCACATTTCATTATATTACAGATAATGTATAATTTATCACTAATCATGGAAATTTTTGGCAACTATCGCAGCGGTGAAGGGATGCTTCTGCGGAGGACAAATTCAAGACTCAAAACATTTACTTCTGGAATTCCCAATTTTTCAAGATTATAGGGAAAGAAAATTTGGTGGCATCGGACAGCTACATGAATTCCTAGATGAGAAAGGAACATATAACAATTTTAATCAATTTTGTAGATATATATACAACTATTTTTAATTAAAAAAGCATATATTGGATCAAAAAATCATTTATTTTACCAATATTTCAGTTGGCTGAACGCCAACCTATATCAAGGTATTATAACATATTTAATGTGCGTCAACAACAAACTCAGCGCCACATAACGTCAACAGAATTAAGTTTTTAAAATATTTTGTTATATTCAATGGGGAGAAAAAATTTGATAAATATATTTGATATCATTTCATATTATTTGATAAATATATTTATCAAATTTTTTCTCCCCATTGAATATAACAAAATATTTAAAAAACTTAATTCTGTTGACGTTATGTGGTGCTGAGTTTGTTGTTGACACACTTTAAATATGATGCACTAGCGCGCCATCTGTTATCAAAATTCGAAACTATTTTAAAGGCGTAAGATTCTTTTTGAAATTAAATAATTTCTACTGTCCTTACTGCAATGGAAAAATATACACATTAAATATGCTTTAACACCTTGATAAAGGTTGGCGTTCAGCCAACTGAAATATTGGTAAATAAATGATATTTTGAACCAATATATGACTTTTTAATTAAAGATTTATTTATGGATTGCTCTATTTTCAAAACGATATACAACAATCTTTTGAACTGGGAAAGAGAGGGAAGAAAATTTCGAAAGAATTGCTTTTGTATGTTTGTCTTTTTTCTCTTTGATCTTTCTCCTTGTATATAGCCAATTTGATATGATGTTGGAAATGTATTGATGCTAATATCCCTGAGTTTGGGATATCTCGTTATAGGATGGTAATAAAGACAGTAATTATATTGTTATATTAACACAAAGCAATAACGCGCCATCTATACATTTAAAATGAAAGGATTTAAAAGCACGAATGTTCTTTTATACATAATACAAACTTCTACTGCCCTTACTGCGATGAAAAAAAAATTTTGGGAGGGCTTGGCTCATCAGTGGTGAACCCTCCCAGCAGTTTCGCCAATTTAATCCACCAGACCGCTTCTCAGAGCTCTAATACTGTATCGGACGATTCTGATTATATACGCAGCACTGAAGGATGGAATCTCAGAAATGGTTTTCAAGAAAACTATGGGCATAAGCTTATAGGACAGTAGAATTACATTCAAATATTTGCATAGAGCAATGCTCTTCCGCAAACAATAAAGACAAGGCCAGTTAAGCATAAATTAACACAAAGCAATAACGCGCCATCTATACATATAAAATGAAAGGATTTAAAAGCATGAATGTTTCTTTTATACATAATACAAATCTTTTTATATAGATAAACTTTGTTGATAATTATGATCTACAAGAGATTAATAACATACCTGCAAAGATAAGGTAACAAGACCACAAATCCAAATAGTGTGTGACGTTTCAATAACAACATTGTTACCATCAGACAAAAGTACTGTATTGGATTTGGTCTATTTTTTTAAATATGGATTTGGTCTTATTACCTTTTGAGTTATTGTTAAAAATATTTTTCATAAATGGGAAGTTTTTTAATTTTTTTTAATAGATTTTTTTGAGGCCCCTCCAGGCTTGTGTATGTATGATTTTTTTTTGATCCAATATATGCCTTTTTAATTAAAAATTTATTTATGGATGGCTCTATTTTCAAAACGATATACAACTACAGTATAACCTCGTTAATTTGACACACACAAATTCGACACTCTACCTTAATTCGACCATATTCTGATGTCCCGACCTCCGGCCTATCAAATAACAAACCGTAATTTGACAGTATCGATAATACGACAGTTCCGATAGTTTGTGTAAAAAAAAAAAGAAAGGGAATTGTAGATTGTGCCGATGTAATTTTCTTGTCAGGCCTGTAGACTTGGATATGCTGACGTCACCTTTCTATCCACTTAGTTTATTCCCTTTCTCTTTTTTTTTATGCCAACTTTGTGAATTTCCTTTATCATATTGTCACTAAAAAGTCATGCAATATTGCTAGTTCTCATAGGATTTTTTAATAAATTATTGATTTTTTGGCAATCCCCCCCAGAACTCTGAATCAAAATGCCACTTTTTGAACAGTTAAAAACACAAATTAAATCCAAATTCAAATAAATAGTGTGTGATGTTTTGTTAGCAGGATTGTTACTGAAACGCCACACACTTATTATTTATTTGGAATTGGTCTTATTACCTTTTATTTATAATCTATAATGAAATTTGTACCTTATCAAAAACAACACAAGGTAATAAGACCAAATCCAAATAAATAAATAATGTGTGACGTTTCGGTAACAGCGTTGTTACCATCTTCAGACAAAAGTACTTAATGTCTTGTCCATTCAGTACTTTTGTCTGAAGATGGTAACAACGCTGTTACCGAAACGTCACACACTATTTATTTATTTCGATTTGGTCTTATTACCTTGAGTTAAAAAAATCTAAATAAATATATATTTTTTATTCTTGTGCAATATTTCACCGGTGAGTGTAAGTACCCACAAATGATGCTCTGATGCCTTAAATGTGTAAATGTCAAAACTTTTCTACACTTGTGTGTAGACATGTTTTAAGCAGTCACAAAAACTTCTATCCACCATGATTATACTGGCGTATGTATGCTTTAGATAAGTAAGAGCAACAATGCTTTCTAAAAGAAATAATAGTGATACCTTGCATTATCCGAAAAAGTCAACAATAAATTTTATCAGAAGGGTTCACAATCGCGATCTTATTTCTTATCTCCACTCAATCCCAGTAAAGTGTAGGTGGACCTTGACCTTTTTGATAGTCTCTGTATGCTGGGGATAAGTAGAGCTCATCTGGTCAATGATGGGATGGCATGTTACACTTGGTACATAATGGGGAATCCTTGCAGCTACTCAATGGACATATCCTTTCTTATCTCCACTCAATTCCAGTAAAGTGTAGGTGGACCTTGACCTTTTTGATAGTCTCTGTATGCTGGGGATAAGTAGAGCTGATCTGGTCAATGATGGGATGGCATGTTACACTTGGTACATAATGGGGAATCCTTGCAGCTACTCAATGGACATATCCTTTCTTATCTCCACTCAATTCCAGTAAAGTGTAGGTGGACCTTGACCTTTTTGATAGTCTCTGTATGCTGGGGATAAGTAGAGCTCATCTGGTCAATGATGGGATGGCATGTTACACTTGGTACATAATGGGCAAAACCTTGCAACTACACAATGGACATATCCTTTCTTATCTCCACTCAATCCCAGTAAAGTGTAGGTGGACCTTGACCTTTTCAATAGTCTCTGTATGCTGGGGATAAGTAGAGCTGATCTGGTCAATGATGGGATGGCATGTTACACTTGGTACATAATGGGCAAAACCTTGCAACTACACAATGGACATATCCTTTCTTATCTCCACTCAATCACAATAAAGTGTCTGTGGACCTTGAGCTTTTTGATAGAGTCCTTGTACTGGGGATAAGTAGAGCTCATCAAGTCAATGCAGTCAATGATATAGTTTGGGGTTGCAGGTTGAGTGTTGCACTTGGTTCATAGTGGGAAAACCTTGAAACTACACAATGGACATCTTTTTTCTTATCTCCACTTATCAATCATTGTTACACCAAGTTGCAGCTTTGCAGGGTCGTCGACCTTGGTTTCCTCCTTCTTGATGTTATACACGTTTCCCGAGCGGGTTTCCATACTTAAAGCAAATAAAGAAAAGTAAATAAATCACCTTTTAAAGTTATTGTGTTTATTTATTCTTTGTCTTCCTTGTAGGTCATGATCCTCAGGCTTCCCCTAGGTCCTCTCTCTCTCCAATAACCAATCAAGATATATGTACAATAAAAATATTACAAAAGGAATGAAACTATAAAAAGGAATGATACCCTTGTAAATAATTTGTTTTAAATAAATATTAAATATCATAGAATATTTTCAATTAATGTAGGACACCTTAAAATTGATGCAACAATATAAAGATGTTAAGACTGTAGATCTTGTGATATTTTTTATGTGTCTGTGCTGGGAATAAGTAGAGCTCATTGAATCAATGCAGTCAATGTTGTGGTTGCTGGTTGGAAGCTACACTTGGTCCTTGTTAGCATCCATCAAGTTGAGTTTTGGTGACCATATGGACGCCTAGTTGCAGAGTCTTTGTTTTCTTTAGAGAGATGTGTCCTCTTACAGGAAGGTTGCTAAATAGTCTTCTTCTTCTTTCTTATTCTCAAAGCCATGATAATCATGGTGGGTAGTTAGCGACTGCTTTTACTGTAAGTGCACCACATGTCTATACATGTGAAAAGCAGTTCGACTTTGCACTTACAAATGTGCCAGAGCCCCGTTTGTTACTTGCACTCGCTGGTGGGGTTGGACTTTTGCAAGAATCGGGGGCCATTGGAGCATTTTTTTTTTTTAACAGAAAAAAGTGCCCAATGCAGGGATCGAACCCGGGTCATAGTGGTCGAAAACCAAACGGTTTAACCAGCTTTCCACCTACCCTCCCGCTAAATAGTAAAATTGGTCATTTTGGCAATAAAAACAGCCTTTTATATAGAGGTAACCTCTAGTGAGAGTGTCTTCTCATGAAGAGGTTCATCTGTTTCCTATCTATATTTTAGATGGCAAAGTTCTCACCATCTTTCTGGATGAATAGAAACTAAAGGTGGATTAAGGTTTATTCCAACTAGTAGTAAGTGTAAGAGAAAGTCTACAGATCAATAATACTTCAACTGTATAAAATTATCTTGCACTATTTATATACAGAACACCCTCTCTATAAATATATTTTCAAGGGAAAAGTGAATTGAGAACTTAATTATTTTGAGATCGACCTTAAAAAAAGATGAAACCGTAACCTCACACACACACACAGGTTTGGCTCTGTGTAGATATCAAGATAGGTGTCACATTACCTTGCTAAATAGAAATGGATAGTAAATTATCTCAATAGTGGGGAATTCTTTTTTTTTTTTTAATCTAAATAACACACAGAGGGATTTCTTGGCTATTAATAGGGGACTCTTCTTCTTCTTTCTTATCTTCACACTGGGTGAAGTAGAATGCGTCTGCCTTTGTCATTAAGACTGGTAGCACTACTCAGTGGCAGGCCGACTTAGCTCCGAAAGAAATGGCTGCCTCTGACATGAGAAACAGACGCCATGTGCACAGCCGCTCCTAACATGGAGTACAAACGCTGCTCATCCTGTATCCCTGGATTAGGAGCCCTTACAGGGTACTATCAGCCGGGCCAGCTGAGCCCAGGTTTTTTAGTGAGCTTGTTACTGCTCCCCCTCCTCCTTTTTCATCCGGGCTTGGGACCGGCAAAGGCGGAGTTTGGGGACTCTGTGTAAACAGATAATCTGAAATATTTGCAAAATTTTATCTTGTTTTATAACAACAGTTCATGCTTCCTCCTGTTGTGAGTTTTAAATGAGAAAGATATGTCACAGAGTTTTTTTATTATTATTTTCAAAGAAAAATTACCCTTCTCTCTCTCTCCTATCAAAAATTGGGCAAAATATGGAAAATATTTATCAAAATATTTCTTTTGAAAGGAGCTCTTCTGTCTTTTTAAAAAATCATTTTCACTTTCCTTTTGCCAGAATTTCTCTAGAGAGTAAAAAAAAATTAAATTCCTGGATGATAAGGCACAATTTGGATTATAGATTATAAACATAAGGTAATAAGACCAAATCCAAATAAATAAATAGTGTGTGATGTTTCGGTAACAACACTGTTACAGAAACGTCACACACTATTTATTTATTTGGATTTATTCTTATTACCTTGTGTTTAAATTCCTGGATATTTTAATGTGGCTTTTTTTTGGCTTCACACAGAAATAAGAGTACTCCAATATGGTGATAATGTGAAACCATTTTTGTTTGTTCTTCTTACAGTAAAACCAAGGATCTGAGCCTTCAGAGCATAGAGAGAGAGAGTAATGTTAGGAAAATTTACATAATTGGATGATTCTTTATGTGAGTGGCCAGAATAAAAACTCTTATATTTACATACACATTCTATATTGGCCTATCCATTAGTGTCCCTAGGCTTTTTATAGCGTAATTTTTTATAAATGTATATATTTATAATATATGTATTTTTTTTTTAAGCAAGTAAAATTATCTAGTTGGACCTCTCTCAAAAGGACAACATCAAGTTGCAGAGCCAAAGTATCCTTTAGGGAGAGGTGTCCTCTTACTAGAGAACAGCTAATTGGTATAAATATTAATTTTGGCAATGAATACTGCCCTTTGCTCATTAGGAGTTTTTCCAATCAAATGTTCTTTGCTCAATAAGGTTCTACTGTATGCAATATAAACACAAGGTAATAAGACCAAATAAATAAATAGTGTGTGACATTTCGGTAATAACACTGTTAACTGAAATGTCGCACACTATTTATTTATTGGATTTGGCCTTATTACCTTGTGTTTATAATTTATAACTCAAATTGTGCCTTATCATCTATATGCACTATGTTGAGTTTGAGTAGTGACAGAGCTGACGTGAATCCACCAATGTGTGCAGGAAGCTCTGGTCATTATCCTAGATGCAGGTCCGAAAATGTGGCAAGGGCTGGAGGAGCCCACACCCTTCCAGAAGGCCAAACACTGCATCAACATGATACTTCAGAGGAAGGCAAGTATTCTATGTGGGACAGAACATTCCCATGAGAGACCATAATCTAAAATTCACCTGGTCTCTCCTGGGAGGTTGAATTATATCAGTCACTTCTCTGATGACACAGAATATCCCCTTGAGAAACCATAGCCTAGAACAGGGGTCGGCAAACTTTTGAGTCGGAAGAGCCAAAAATTACAATTTACAAACTTTCTAAGTTTTTAAAGAGCCACAATTTTTTTTTCTTGCCAACAATAAATAGTACTCTCATAAATAATATTTGAGTATGGAACTATATAAAGAGCCGCAGATACACATCCAAAGAGCCGCATGTGGCTCACGAGCCACAGTTGGCCGACCGCTGGCCTAGAATATGGATGGGTAGTACTGGTCTCTCCTGGGAGGTTGGGTTATATCAGCCACTTCTCTTATGATATCGCACAGAACATCCCATGCGAGATGAGGAGTGTATGAACGACCATAGCCTAAAATACTACTGGTCTTTCCTTGGAAAATTAGGTTATATCACCATTTCAAAACTATTTTAAAGGATAAGATTCTTTTTGATATATATTAAACAATTTCTACTGCCCTTACTGCAATGGAAAAATTAATGAGAGGGCCTGGCTCATCAGTGGTGAACCCTCTCAGCGGTTTCGCCAGTTTAATATCAAATAGAAATTGTTTAATATCAAAAAGAATCTTACGCCTTTAAAATAGTTTTGAATTTTGATAACAGATGGCGCGCTAGTGCATCATTATATCACCATTTATCGGATGATATAGCACAGAACATGCCATGACCAAGTCATTTTTCTGATGGTTAAAAGGTTGTTGCTCTGGGTGGTCATTAATATCATCCTCTTATAGCAAAAGGTAACAAGTCCAAATTGTTGAAATGTTTGTGAGGTTTTGCTAACAGCGTATCAGACAGAAGTACTGAATTATCCATTCCTCACAACACAATGCGATACAAACCTCACAAGCATTACAATAATTTGGATATGGTCTTGTTATCTTTTGTTTCTAATCTATAATCCACAAATTGTACTTTATCATCCCCTTCTAGCATAAACCATAGGATGAATGTACAATGGTTATTTTGAGATATTATTTTTTTCTTAACTTGATTTACAACATTCTCATCATCTGTCTATAGCACCCCCTCTCTATAACAACCTATTTTGGTGAGTCCCAAGAGGGGGTGCTATAGACAGGTTTAACTGTATATTGGACAGTCCTGTAATAGATGTGAAGTTTTTGGTCATCAAAACCACATAAACATCTCAAATTCTCCATTACTTGAATTTTCTTAAAAAAAAAAAAAAAAAAAAACATTTAAAATTTTAGGTGATTTGTAATAAACTGTGTGTTTTGAAAATTAGGTCGAAAATATTTTGGAATACTTTGTGAAAGGAAACTGTGGAATATGTCATTTATGCTATTTCTCAGAGTCATCATTCTGGGTTTAATAGAACTTTCAATTGTGTAGGGGGTATTTGGATCAAATAGTCAATCCTCTGTAGATAATTTAAAAAAAATCAAATTTCATATATTCCAATTTCTATATAATAAGGCACAATTTGGATTATAGAAATTATAAACAAAAAATAATGAGACCAAATAAATAAATAGTGTGT
This sequence comes from Cordylochernes scorpioides, assembly GCA_030710605.1. Classification (NCBI taxonomy): domain Eukaryota; kingdom Metazoa; phylum Arthropoda; class Arachnida; order Pseudoscorpiones; family Chernetidae; genus Cordylochernes; species Cordylochernes scorpioides. The sequence goes on from CP092863.1 coordinate 12,892,802, forward strand.
GACGTTACAGTAACAGTGCTGTTACCAAAATGTCACACATTATTTATTTATTTGGATTTGGTCTTATTGCCTTGTGCTTATAATTTCTATATAATCCATAAACACAAGGTAATAAGACCAAATCCAAATAAATAAATAGTGTGTGACGTTTCGGTAACAACGCTGTTACAGACACACTATTTATTTATTTAGATTTGGTCTTATTACCTTGTGTTTATAATCTACTAGCCGAATGACCCGGGCAACGCCCGTGTTTTACCCGATTGAATGTTTTGATTCAAATGCTATTTGTTACAATTATAAATTGGTGCCTTAAATAAATGCATATATTAGTTAATAACTATAGCCAATGTGCTTTATCTGTCTATAAACTGTTGGCTTCCGTAGGCGTCTCTTACTGGGAAAAAGAAAGAGAGGATTCCATTTAGTTATTAATTAATATATGCATTTATTTAAGGAGCGACCCGCTCCAACACAATAGTTACAAAAACCAAAAAGCGAGTGGGGGGGGCAAAGTCAAAAACAAAGTGTCTCGCGTAGTGGCGGCGCCATCGTAGCCACGTGATCGTAGCCAACCAATAGGAGAGCGCCATTCCAAAAAAAAAGCAAACGGTGACAGAGATGATGACGCTCGTAACTGTATATAGAATAATCCAAATTGTGCCTTATCTATATAATCCATAATTGATGGAATATTGTGTACACAATTATAGGATGTCATTTTGTATTCTTGTACTCTCCAAAGTTAACATTTGCTATTGAAGGGAATTAAAAAATGATAAGGCACAATTTGGATTATAGATTAGAAACACAAGGTAATAAGACCAAATCCAAATAAATAAATAGTGTGTGACGTTTCAGTAACAGCATTGTTACCATCATCAGTGTCCTCTTATAGAGGTTTTACTATATACAGTTTACCAAAAAAAGATCCTTCAATCTTAATTATAACCATATATTTCTTTTTTTACTTGTACTTATCTAAATTTCTGTCAAAACTACAATAACTTTTGTTCTTTAAGAAAAGTAACAGCTTGTTGTCTCGATTGCTTGTATATAAGTTTATACCACCAAGCCTTTCTTCTTTCTCCCTATTTGATACATTATAAATAACATTGCTGATTACACTGATAGACAAAACTTAGGAAGTTGTACCTTATAGCATATATATATGCTATAAGGTACAACTTCCTTAAGTTTTGTCTATCAGTGTTATTGATAAGGCACAATTTGGATTATAGATAATAAAAACAAGGTAATAAGACCAAATCCAAATAAATAAATAGTATGTGACATTTCGGTAACAGCGTTGTTACCATCATTCAGTACTTTTATCTGAAGATGGTAACAACGCTGTTACCGAAACGTCACACACTATTTATTTATTTGGATTTGGTCTTATTACCTTGTGTTTATTGCTGATTATTTTTACTATTATTGTTATATTTCTGTGTATATCCTCTTCTACTCTGAGAATCTGTATAAGACGAAAAGGTCTTAATAAATATTTTTGTTGTTTTTAATTATAAAAAATGGAATCATTAAAGCATGGATGTTTCTTTTAAACATAAACAGACTTCTGTCCATACTGCGATTAAAAAAATAATGGGAGGGCTTGGCTCACCAGTGGTGAACCCTCCCAGTGGTTTCGTCAATTTAATCTACCAGACAGCTTCTTAAGAAGTTTAATACTGTATTGGATGATTCTGCTTATATATACTGCAATAAAGAGTGGAATCCTTAGAAATAGTATTCAAGAAAACTATGGACATAGGCTTTTAGGACAGCAGAATTATATATAAATATTTGCATGTTGTTAAATATAACCGCAATGAGAGAACTTGGTGTGGTAGATATTCTCCGAGTCCAAGGATGAGCTGGCTCTGGTGGTGTCTGGGAGTCCAGAGACAGCCAATGACCTGGCGGAGGAGGACCAGTACCAGAACATTGTAACTGTAAAGGGACTGGGTCTGGTAGGCTGGAAGCTCCTGAACCTGGTGGAACAACTCCAGCCCAGCACCACTCCCGGGGACTGTATCCTTTCACTATGTCGCAGGAATTTGATGTATGACTTCACCTTGTTGTTTCTTATCCCCTTGTGTAAAGATTACTTAAATTCCATGAGTTCATGCTCCTCCAACTTTGTTGTTGCTTAGATTTATTATAAGGCAATAATGAGTCATATTTTTTATTTATTCATTTTTTTCTCAAGGGCATACAAGGCCATGGATTCACTGAATTGATGGATTAAATATATAATCTTGGTAGGATTGGAATATAAGTCCTGTCTTGAGGCTCCAATACATTCCAAGAGGTGGTCTGGTGAGACTTCTTTGGTCTTGTAGATGGTGCATTGTGGGAAGGTCTTTACACCATCCTGGAAAAGGAGTGTTCTTGTAATAAAATGTAGGAAAGATATAGCTACAATGAATTTTATTTTCTTCCCCATGTTTCAGTGATTCTCTGTCAATCTCCTCAGGGGAATGTTTTGGAGAGGGACAGAAAGTCCTTGAAATGTCGGGGGAAAAATTGGTTGATGTAGCTATTCTCCTAACCAACTTCCAAACACAAGGTAATTAGACCAAATCCAAATAAATAAATAGTATGTGACGTTTTGGTAACAGCGTTGTTACCATCTTCAGACAAAAGTACTGTATCGTCACACACTATTTATTTATTTGGATTTGGTCTTATTACCTTGTGTTTATAATCTATAATCCAAATTGTGCCTTATCAAACTTCCAACCAACAAATGATGTTCAAAAAAAGAAGTAAAATAATTAAGCAACAACTTTTTTCTTATTCAAATAAAATAAATTTTCTACTGTCCATTCTACAATGAAAATAGTGGGAGGTTTTGGCTCATTAACTCTCCCAGTAATTTCACCAATTTAAACCACCATAACGCTTTTAGGGCTCTAATATTGTATTGGACAATTCTGTTTATATATGACTAGTCGAATGGCCCGGGCAACACCCGTGTTTTACCCGATTGAATGTTTTTATTCAAATAACTATTTGTTACAATTATAAATTGGCACCTTAAATAAATGCATATGTTAGTTAATAACTATAGCCTATGTGCTTTATCTATGTACTGTTGGCTTCCGTAGGCGTCTCTTACTGGGAAAAAGAAAGAGAGGATTCCATTTAGTTATTAACTAATATATGCATTTATTTAAGGAGCGACCCGCTCCAAAACAATAGTTACAAAAATGAAAGAGCGAGTGGGGGAGGCATGATGGGGGGGGGGGGGGGGGGGGGGGGGCAAAGGTGGCGTGATCGTAGCCAACCAATAGGAGGGCGCCATTCCAAAAAAAAAGCAAACGGTGACAGAGTTGATTAGGAGATAAGGAATGACGCTCGTAACTGTATATCTCTATTATCCAAATTGTCAAACTTCCAACCAACAAATGATGTTCAAAAAAAGAAGTAAAATAATTAAGCAACAACTTTTTTCTTATTCAAATAAAATACATTTTCTACTGTCCATTCTACAATGAAAATATTGGGAGGTTTTGGCTCATTAACTCTCCCAGTAATTTCACCAATTTAAACCACCATAACGCTTTTAGGGCTCTAATATTGTATTGGACAATTCTGTTTATATATGACTAGTCGAATGACCCGGGCAACACCCGTGTTTTACCCGATTGAATGTTTTTATTCAAATACTATTTGTTACAATTATAAATTGGCGCCTTATATAAATGCATATGTTAGTTAATAACTATGGCCTATGTGCTTTATCTGTCTATGTACTGTTGGCTTCCGTAGGCGTCTCATACTGGGAAAAAGAAAGAGAGGATTCCATTTAGTTATTAACTAATATATGCATTTATTTAAGGAGCGACCCGCTCCAAAACAATAGTTACAAAAATGAAAGAGCGAGTGGGGGAGGCATGATGGGGGGGGGGGCAAAGGTGGCGTGATCGTAGCCAACCAATAGGAGGGCGCCATTCCAAAAAAAAAGCAAACGGTGACAGAGACGACTGATGAGGAATGACGCTTGTAACTATATAGAATACACTGAAGGGTTGAATTTAAATTTCTAACACTAGCTGATTGTGTTTGATTGGCAGACTTCATCCATTTCTTCTTTTAGAAATGAAAGCATTAAAGCATGATTGTTTCTTTTACTCATAAAACAAACTTCTACTCTCCTTACTGCGATGAAAAATTATTGAAAGGGCTTGGCTCATCAGTGGTGAACCCTCCCAGCGATTTTGTCAATTTAATCTACCAGACCTCTTTTTTAGAGTTCCAATACTGTATTGGACAATTCTGCTTATATATGCTACACTGAAGGGTGGAATTTTAGAAATGGGATTCAGGCAAACTATGGACATAAGCTTTTAGAACAGTAAGAATTACATATAAACTGTCCTAAAAAATTGATTATGTCCATAGTTTGCTTGAATACCATTTCTAAAATTCCACCCTTCAGTGTAGCATATATAAGCAGAATGATCCAATACAGTATTGGGGCTCTAAAAAAGCGGTCTGGTGGATTAAAAAAATTGACAAAACCGCTGGGAGAGTTCACCACTGATAAGCCAAGTCCTCCCAATATATTTTTAAATCACAGTAAGGACAGTAGAAGTTTGTTTTATTTGTAAAAGAAACATTCGTACTTTAATGCTTTCACTTATAATCAACTAGCCGAATGACCCGGGCAACGCCCGTGTTTTACCCGATTGAATGTTTTTATTCAAATACTATTTGTTACAATTATAAATTGGCGCCTTAAATAAATGCATATGTTAGTTAATAACTATAGCCTATGTGCTTTATCTGTCTATGTACTGTTGGCTTCCGTAGGCGTCTCATACTGGGAAAAGGAAAGAGAGGATTCCATTTAGTTATTAACTAATATATGCATTTATTTAAAGAGCGACCCGCTCCAAACCAATAGTTACAAAAACGAAAGAGCGAGTGGAGGAGGCATGATGGAGGGGAGGGGGGGCAAAGGTGGTGTGACCGTAGCCAACCAATAGGATGGCGCCATTCCAAAAAAAAAAGCAAACGGTGACAGAGGCCGATGAGGAATGACGCTCGTAACTGTATATAGAATAGATGGTACGTTATTGCATTTCTCCTTTGTACCATCCGTAGGTTGGTGACTGCCCGTGTTCCTCTTTCATCTATGACATTCTTTTGATGGTATTGTAGGGTCTTCTCCCAAACATTGACCATACCGTTGGTTTTTGACTTCTATGACCCAGGTTCAAATCCTGCATTGGGCACTTTTTTTTTCTAATTAAAAAAAAATGCTCCAATCACTCCCAATTTTTGTAAAAGTCCAATCCCATCAGTAAGTGCAAGTAACCAAACGGATTCTCTCTGGCATACTTCTAAGTGCAAAAATTGAACTGCTTTTGACATGTGCACTTACAGTTAAAGCAGTAGCCAACTTTTATCCACCATGATTATCATAGCCTGTACTATAGATACTAGAGAAATAAAATATATATATTCATGGAATTCGTGTAATCTTCACACAAGGGGGGGTAAGAATTACCAACAACAAAAAAATATTGACCATAAATTCCAATCTCTGCCTTCTTTCTATTGATTGGCTGCTCTTCTCTCCATACATTGGCCATCTGTGGATACACAATTAGTTTTTTTTTCCTCCATTTGTCACAAGGCGAGGAGCTTTATGAAACTGTTTGTGATGTTGAGAGGGTTGTGCTACCTTGACTCCCTCTAACAGTCATTGATGCTCTGGTGGTGAGCATGGACATTCTAGTCAACCAGACCAAGGGCCAGAAATTTGGGGGAGGGCTGAGACTGCTACTCTTCTCTACCTTCAAGGATTCCTTTTGTCTGGATAAGCTCCAGACCATTGTGGAAGGCTTGAAGAGGCTGGAGATAGTTTTGACAGTCATGTGAGTCACCCTCTTCATTTGAATCATTAGGTGTTACCTTATTACTGTAGTGGGCCTGACCTGGAGCAAATTGAGGGGGAAGGACAACGGACCATCAAGAAGATCCTCTCTGAGGTGGATGGGGAGAGCTGCACCTTCAGGTTGGTAATGGCTGCCCTCTTGAGTGGAGTTAGCTAGACAGGAATTTGGTGGGGCAGTGAAGCTGCAAGCACCCTGCGCCACTTCCAGACCCGGAAAGTCAACCCTACGGCATGGAAAGCTACCATGGAGATTGGCTCCTTGAAGATTCCCATAGCTTCCTACCTCCACGTGACGGAGCAGAAGCCTCGCAGCTGGAAACCTGTCTGTGCCAGGGATCCCCACATGTCCATGCAGCGCGCAGTTTCCTACCACTTGCCAGATGAGGACCAGACTGAAGTGGATCAAGCCAATATCATCTCAGGTACTGTCAACTGAACTGGGTGTGTCTTTACCTTTCTTCAGGGAAATCACATTATATATAACAACCTCTATTTATGATAAAACACAATTTGGATTATAGATTATAATACAAGAAAATAAAACCTAATCCAAATAATTTATTAGTGTGTGACGTTTCGGCAACAACATTGTCACCATAAGTAATAGAATCAAAGCATGCGAGGATGCGTATCTTATAAGTTTTAATAAAGGCGAGCTTTCGGGCCAATAACCCTTCTTCAGGACATCATATCTGAATGATCTTGCATCTTATATACGTATCCATGTATATAAGATGCAAGATCATTCAGATATGATGTCCTGAAGAAGGGTTATTGGCCCAAAAGCTCGCCTTTATTAAAACTTATAAGATACGCATCCTCGCATGCTTTGATTCTATTTCTTATATTCTTCAGAGGATTTCAACCTACTTTAACATTGTCACCATCATCAGACAAAAGATTAAATTATTTTTTATTCTTTTGTCTGATGATGGTGACAATGTTGTTGCCGAAACGTCACACACTAATAAATTATTTGGATTAGGTCTTATTTTTTTGTATTGAAACCTCTATTTATATATAACAGCTATGTAGTTATACCTTCCTCAAGTCCTAAGTGTTTTAACTGTGAGATTACAACAACAGAATCTTGGTTCCAAGGGATATTGTTATAATGAGATTGACTTGTAATCTTTCTTTTTTTTTTTGTGACACACACATTCATACACATGAAATTCTGGTGAATGCAAACAACTTGTTAAATTTTATTTTCATCTTCCCTGTATTTCTTACCTAAAGTATTAACTTTACAAAAAGAAAATAAACAAAAAAATTATGATAACGACTATAATAATCTTCTCGGTAATATTTAGACGACAAGACGAAATAAAAGAAGAGTTTCTTTAACAAATGCAAATTCCCATTTACATAGTTTATTCCGCAAATATGTAAATAATCATTTGTATATATTCTCTTTCTAGCCATAGTACCTGTATTATAGTGTCACGTTTGTCGCCGTAATCACGCCTGTAGAAGGGTTTTTTGCCCGAAAGCTTGCCTCGATATATGTATATTAAAGAAACTCTTCTTCTTTTATTTCGTCTTGTCGTCTAAAAAAATTATGGTTGGAAATTAACCTGCTATAGTTTTGAACATCATTTGTTGGTTGGTAGTTTGTTTGCTACAACTACATCATTTTTCTTTATTTTCTTCCCGATGTTTCAGTCTGTCACTGTCCTCAGGGGAATGTTTCCTTGAGAGTTGCTGATATCTTCGGGAATTAAATAAAAATTGGTTGACTTATAGCCAGCTTTAATTTAAATTGATAGCTGATTTCAGTTAAACTCTTTGTTAGGATGATCTAAACCGTTGGTTTTTGGCCCCACGACCCGGTTTCGATTCCCGCATTGGGCACTTTTTCTGATTTAAAAAAACATGCTCCGATGGCCCCCCGATTCTTGCAAAAGTCCAACCCCACCAGCAAGTGCAAGTAACCAAATAGGGCTCTGGCACATTTGTAAGTGCAAAGTCGAACTGCTTTTCACATGTATAGACATGTGGTGCACTTGCAGTAAAAGCAGTCGCCAACTTCTACCCACCAATTCTATCATGGCCTGTACCATGTGTACTAGGGATAAGCAAAAAAAAAACACTCTTTGCTAGTTGAAAGGTTAGTTCCAACTAAATTCTGAATCAGTAAGCTCCCATATCTGGGATGTGCAGGGTTCAGGTACGGAGCCACCTTGGTCCCTTTCAACGACGATGACAAGGAGAGCCTGAAGTACACCTCCGGGGAGAAAGGCCTGAAGATCCTGGGCTTCACTAAGATGGAACATGTGGGTATCTACTGCACAGTTGCTGCTTTTAAGTTTTTAAACTCAAGTTTTTTAAGTCTTAATGTTTATATATAGATTGTAAACACGTGCCCTATTCTTTTCTAGAAATATTCTTTTTTTTTACATCCATTACATTCTTTTTAAATATATTAATTTTTACTTGCACTATCAGCATGTTGGCGATTTTCCTATACCAAAAATTAATGAACAACGAATATGCATTCGTTTCTCTATAAAAAAAAAAATGAAATTCCAGTTACAGAAATGTTGTTAATGTTTCAAAAGGCATTCAGCAAGATATGGGGCTAAATAAAACTACAGTTTATGAGTGGACACTTTAAAATTAGAAGAAAACAGAAATCAACCAATATATTTACAGAAAACAATTGCCAGAATATTTCGTTGATAATGGGTCCTTCGGTGGGATTTAGTTTATCCATTATTCATGGCAATCTGCAATTGGAAAAGAAGTTAGACAGGTTTAGTATTCCCAACCAATGTCAGATCCCATTCAGTTGTTTCGTTTTGAATATTTGGACCAATAATAAAATACCTATATTTCTTCAGGCCCTACACTCACCATATCTAGCCTCAATTGACTTTTTCCTATGCAGTAAAATGTCTCTTAAAAGGTGATGATTTGAGAGTCCTGAGAAGTCATAATAAAAAAAATAATAGTTCCTCAGTGGCTTGAAAGAAGATAACAATAAAAAATTGTATGAAAATTGTAAGATGAGATGGTGTAGGGGTTTAGATGAGGAAGAGGATTATTTCATAGATCATTAAAATTTTATTTTTATCCTGTATTATTTTTGATTTTCAAATTTTCAAAAATTCTGGGATTTTAATGAAAGTAATAAAAAGAAATAAGACCTAATCCAAATAATTTATTAGTGTGTGACGTTTCGGCAACAACATTGTCACCATCATCAGACAAAAGAATAAATGAGAAAAAATATTACAGCAAGTTCTTATATAGTACTGTTATCAAGTGTGATAGCCTACAGCACCAGTTGTTTCCATTTAAGAACTTGCTGTAATATTTTTTTCTCATTTATTCTTTTGTCTGATGATGGTGACAATGTTGTTGCCGAAATGTCACCCACTAATAAATTATTTGGATTAGGTATTATTTTCTTTTATTATAATCTATAATCCAAATTGTGCTTTATCATTTAATTTCTTGAGTTTTTCGGGCTAACCTGCCCTTCTACACGGAGACCCAGAAGTACTACTTCTAGCCTGTTATAACATGCCGAATATAAATACATATCTATTTTATATATAAACTAGCAGACGTACCCGGCTTCGCCCGAGGTTTTACACGAGTAAAGGTTTGTCTAACGAACATTTGGTAAAACAATTCTCTATAAACTTATAAAGTGAATATTTTTTCCCGGTCCCTGTGTGCCGTGGCATCCTGAATTTTGTTTTTCATAATTTTCTACATTACAAAATCATCGTTTTATCTAGTGAACATATTTTCCCGGTCCCTTGAAAAATACTCGATAAGTTGAATAAAGTCATGGTTGTGAATCTCTCGATAAAGTGATTATTTTTTCCCGGTCCCTGTGTGCCGTGTCATCCTGAATTTTGTCTTTCCTAATTTTCTACATTACAAAATCATCGTTTTATCTAGTGAACATATTTTCCCGGTCCCTTGAAAAATACTCGATAAGTTGAATAAAATCATGGTCGTTTATGGAAGATGGACGTAGTTCCCGGAGGTCACCCGCCCCCCGCGCGCCAGGACCTCTTGATCACTCTGATTGTGATTGGCCAGTGGCCGGACGGGGGGGGGGGAGGGGGCTCTTGATCCCTCTGATTGGTCGGTGGGAACTTGGAATGTCCAACCAACTGGCCGGCGGCCGGACGGTGGGGGGGGGGGGGGAGGGGCAGATCTCCGTTGCAAGATGGCGTTGCTTGCGAGTTAAAGCTACAAATCTGCAAATAACTCTAAGGATATTAAAGATATTCAAGAAATTATTTTTCGTAAACCTTTCCGGAGATACACCTAATAATATCCCAAAATTACACGGCGATTGGATGTATGGTTTTTGAATCCATAGAGGACACACACACACACAGACATTCAATTTTATATATATAGATAATTATTTCCGTGTATGTATATATATTTCATCCCAGTATAATATCTATTACTTTAGCTGTGAGCAGTCTGATGCACGCCCACACATGCCAATAACAAAAGTTTTTCAATTATTTTGTATAAAGATTATTAACCCTTAACTGGACGGGTTGGGTAGATTCTGCCCATGCATAAACTTAATATAGGAAAATAATATATTTTTCGTTTACCTAGAGCTACCAGCTTTTGTGTATTCTAATTTTACAGTGATACAAACATTTTCCATCCATCGTTTATAAATTTCAGTTTTGGGAGGGGGTTTAAATTTGCATGTGGGAGCGGATTCCGCCCAGCCCGTCCAGAAGCGTGAGAATGTTTCGTGCCAGTGTTAGCTCATGGCTCATACTTGAGTGTCTATCTTCCGCTATTTTTAGCTTCCTTTTATAAAATAACACTTTTTTCTTTGGCTAGGTATAATTATCAATATATAATATATATATATTTTTAATTATCCCTAGTACACGTGGTACAGGCCATGATAATCATGGTGGGTAGTTAGCGACTGCTTTTACTGTAAACTCACCACATGTCTACACATGTGAAAAGCAGTTCGACTTTGCACTTACAAATGTGCCAGAGCCCCGTTCGGCATGATATAATTGGCTAGAAGTAGTACTTCTGGATCTCCGTGTTGAAGGGCATATTAGCCCGAAAGCTCGAGAAATAAAAGAATTGTAAAAAGAAACCAAACCCTAGATTCCTTATTGGTTGTGTCCAAATGTAAATATATATTCCAACACCCAGGTTCTAGATATTTGGTGGCCACATAGTGGGGTATACCAACCTTGACTAAAATATCTATTTTTGAGGAATTTGTGTTACCATTTAGAGGTTAGGATTGCAGATATGCATAGATAAAAGTTATAGCCTGATGATGGTAGGTACTGAAACACTTCTTTGATAAGGCACAATTTGGATTATAGATTATAAACACAAGGTAATAAGACCAAATCCAAATAAATAAATAGTGTGTGACGTTTTGGTAACAGCGTTGTTACCGAAATGTCACACACTATTTATTTATTTGGATTTGGTCTTATTACCTTGTGTTTAGTTCACGTCTTTGTTCTCTTCTGCTTCTAACGCTGTGAGTTATGTCAACTGGCTGTGACAGGTCAAGAGGTACTACCTGACTGGGGAGAGGACCTCTAGGGTGGTGGCTGGAGACAAGGTAGGATGGTTGCGCAATGTTGCGTGCTGTCCTCATGTATCTGGTGCAGGCTGCGGATGAAGCCCTGGCTGCCCTCATCCAGGCCTTACAAGAGACTGAGAGTGCAGCGGTGGGTCGCTACGTGTACTCGGCACGCTGCCAGCCTAGCATGGTGCTCCTCTGTCCTCTCATCAAGGCCAACTACCAGGTACTGTAGAACCTCCATCAGAGGACAACTCTCTTTAAAGGACAGTTTTCATCAACAAAATTACAATTTTTACTAATTAGTAAAACTCCTCTGTAAGAGGATACCCCTCTTTAAAGGACAGTTTTCATCAACAAAATTACAATTTTTACTAATTAGTAAAACTCCTGTAAGAGGATACCCCTCTTTAAAGGACAGTTTTCATCAACAAAATTACAATTTTTACTAATTAGTAAAACTCCTGTAAGAGGATACCCCTCTTTAAAGGACACTTTGGCTCTTTACAAAGATATTCTACTATATAAGCCTCTACAAGTCCTATCAATTGCCTCAGTGTGGCGGGGAGGTGACCTTGGGCAGGACTGGCAAAGTATGTCTTGAGTTGTGTACTCCCAGTAAGGCCACCTTAGGCATGAAGGCTTTTCTACTAAGCCCAGGCGTAATCCTACATTTGTGTGACTAAGATGTTCCCATCAACAGGCATGCTATTACTCTAAAATTTTACACAAATAAATTTACTGGCAATGCGTTTCTTTTTTTAAATCTCTACAGACCTTACTGCAATGATATGATTGAATGAATGAGAGGGCTTGGCTCATCAGTAGTGAACCCTCTCAGCGGTTTCGCCAAATTAATCTCTAGACCGCTCTACTATTGTATTGGACTGGTTTTGTTATATACCCTGCATTTTCTATGGAAGGCAGCTAAATGGTGTTTAGTGAACTATGGACATAAGCTTATAGGTCTGTAGAGGTACATACATATAAATTTCAAGGTATTGCATCGAGCAAAGCTCTTCTGCGCAAAACATGTTTTCATAACCATTATATATTAGTAAATTAAATTTTATTGCCCTCTATCGTTAAAATTTTACACAAATAAATTTACTGGTAATGCGTTTCTTTTTTTAAATCTCTACAGACCTTACTGCAATGATATGATTGAATGAATGAGAGGGCTTGGCTTATCAGTAGTGAACCCTCTCAGCGGTTTCGCCAAATTAATCTCTAGACCGCTCTACTATTGTATTGGGCTGGTTTTGTTATATACCCTGCATTTTCTATGGAAGGCAGCTAAATGGTGTTTAGTGAACTATGGACATAAGCTTATAGGTCTGTAGAGGTACATACATATAAATTTCAAGGTATTGCATCGAGCAAAGCTCTTCCGCGCAAAACATGTTTTCATAACCATTATATATTAGTAAATTAAATTTTATTGCCCTCTATCGTTAAAATTTTACACAAATAAATTTACTGGCAATGCGTTTCTTTTTTTTTTATAAATCTCTACAGACCTTACTGCAATGATATGATTGAATGAATGAGAGGGCTTGGCTCATCAGTAGTTTGAATTCTACCTTTTTCAATAAATATCAAAGCTAGAGAAGTGTGGACATCTAGACATGTCTTAAGCCCCACCATTGTATTAGCCAATTTGTGTGAATAAATTTTAAAAAAAATTCTCAATGGCTTTTTTTCCCTGGTAGATGGCACTCTGCCATCAGCAACATTTAGTTGCAGGAAATCCTCTTTTATTAGGCTTCCATCCTAATCCTTTCTCTCTCTCTCTTTTTATAAATCATTTTTCAAGCATAATGTAATATACCAAAGAACCTCCTGTGACTCAAAGTGTACAGTCTTTTTATTGGAGATTGAATTATAGCAGATCATATTCTTTGTCAATTTGACAAATGTGATGTATATCTCATGGAAGGCCTCCAACAATCCTTATTCAATATGTGTATCAGATCAAATAAGAATTTTGTAAGTGAGAAGTTCCAAATTGATTTCTGAACCTACAAATTCTACGTGCAACTTTCACCATTAAAGTTGCATGATGTTAAAACCACTTTATTGGCATCAGTGTGGGTAAAACAAATGGTTCACTTTTGATTTTGAGGAATATAGTTTGTATGTGCCGTATTGAAAATTTGAATTTTAATTGAACAAAGGTTTTGAAACAATAAAAAAAAAATGGAATTGTTAACTCAATTCCTTTCCTAGGTTATCTGCAACTTCTTTAAAATAAAGAATATGTCAGTTTGAGAATTTTTTTTAAATATTTCCCCAGTTGTACATGTTCCCTTTGGCAAAGAAAGTATGTGTTGCTCAGTGCCTGTCTATGATACGGCTGCCTTATGCGGAGGATGTGCGCCACTACCCCTTCACCCCTTTGTCCCAACATCATCCTTCAGGTACCATTTCCTCTACTGCTGTGACAGGATTGGGGCCCACACCTTCATCCATTATAGATTGTCAACCTAATTACACACACACACACACAAAAACCTTTATTAAGACACACAGGTCTTATAGAGGATTCTCCTTGGGGTTACAAGACGGAGAAACCTATGAAAGTGGAAAATATACAAAGGTGGTAAAAATGGAGAAAGATTATATACACATGGTAAATATATACAGATTATTATTTGAATAATCCTATGGAAAATAAGAACATTTTTTTTTTTAAATATGAATGGGAGAAGTGGAGAGCGAAGAGAGGAAAGAAAACAGGTATTTACATATGGAACATACATATAATGGAACAAGTCAATTCAAGCTCTTATGCTCACACAGCACAGGTGGACCATGGCTTTTTTCAAGAAATCTTTAAGAGATTTTCCAGGAAAATCCGAGTGTTCAGAGTTGTAAGTTGTCAACCTAATTAATGGAACCCTTAGTTACAAGATAGAAATTTTATTTTATTTGGAAAAAAAAAAACATTTAGGCTTTTATCAATCAAGAATTTAAGAAATAAAGCTATTTTTCCATGCATGTATATAATTACAAAGACACAAACAACAAACACACAAGACCAAATAAGTAATTTAAAAGTTACCTTTCAGTAACAGAATTGTTACAGAAATGTCATATATAAATTATTTAGTTATGTTACACACTACTTTGTAATTAACAAGATTCTTCTAAACACAAGGTAATAAGATGAAATCCAAATAAATAAATAGTGTGTGACGTTTCGGTAACAGCGTTGTTACCATCTTCAGACAAAAGTGCTGAAACGTCGCACACTATTTATTTATTTGGATTTGGTCTTATTACCTTGTGTTTATAATCTATAATCCAAATTGTGCCGTGTCAAGATTCTTCTAGATCTGCGATTATATAAACAATCCCCTAAATACCTTATTGAAATTTCACATTGTAATATAATTTTTATTGTCCTTATAATAGTATGGGTAACAACACATTTTAAATGTTATTTAAATAATCATAATTGTTGTTTATATCTCCAAGTTCCTCTCTTACAGATGAGGTATTAGCAAAGATATTTTAACAGAATTGATCCTCTTGTTGACAAATCCTATGAAATAAATTCAAAGATTCCCCCTTGTGTGTGTGTGTGTTGGTTGCTATGGCCTATATAAAAGGCTCTAAGGTTCTTCCTCGAGATTTGTGCAGTACTACGGTGGAGCATAAATCTCTTAAATCTCCTAATTGCCTTCGAATAAAATAACTAAATAAGGATCTCCCTGGTTGGTTTGAGATGGAATCCTACCAGACAGTTGTTATTTTTATTTATTTTTATTATTATCCCTAGTACATGTGGTACAGGCCATGATAATCATGGTGGGTAGAAGTTGGTGACTGCTTTTAATGTAAGTGCACCACATGTGAAAAGCAGTTCAACTTTGCATTCACAAATGTGCCCGAGCTCCTTTTGGTTACTTGCACTCACTGGTAGGATTGGACTTTTACAAAAATCAGGGGCCATCGGAGCTTTTTTTTTTTTTTTTTTTTTTAATTAGAAAAAAAAGTGCCTAATGCGGGATTCAATCCCGGGTTGTAGCAGTCGAAAACCAATGGTTTAGACCACCCTTCCACCGACCCCTGTCAGTTGTTATTTAACAAGCATGTGTGATGCCAGATGACCAAATCTCTGCAATGGAAGATCTGGTTATCGGCATGAGCCTGGACATAGGGTAAGTCCACATACTGCCGTGCCAGGGGGAGCATCCAAGCTGTGTAGGTGCAGGGAGGACGAGACTTTCAAGTCCAGACACACTCCCAACCCCCAGATGCAGAGGCTCTACCAGGTAACAACTAGTTTCTATGGTCTCTCTTCATGATGAAATTGTGAAAACTTTTAAAATTACAAAATATTTCCTCACAATGAGTTTCCTTTTATTTTAAATTGCTAACTTTCAAGTGATTATCACAACAATTGCTAACTTTCAAGTGATTATCACAGCAATTGCTAACTTTCAAGTGATTATCACAGCAATTGCTAACTTTCAAGTGATTATCACAGCAATTGCTAACTTTCAAGTGATTATCACAGCAATTGCTAACTTTCAAGTGATTATCACAGCAATTGCTAACTTTCAAGTGATTATCACAGCAATTGCTAACTTTCAAGTGATTATCACAGCAATTGCTAACTTTCAAGTGATTATCACAGCAATTGCTAACTTTCAAGTGATTATCACAGCAATTGCTAACTTTCAAGTGATTATCACAGCAATTGCTAACTTTCAAGTGATTATCACAGCAATTGCTAACTTTCAAGTGATTATCACAGCAATTGCTAACTTTCAAGTGATTATCACAGCAATTTAAAATAAAAAGAAACTGATTGTGTGGAAATATTTTGTAATTTTAAATAGTTTCTACAGTGTTGTTGTTTCTTATTCCCTTGTGTAAAGATTACACAAGTCAGTAGCAAAGGCGACTGCTTCCATTTTAGGAACGGCCTCAAAATACAGGCAAAGTCAGACTTTCATCAAAGTGTGCCTGGATCATGGTGCCATGATCAATGAAAATTCCACTCCTACACCCCCATTCCATGAGTTTCCACTGTGTCTTTATTGTACATATAGAGATAACACCTCCCACAAATTGTGCTGGATATACAAGTTGAATAGCCTATCACAGGAGTAGAGCAGTGTATGGCAGATTTAACTGGCAAAACTGTCAGAGGGTTCACCACTGATGAGTCAAGCCTTCCCAATATTTTACAATCCCAATCAGAAGGAAGCTATTTTATTTATAAAAATAACATTTTTCTTCTTATTTTCTCTAATAGATAACAGTAAGATATTTTGAAACACAGGGTAATAAGACAAAATATAAATAAACTAATAGTGTGTGACATTATTGGTAACAGCATGGTTTCCATCATCAGACAAAAGTACTGAATGACAATAAGTCATAATAATAATAAATACATTCAGCACTTGTCTGTTGATAGTAATAATGCTGTTACCGAAATATCACACGCTATTTTTTTATATGGATTTGATTTTATTTTACCTTGTGTTTATAATCTACTAGCCGAATGACCCGGGCAATGCCCGTGTTTTACCCGATTGAATGTTTTTATTCAAATACTATTTGTTACAATTATAAATTGGCGCCTTAAATAAATGCATATACAGTAAAACCCCTCTATAGTGAACCCCAATGGGACAGAGCTTTTGGTTCACTATAGCCACGGTTCACTATAGCCACGGTTTGGCTATTTTTTTTTACTTTTCAAAAATTTTAGACCGTATAATTAAAAAACAGCCATACACACAAGAAGAGGCTGCCTCTTAATAGTGGTCACTTTATTTTAATTTCCTTAATTGACTAATTTCCTTATATTAATACTGAATAATAATAGAAATCATTAGATAATAGGTTCTTCTTATGATTAACATACATGTACCTCTATGTCTAAGTTAAAAATCAAGACAAATCCTAGGCAAAGTTTTATTAAATATATATTCAAAGATATGAAATGATTTTAAAACATCATTATCACATTATATAATACAATTTTTACTTGAAAAAAATGGCTCTAATACCTTGTTGTTTCAAAGCATTCTTCCAAGCATTGCACCATTCAAATAAAGTTAGTGTTTTTCTTCCCTTTCATGTTTCCCCATATTCTTCTAGGTCTAGATTTCGTTTTTTTTTTAACCTGCCATGCAAAACATTGCTGACTTTAAAATCACCATAGTTAATGGCATAAAAATAATTTTTGTTTCATCACGGGACCGTTTATTTGGACTTTTTTTTTTTTTTAAGTTCTAAAACGTACGATCGCGATCGCGGCAAAAGTTGAAGTTGATTCCTCTTTGTAACAATTTTTAATAACTTTATATTTTATCTTTTATAATAGAAAAGTTATATTCTCTTATTTTAATATTTCTTAACATTTTGCCTATGTTGTTTCACTTTGAAAAGTTCTGAAAATGGCCTTTTTTTTTTTAAATGAAATAATGCTTTTGTTTTTAAAATGCCTTTGTTTTCTTCATTTTGGAAGCCATTTGCATTTTTTATATTTCAAATTTAATGGATGCAAAGATATTCTAATTAATAAAAAGTATAATGTGTAAAAATTTATACAACATACAGCAAAAATAAAGTGCAAAAATCAAACTAACAATGCCGCTAAATTTATTGTTTTGAAATCGCGATCCGCGAGCTTTAAACATGCTCAAAATTTTGTTTTTTAATTTTTTTTTAAAATTACAATTCTAAGTTCGTTATAAGCATAGTATTTTTAATAGATTTTATCATTTTGGGACCAAAATTGGGTTCGTTATAGCGATAGTTCGCTAGTTTGAAAAGTGAAAAGTTCGTTATAGCGATGGTAATTTTAATGGAATGGAATGCGGATTTTCGATGGGTTCGTTATAAGGGAAGGTTCGTTATAGCCATGGTTCGTCTTAGCGGGGTTTTACTGTATTAGTTAATAACTATAGCCTATGTGCTTTATCTGTCTATGTACTGTTGGCTTCCGTAGGCGTCTCTTACTGGGAAAAAGAAAGAGAGGATTCCATTTAGTTATTAACTAATATATGCATTTATTTAAGGAGCGACCCGCTCCAACACAATAGTTACAAAAACCAAAAAGCGAGTGGGGGGGGGGCATGATTGGGGGGCAAAGGTGGCGTGATCGTAGCCAACCAATAGGAGAGCGCCATTCCAAAAAAAAAAAAGCAAACGGTGACAGAGATGAAGAATTAAGAATGCATGGCGCTCGTAACTGTATATAGAATAATCCACAAATTGTACTGAATCAAGAAAGTCATTTATCAAACCATTTTGATCCATAGTCTAGAGATGAAGCATGATCTTTTCTTTATTCTTCTGGTACATCCCTACTTGGAATTGCTGCTGCTGTTAGTGTCCATCAAGTCTGGTTTGATTTTGAGTGACTCTATAGACAAATATTCTCCCATTTGATGTGTTAGTGACATCACTTGTAGCTCCTCTAGTGACCTTCCAGTAGCTTTCTTGACCTCTTCTAGCCAGCTCATTGCAGCTCTTCCTCTCTTCCTTCAATATTTCCCAACATCAATATCTTCTTGAATCCATTTGTTCTCATTATATGTCTGAAGTAGGTCAGTCTTTGTTACATATTTGGCATTCTAGGGATCTACCAAGATTTAATTTCTTTCAAGATTAAAATATTTGACCTTTTACCTGTCCATGGCACTCTCTGTGAGTAGCTTCTCCATGTCCACATTTTATAAGAGCTTCAATTCTTTTTTTTCTTTTTTTTTGGGATTCTAGCTCTCACATCCATAAGTGACCACAGGGAATACCAATGCCTCTCTACAATTCTCTTTCTTGTCTTAAATGAAATGTATTTATCTTTCATAATCTTGTCCAATTTCATAATTGCATCTCTTCCTAGTAATAGCAATACTGTTATCAAAACGTCACTATTTATTTACTTGGTATACCTTATGTTTCTAATCTATCATATCCAAATTGTACCTTATCAATTAGGACTGATAGATAGTCTAGATGTGGCAATGTACAATTTGGATTGTAGATTTAGGTAACAAGACCACACATACAAATGAATATAAATTATGAGTGGCATTCGGTAACACCTTTGTTACTATAAAAGATTAGTCCCGATTAAAAAAGGTTATTTTGTTGTCTGCTAATGGGACTATTGCATGGACATGGGAATAATTTTCACTTCTCCAGCGAGAGTTGACTGTATTAAAGAACTTATTTTTCTTGTGACCTATTTTAACTTGTAATAAGGATAAATAATATTGTAAATTATCATTACATTCAAATCTCTTAACTCCACAACACAGCAAGGGATCAGCGAATCCTGTTGAATTAAAGTCTGTGCTGAATAAATATAGTCACAGTTAAAGTAGATACTTGGGTGAGGGACTTTGTAAAATAGTTGAATTATACTGCATTGACACAGAAATCGCCAAATAATGACAAGGTACAATTTGGATTGTAGATTATAAACATAAATACCAAGACCACCAAAATATAAGGTAATAAGACCAAATCCAAATAAATAGTGTGTGACATTTCGGTAACTTTTGTTACCATCATCAGACAAAAGTACTCAAAATGGTCAACGCTGTTACCGAACGTACACACTATTTATTTGGTCTTATTACCTTGTGTTTTTAATCTATAATACAAATTGTACCATCATACTAAGACCAAATTAATATAATATGTGATGTTTCAGTAGCAGAATTGCTACACGTCACATACCGTTTATTAATTTGATGTTGTTACTTATATTCCAAATCCAACTAAGTAATTGCTGCTACCTTGCGCTTCTTTAATCCAACTTGTCTTCTTATCTCTGAAGTAGATTGTGTCTGCCTTTGTCATTAAGACTTGGAGCACTACTCAGTGGCAGGCCAACTTAACTCCAAAAGAAATGGCTTCCTCTGACATGAGGAACAGACACCATGTGCAGCCGCTCCTAACATGGAATACAAACGCTGCTCATCCTGTATCCCTGGATCAGGAGCCCTTACAGGGTACTATCAGTCGGGCCAGCTGAGCCCAGGTTTTATAGTGAGCTTGTTACTGCTCCCCCTCCTCCTTTTTCATCCTGGCTTGGAACCAGCAAAAGCAATCCAACTTGTACCTTATAACTCAGTCAACTATTGTGTGGTACAGTGCCTTCAGTACAGAGCTTTCAACGAAGACTTGCCCCTGCCAGCACCTCCCAGTCATATCACAGACATCCTGGCCAGGACAGAGGAGGTACAGTCTGTCTACAGTATATTGTGGCACCGGTGTTGCTCCACTCACTGCCTGCCTGCCTCAGCCCAGTTCAGACCTCCTGGATCGCCTCAAGAGCCTCTTTCCCCTCCAAGAGGTTGCAGTCAAGAAAGGTCCCAAGTCTGCTGCTGCCTTCTTCCACAATGGGTGAGCAGTGTGGTTGTTGCGTTGCCGCTGTGTTGGCTCCAATGTCTGTATGCTACCAGAGCCTTGCAGCAGCCTGAGGCAGGGGATTCTTCTGCTGTTAATTCCACCCCAGAGGTAAGTATCCAGTTACTGTTGCGTTTTTTTTTCTTCAAGAAACACCTGTTTGCTGTTTCTTTTTTCTCCTAAGAAATATCTGTGGTTAATTATGATATGGTACAAAATGGATAATAGATTATAAATATAAGGTAAAAAGACCACAATGACAAATGAATATAAATTATGTGCAATGTTTCACTGTTACCAAAACATCAAGAATAATTTATATTCATTTGAATGTGGACTTTTTACCCTATATCATTTGTGGTCGATGTTCCAATCCTCTCACTCATTTAGTAGAGCCTTTAATGACTGACTACCTTTTTTCTAAAATCAAAAATAACCTTCTATGAGAGATCAGAGGTATGCATGTGTTACAATCTTAAGAGGTAAAATTCTAGTTGCCTTGTGTACAGCAACTAGGTAGAAATATACTCATAGACAAGAAGTGGAAAGTCTTGATGTCGCCAATAATCTTTTTTTTTTTTTTTAAGGAGATAGAGGCAAATTTGTTTTCACACTTGGTTATCTTGTGTGTCTTCAATAAAGGTCACTGTGTATCAAATATCTTTCAGAGTTATTGTCTGAATCCCGGTATACATGATAAAAGATACAACTTCCTTGAGTTTTGTTAATGAGTGTAGTTAGAAACAAAATGTCATCTAATTCTTACTGAGGTAAGAAAAACTGCATCATTTTAACTAAAAAAACTATGTAATTCAAACTTTTTTTTTTATGATAAAGCACAATTTGAATTATAGATTATAATAAAAGAAAACAAGACCTAATCCAAATAATTTATTAGTGTGTGACGTTTCGGCAACCAGAGAGATTTATTAGTGTGTGACGTTTCGGCAACAACATTGTCACCATCATCAGACAAAAGAATAAATGAGAAAACATGTTACAGCAGGTTCTTATATAGTCCTGTTATCAAGTGTTTAAACAAGATAACAGATAAGGAAAATAGTTTTTAAGTCAACTTGAAATATTCTTCTTAGAATTAAAAGTGGATTTTTTTTTTTTTTTTCCTAAATATAATTAAAAGCATATCTGTAAATATCATTTATATTTCCCCTTTCTTCCATTCTATTAATTGAAGCACATGTCTTTTGGATGAAAAAGGCTTCTTTGAATTGTCTTTTGTAATAATTTTTTTCATAGTCCAGTGTTTTTGGGTTTTCTAAATTGAATTTATTGTGTCCTGTGTCCCTTCTGTGTTCTACAAGAGCAGAATTTTGAATTCTATCCCACTTCAGAGCATATTTATGGTTTTCCATCCTTTCTTTTAATGTTCTGGATGTCTGTCCCACATATTTTTGATCACACTTCTCACACTTAACTTCATAGATCAAACCTGCTCTTTCTGTTAATTGGGTGTTCTTGTGCTGGTTTAGGTATTGTGAGATAGGGTTACATGGTTTCCATGCAATGTTTATTTTTCCATACTTTTTGAATATATTAGTAAAATTTCTTGCAAACTTTTGGTTTACAAATGGCAATGAGATAAATTTGGCTTCTTTGTTTTTGCACTTTAGATTTTGCATTAAAGTATTATTCTCATATTTTTGGTTCATGTCTTCTATTATTCTATTTATCAATTTGATGGGAAAATCTTCATTGATTAGTTCTTTTTTGATGTTGTTAATTTCTATATTTCTTTTAATTGTATCATTAATGAGAGTAAAAGCTCTATATATAAGAGCTTTTACTAATCCTACTTTTTGGCTGAAGTGGTGCTGTGAGCTGAAGTTCCAATAAGTTCCTGTATGTGTTGGTTTTTTGTATATAGAGGTTGTAATATTGTTATTACTGTATGATAAGTTCATGTCCAGGAAATTAATTGATTTGTTGTTATCTACTTCCATAGAGTAATTGATATCAGGTAATAAATTGTTGAAAGTATCCAAAATTTTTTGTTCACTTCCCTGATTAATAAATAAAATGGAGTCATCCACATATCTTTTAAAATAATAAACATCATTTTTAAGTGAATTTAGAGCTTTTATTTCTAATTGTCCTATAGTAATACAAGCTGCGTTTGGTGATATTGGACTACCCATTGTTGCACCTTTCATTTGGAGATATATTTGGTCATCATAAATAAAGTATGTTGTTTTCAAACATAATTCTATTCCAATTAAAAATTCAGATTTTGGCAAATTATTTATTTTTGATTCTTTAATCACATGATTTAATGCATCCATAATTGTGGGTATAGGGATTGATGTAAACATGGATTCAACATCTAAAGATATAATTCTTTGATTTCCATTTAGCTTCATGTCAATAATATCTTCTTTGAATTCATAGGAGTTAACAATTTCATTATCATTAAAAAATTGATAAGATTTTTAATTGTTGTGCTAACCATTTTGACAAGGCATATGTTGGTGAAGGTCTATTATTTACTATTGGGCGTAATGGACAGTTAGGCTTGTGGACTTTTGGAGCACCATATATATTGGGAACATGTGCATCATAATTTTTCAACTTGGTTAAAAGCCTATAATTAATATATTTGTTTTTTCTCCAGTTTTTAAGTATGGTGTTCAATTTATTTTTGAAGTTTTTTGTTGGATCATTTTGTATAGGAGAATAGGTCCCATTGTTATTCAATAAAGAAAGCATTTTTTGTTTATAGTCTTCTTTTTTCATTAAAACAATTCCATTTCCTTTGTCATATTTTGTTATTACATATTTTGTTTGTAAGCCTTTAAGTTTGGAGGTCAATTTTCTATCAATACTATTCGATTTATAATTTTGTTTTAATGTATTAGTAACTTCAAATCTTATATTTGCTGCCTCATTAGGGTTAAGAAATTTGCATATTTCTTCTGTTTTTGAAATAATATCCAATTTTTCTTTTTGTTTCAGATTACCCCCTAATGCATATTTATAACCTTTGCTAAGCAAGTCTAGGACTTCATTTGGGATACCTTCACCTGTTAAATTCATTATGTTATTTTTTGGTTTAATTTCAGAGTTGAGTACTTCATTTTTCTTTTCAGGGAAGAGTTTTTCATTAATAAAATCAATTTCTTTATATTGGCATAATAATTTTAGCATGTCATACCTCTTTAAAATACCTTCTATTTTTTTGAAATGCCTTTTTGAATTTTGTTTAGCAATGTAGTTTGTTTTTATTTCAATAATATTTTTTATTTTTTCAAAAAGGTCACTATTCATACTGTCTGCTAGCACTTTGAGATTGGTATTTATAGCCTTAGTATTGAAATGAATATTTTTCCAATGAAATCTAATCTCTCCATTTATAAGATCAAGTGATAATCTTTTCAATTTTGAATCAGATTTTGGAAAATTCCATCTGTTTGTAATGAGAAATGCATTAGGAATTACTTGATGCATTTTACAGAATTTAAGAAAATAGATGTGAGAAAAAGAACTCACCCTTTTAATGCTGTGTTTTCTCAACTTCTTGAAGTGGAGGAGAGCTTCAGATCCTGAATTCTTTAAAATAGAATCTTCAAGTGATGGCTTAGCATCAACATTGGTATTCACTTTGGAATTCATTTTCTTCAGCTCAAAGGAAGAATAACTTCTTAGGTCCATTGAAGTCTATCAAAAAATGATAAAGCACAATTTGGATTATAGATTATAATAAAAGAAAACAAGACCTAATCCAAATAATTTATTAGTGTGTGACGTTTGATGCACATGTTCCCAATATATATGGTGCTCCAAAAGTCCACAAGCCTAACTGTCCATTACGCCCAATAGTAAATAATAGACCTTCACCAACATATGCCTTGTCAAAATGGTTAGCACAACAATTAAAAATCTATCAATTTTTTAATGATAATGAAATTGTTAACTCCTATGAATTCAAAGAAGATATTATTGACATGAAGCTAAATGGAAATCAAAGAATTATATCTTTAGATGTTGAATCCATGTTTACATCAATCCCTATACCCACAATTATGGATGCATTAAATCATGTGACTAAAGAATCAAAAATAAATAATTTGCCAAAATCTGAATTTTTAATTGGAATAGAATTATGTTTGAAAACAACATACTTTATTTATGATGACCAAATATATCTCCAAATGAAAGGTGCAACAATGGGTAGTCCAATATCACCAAACGCAGCTTGTATTACTATAGGACAATTAGAAATAAAAGCTCTAAATTCACTTAAAAATGATGTTTATTATTTTAAAAGATATGTGGATGACTCCATTTTATTTATTAATCAGGGAAGTGAACAAAAAATTTTGGATACTTTCAACAATTTATTACCTGATATCAATTACTCTATGGAAGTAGATAACAACAAATCAATAAATTTCCTGGACATGAACTTATCATACAGTAATAACAATATTACAACCTCTATATACAAAAAACCAACACATACAGGAACTTATTGGAACTTCAGCTCACAGCACCACTTCAGCCAAAAAGTAGGATTAGTAAAAGCTCTTATATATAGAGCTTTTACTCTCATTAATGATACAATTAAAAGAAATATAGAAATTAACAACATCAAAAAAGAACTAATCAATGAAGATTTTCCCATCAAATTGATAAATAGAATAATAGAAGACATGAACCAAAAATATGAGAATAATACTTTAATGCAAAATCTAAAGTGCAAAAACAAAGAAGCCAAATTTATCTCATTGCCATTTGTAAACCAAAAGTTTGCAAGAAATTTTACTAATATATTCAAAAAGTATGGAAAAATAAACATTGCATGGAAACCATGTAACCCTATCTCACAATACCTAAACCAGCACAAGAACACCCAATTAACAGAAAGAGCAGGTTTGATCTATGAAGTTAAGTGTGAGAAGTGTGATCAAAAATATGTGGGACAGACATCCAGAACATTAAAAGAAAGGATGGAAAACCATAAATATGCTCTGAAGTGGGATAGAATTCAAAATTCTGCTCTTGTAGAACACAGAAGGGACACAGGACACAATAAATTCAATTTAGAAAACCCAAAAACACTGGACTATGAAAAAAATTATTACAAAAGACAATTCAAAGAAGCCTTTTTCATCCAAAAGACATGTGCTTCAATTAATAGAATGGAAGAAAGGGGAAATATAAATGATATTTACAGATATGCCTTTAATTATATTTAGGAAAAAAAAAAAAATCCACTTTTAATTCTAAGAAGAATATTTCAAGTTGACTTAAAAACTATTTTCCTTATCTGTTATCTTGTTTAAACACTTGATAACAGGACTATATAAGAACCTGCTGTAACATGTTTTCTCATTTATTCTTTTGTCTGATGATGGTGACAATGTTGTTGCCGAAACGTCACACACTAATAAATCTCTCTGGTTGCCGAAACGTCACACACTAATAAATTATTTGGATTAGGTCTTGTTTTCTTTTATTTTTTTTTTTATGTAAGAGACACTTTGGTAGACATCTCTTGTGGAATAAACACTTATACACCTTAAACAGCTTCAAACAATAATATCTAAATCCTTACCTTAAGGGAAATTATGACTAAAGGATTGTTCTGAGAAAATGTAGAAAAAGAAAAACCTGAACTTACAACTTTTTTTTTCTGCCTTTTCAACTACTCTTCCATTAATCCCTATTTATATACAGTAAAACCTTGCTAAAATAAAAATTCAGTTTCATTGGAGAGTTATCTTTAGTGAGGTTTTGCTGTAAATCCCAGGTTTATCTCCCCTGGCACCTTGTAAACTATGAGAGCAGCACTGAGTGAGTACCTGTGGTGTAGGTGGGAACAGTCACACCCTCCCAGGACTTCCTGCAGCTGCTCTCATCTGGCATCAGCCTGGACCAAGGTGAGTTATTCCACATGTCCACACATGTGCTACTGTGTCAGTGCAGCGGGAGAAAAGCTTGCAAGTGCCTTACGTCGCCTGGCCGATGAACCCCAAGCAGCTCCCAAGGCTATTGAAGCCCTCACTACATGGAAGGAGAAGGCCAGTTCACTAGGTCAACTGGGGCCCTTCAATGCCTTCCTTGAGGAGCTACAAGCAACACCTCTACGTGGGCCTCTTGTTACAGGTAGG
This sequence comes from Cordylochernes scorpioides, assembly GCA_030710605.1. Taxonomy (NCBI): domain Eukaryota; kingdom Metazoa; phylum Arthropoda; class Arachnida; order Pseudoscorpiones; family Chernetidae; genus Cordylochernes; species Cordylochernes scorpioides. The sequence goes on from CP092863.1 coordinate 12,919,785, forward strand.
AGGGTCTCCTGGATGTGAGACTCTTGTTGACTCCTTGTGGCTTGGCCCGACCTGACAAGATTTTTGGCTTAAGAACCATGTCTACAATAGACTAGTTGTGAATCAAAGATACAATTGTGAAAAGTGGTTAAAATTTTTTAAAATATTTCTCACAATCAAGTTTCTTTTTTTTTTAAATACTAGCTTTCAAGCGATAATCACTCTTCAACTGACTTGTGTTTACAAATATACGCGTGCAACATTTCAGTTGTAAATATCCACGCTGTGCTTGTATATTTGTAAACATTTCTTGTAAGGAATAGTTGTTGATTTAATTAAGCATGTTGAAGAGTGATTATTGCTTGAAAGCTATCATTTTTAAATAAAAGAAACTCATTATGAGAAAGATTTGTAGTTTTTATAGAGTAGGTTCAGCCTTGTTTATATGCCATGGCCCCTGTGGGAGACTACTGTAGCATGTTGCTGAACCACTTGTGCAGCCGGCCTCTGTCAGCCGCCGTCTGCTGGAGCGAACAAGCCTGCGGTGCAAGACGAGGATGAGCTGGATGAAGATGACTTGGTGAGTTCTTTGCCATCTAGACTGTGTCACCATCTACTCTGTGTGTTTGTGTATGTTCTAGATGGACCAGATGTGAGAGAGAGAGAAGAAAAAATAAAAAGCTATTTTATACTAAAATATGTGTAATGTAGTATAACAGTATTTATTTATTTACTCTCTGTGGGCATTACAAAAGTTGGCAAGGACTAGATCACAGTCGGGAGCACTGAAAGCTCCAGGCATGGGGCGTAGCGCCAGACGTACTGGCCGCTGGAACACTGCACTGCCAGCTTGTACAGCCCCGCGTGGAAGAACACCAACCGGCATTCATGGCAGTGGCTGCCTTGGGGAGGAATCTGTGCAACACCGATGTTGGCTAGAGCTTTCCTTACAGGCTACATATGATGTCTTTCCCTATCTGTGCACATACCTCTAGTGATAATGTCAATATGACTGAAAATTTTATCAATTCAAAATGCTAGCTGTTTCTATAATTAGAGAATATTTGTCCATATGGACACCAAAAGTCAAACTTGATGGATACTAACAACAAACACATCTGCTGTGCAAAGAATATTGGAAAGCTAGCCAAACTATAGGGTTCACACCAACCTCCTCCCAGTTAAAAGATACTCTTGGACAAAACTTGAGGAAGTGAAAAATCTTTGATGTCGACAGTTATATATATATTTTTTAAAGGAGACAGAGTCAATTTTGTTCACACTTGGTTATCTGGTATGTCTTCAATAAATGTCACTATGTATCAAATATCAAGTTATTGTCTGAATCCTGATATACATGCTAAAAGATACAACTTCCTTAAGTTTTGTCCATGAGTGAATTATACAAAAGGTCACATTTTTTTTAATTCAATGTCAAGCAATTTCTTCATTCTTTTAAACCTTTTTTTTTTTCAATGCTGTCAGTTATCTAAGCATCACATATTTATTTGGATATCACCTATCCTTCAATTGATTATATAGGTCCAAATTAGTTTTGAGACTTATAAAAATATATTGAAGTTTATCTATTGAAGTAAAAAAAAAATTGTTAGAATTTCTTGTGATACAAATTTTTATTTTAAATCCTTGAACTCTATATTTCTACAGACTTACTGGTAAGATAAATGAAATTGCAGGAAGGGTGAACAGTTTTGTATTTTATTTAAAAAAGGGGAAAAAATGACACACATCATAAGAAATGGCAACAATTATATTAAAGAACATCGCATGTCTGTGGGAGGGGGTTGGTAGAGAGGGGTGGTAGAAACCATCAAATTTCTACAGCCCCATTACAGCCCCAGGGTCAAATCCCCCATTTTTTCATTTTTTTCTGAAATAAAAATTGCCTTACAATATCCACCAATTCTTGCAGAAGTTCAACCCTATCCGTGAATGCAAATGAACAAACAGGGCTCTGGCACACTTGTATATGCAAAAAAATCAAACGTGTGTGTGGACATGTGGTGCATTTACAATACAAACAGTCTCTAACTACTACCCCATCATGATTATCATGGCCTGTACCACGTGTACTAAGGATAAAACATGTCTGCAGGAATGTTGTTGATGAGGAGAGTGTTGATGAGTAGAAGAAGTACCTGTTGAATGAGTATTTTATCTGCCCCCACCACAGCCCTCTTGGTCTCCAGCCTGTAGTTGTGTTGGCCATTCTGGTGGTCCTGAAAAGTGTGGATACTTAGGTAGAGGGACTGGAGCACCGTGTCTGCACACACACATTCACTTACTTACTGGAAATGTCACACACTATTTATTTATTTGGATTTGGTCTTATTACCTAGTGGAGACATAACAACACAACATCCAATTAAATAAATTATGCATGATGTTGCATCATTTATTTCAGTCATTTGTGTGTGTTCATAATATATTTAATTGGATGTTTCCTGTTATGTTTCTAATCTATAATTCAAATTGTACCTTATCAACTACGGCAAAAATTGAATACAAAAATTATAGATGAAAATTTGGCTGGGGGGAGAAGAGATAGTCCTCTCAAAAGAAAATAAAAATCTGTCAAAATAGATATAAAATAAATGTTTGTTCTAGATAAGATGTAGTTGCAACAGTTTCTCACATACCAAACTATAAAAATTATAAAAATAAAATTTTAAAGTGATTTAAAAAAAAAAAAAAAGAATTCTATGTCAATAATGATAAGCACAATATGGATTATAGATTAGAAACACAAGGTAATAAGACCAAATCAATAAATATTTATTGATTTGGTTTTATTATTTTATAATTTCTATGTTGATATTATGAAAGAAAAGAATTCATGGGGACAATTTTGGGAGAAGACCCTACGATACCATTAACCACCATTGAGAAGAATACTGCAGGTCAGTCAGCCCACATACCTATGGGAGAAATATCACATGTAATTATTTTTATACCAGAGCGTATCATTTTTATGTTAGATTTACCCCTAATGCCAGAATTCTATTCCATTTTGAAATGTTGCAGGTTAACAAAAGATTGGGAACCACTGCTTTAGAAAATTTGACATCTTATATAAAGTGAGAGGGGGTTCATTAACTGTTTACAATCACATTTTCTTGACATAGCCTGCTATCTATATGTAAAAGAAATTATACCATTTATAGCAAGATCTATTTTCCATTGCAGTAAGGACAGTAGGAATTGTTTGTGGTATATTTGTAAAAGAAACACAAAAAGAAAAAAAAAAATCATTACATTCTCTCTTTCAGGCAAAATTTCCGAATTATAGTCAATTTTTCATTTAATGAGATTATCAAAATCTTAAAAAAAAAAAAAAGGATTCATTGAGAGAACGTCTTGAGTAACTTGGTGTGGGACAGCATTCACATTCTTGTCTTTTTAAGGTGTGGTAGGTTAGTCTAACTCCACCAGCAAGTGCAAGTAACAAAATGGGGCTCTGGCACATTTGTATGTGCAAAAGTCAAACTTTTTTTTGCTTATCCTAGTACACGTGGTACAGGCCATGATAATCATGGTGGGTAGTTAGCGACTGCTTTTTACTGTAAGCACACCACATGTCTACACATGTGAAAAGCAGTTCAACTTTGCACTTACAAATGTGCCAGAGCCCCGTTTGGTTACTTGCACTTGCTGGTGGGGTTGGACTTTTGCAAGAATGGGGGCCATTGGAGCATTTTTTTTTAAACAGAAAAAAGTGTCCAATGCAGGAATCAAACCCGGGTCGTAGTGGTCGAAAACCAAACGGTTTAACCAGCCTTCCACCGACCCCCCCACATGTGGTGCACTTACAGTGTAAGCAGTCACCAATTTCTACCTACCATGATTATCATGCCTGTACCACATGTACTAGGTATAATAATTTTAAAAAGTGGTAGGAGGCTCATGACTTGAACATACAAAACATCCTTAATTAACTGGCCAATAATAATTAACTTTTATAGTGACCAATAAAAATGCTAACGAGGTAAACTACATGATAATCACCTTAGTTATATAATGGAAAGAATAAGAGTGAAGGTGAAAAGTTTCCTTCTTTATTGTGTTATTTTTAAAACATGAATTTCAGACCCCTCAATTCTTCTGCAGTTGGAACTCTGATGGGATTATAATAATAATCACCTTCAAACAAGTAAAGAACTTTAAAGAATCTAACAAAATCAACCAGCAACCCAGGCCTATGTCACTTCCACCACCTTCTTTTCCAGCCTTTGTCCTCACATGCCCTTCAACAGGATCACCTAGAAGTATAACTTCCAGCTAACTATGGCATGTATAGGTGCTCTTGTTGAAGGGCATGTTGGCCCGAAGGCTGGAGAAATAAAGATGGTGCAAGAGCCTCAACCCTGGATTGCTTGTTGATTTTGTTAGATTATGGGTCAGGGGATGAAACTTTTAAAGAATCTGACCTGAGAGGTTGCGAAGGCAGATTGCCAGAGTGACCAGTTGCCCGGGGGGGAAGGAGAGCTCCTGGTCAGGCGGGTGGCCGTCAATGGCCAGGTCCCAGGCCACTGGAGAGGTCAGTATGATGTCCCTCATGTCGGGGGTCCAGGGGATGTCTCCCACAGAGGCTGTCCCGGACGGACCCCCAGGCAGGGACCAGGCTAGGGAGACCCTCTCAGCTAGGTGGGCCTGGCAGGCACTGTCCAGGTCGGATCCAGACAGCACTGTGAGGGGGCAGCGCTCCACTGGCACCGGCACCCTGCAGGTGTCCCCGGCCTCTATGAGGATCTGCTTGCTGGGGGCGTAGGCCAGCTCCATCTCCTGGGGGGTGGCGTTGAGCAGGTCCAACACCAGGTAGCAGTGGCTGGGGGCATCTCCCGGCAGCACATCCCACTGGGTCACTGCCACAGCCGGGCTCACCTCCACTGTCACTGCCACGGCACACTGCCGCCCGTAGTCTGCCGTCAGTCCTGGCCCACCTGAGTACTGCACCTGGAGCACAGCTTCGTATACCTGCCACCACCACAGTTTCACTGGCAGAGCCCGACACCACAATTCCCAGCCACTCAACATGTAATGATGAATAGCAAAATGGGCAAAGTGCCTAACATTTTACTAGAGCAAAATTATAATGGCAGCAATGGGTCCAATACAGTGAAATTCTCATTGGTTGGAACAACTTATTGTGAAAAAAATCTGCTTCAATTAGTCATTATTAAATGAAATAAGAGTGGTTATGAAGAGTTTCTTTTAAAGAGTTTGAGCTCATATTCTGCCAGATAATAAAAAACTTCAACCAACCATCTATTCTCCCGGTTTCTCTTTTTAAAAATCAATTTTGCTAGCTTATTTTGATTTGGTCTGGGGCTACTTTATGATGTCTTTAAGTGCCAAGAAATCCTCAGTTGGGGATCTTAGGAAATCCTGAGTTGAGGCAGAGCCAACTTACAGTGGGCTGGAGGGAATCAGGAAGGGGTCTGTGGGCAGGGGAGGCTGGCAGGGGGGAGGCCCTTGCAGACTCTGTTCCCTTTGAAGCCTGATCAGCTGCTTGGGGGAATATGAACTTGCCGGCTCCATAGAGGTGGACGGTGACCTTGGCCACTCCATGGGGCTGGATGGGTAGCTGGGACTCCAGCTCCTCTCTGTCCCACCTCATCAGCTCCCCTTCCAGCTCTGTGCACCACACACATGGCAAGTTTTATCATCATTTCATGGGAAAACTGAGGAAGTCAAATTTGATTTGGATTGTACAATAGAACCTCCATGGGAGGACACTCGCGCTTAGAGGTCACCTCTCTACAAAGGACAATTTTCATTGGGAAAAATTACCATTTTTACTATTTAGCAACTCTCTGGTAAGAGGACACCTCTCTCTAAAGGACACATTGACTCTGAAACTAAGTATCCTTCACAGAGAGGTTCTACTGTATAGGATAAAGTTTTCATTGCATTAATTATTGTATTGTACCTATAAAATATCTGAATATAAAAAAAAAAACACAACTTCAAAGATACAGATTTTATGTTTTACAAAAAAATAGTAAAACCTCAATTAAAATAAACCAGGGATAGAGTGAACTTTCATATTTTTTAAAAATAAACCTAAAATAATCCCCAATATTTAGAGATATAGTGAACCAAAGGTTTAGTCCCACTGAGGGTTTGCTACAGTGAGGTTTTACTGTATGAAATATTGATGAGAAAACATGTAAAATATATATGATTGATATATTTTATTTATTTATTTTTTGCTTATCCCTAGTACACACGGTACAGGCCATGATAATCATGGTGGGTAGAGGTTGACGACTTGCTTTTACTGTAAATGCACCACATGTCTACACCTTTGAAAAGCAGTTTGACGATATATTTTATATGGTAATAGAGCATTGGGTTACTACTAAGTATTTTAAAATGTGGATGGTAACAACGCTCTTATCAAAATGACATAAATAGATTATTTATTTGGTTTTATCCCCTTGTCTGAATATGTATTGATATCATTTTACGGCTAAAGGGAGTTTTGGAAAGGAACTTGAAGTCTTCAATAGCATTTTATTTTTGTTTTACACCCATGTGAACAAAATTTAAGAAATTTTTGCCTTTTAGCATGTATATTGGGATTCAGACAATAACTCTGAAAGATATTTGATACACAGTGACCTTTATTGAAGACACACGATATAACCAAGTGTGAACAAAATTATCTCTGTCTCCTTAAAAAAAAATAGATGATCGGCGACATAAAGACTTTCCACTTCCTTAAATTTTGTCCATGAGTGTAGGTCATTGTTGGAGATGAACTTACCCTTATCAAGGCGGGAGTGGATGGAGAGGTCTATCCTCTGGACAGGCACAGTGTCGGAGTCGTTGGTGAGGGTCAGGGTGCAGCTTTGTTCCTGGCCGGCGTACAGAGAGGCCTGGGCGGAGGTGACCACGTGGCCTGTGTTGGCTAGGGAGGAGAAAGCTGCGGCTTTAGGCAGGGAGGTGGAGGGAGTCAGGGTGGGCAGGGCTGGCACTACTTCCACGGTATAGCCTTGCCTACGCTTGGTGCCCAGCTGGGATAGCTCGCGCAGCAGGCAATGGGACCTCACCCCAAACACCTGGGTCTGGTAGCCCTGCAGCTGCAGCTCCCCGGACTGCTGGGGGGTGCCCCCCAGGCTGAAGGGGTATGGGCTGGACTCTGCTGGCAAGGACAGACTGGTGGGGAAACTTTCAAAAGGCACGCCATCCGCCATCAGGCCCATGTTGGTGACCTTCAGCTCAAAGGGCATAGGGTTGGAGACCCTCAACGCCACCTCACACACATCTCCCTGAACCCACTTGAAGTCTAGGTCCCGAGCAGCAACAGGCTTGTGATTGATTGGGGAAAAGATGAAGGGACTCGATGTGACATGTTCTATGGGTCCACTTAGCTTGCAGGGCCGGAGGTGCGGGGCAAGGTTGAGTGGCCTGAATGAGCGCACCATAGGGATCCGGGTAAGGTTGACAGGGGGAATGATATGTCCACTATCCAGGGCCATGGTGACAGGGCCCCAATCTCCTCCGGCGGAGGTGATGGCCTCCAGCTGAGCGGAGTACTCCATTTTCTCCTCCGCTGTCATGTGGGGGGTCAGGGTTTGAAGGAGGAAAGTCAAGTGCCTGGAAAACAATCCAGTCATCTATCTCTCTCTCAGAGCTGATGGTTGCTGCCGGCTCACCTGACAGCTAGGGCCGGGTTGTCCATCTTCTTGGCAGAGTTAACTAGGGAGAGCAGCATCTTGATCTGCAGGGACGGCCAGCCATGGATATGGTCTGCACTCAGAGAATGTACAAAGTCCACAGAGGTAGTCGGGCAGGTTTACCTTGTGGAAAGGCTTTAGGATCCAGGGTGAGCTTGTAACCATTCAAGGCCTCCAGGAATGTATGGTAGCACTGGACAGATAGAGGAACCAGGGGGAAATGAATGCAAGCAGCGACAGCACCTCAACTCACCTTAGAGTAATCAGGACTGCTGAGGTTGATGCAGTTGAGGGCCTCTGCCCTCTTGAAGAAGGCCGCCTTGCGATGGAAGCCCAGGTCAGTGTAGTGTTGGGCCAGGGCCTTGCACTGCTCTATCTAGACAGAATGCCAGAGTTGGTCTGCTACCTTGGACATGTCCTGGCCATACCAACCCTGTCCTCGCTGGCCTGCTGGTAGGAGGCATGGACAATGTGCATGAGGAACTCCGAGGCTTGCAAGAATTTCTGAGCATCACCCACCACGTTAGGTAGGGTCAGCAAAGAGAGGGAAGGGAATAACTACCTCCTGAATAATAAGGATCCTTATAGCCTTGGAGCAGCACTCCATCTGGATGATGGCAGCACTGCTGTACTGGAACACGCTGTCCAGTCAGCATCCTGCCCTCAACTAGAGGACTGTTGGTGGGAGGACTTACATTTGCATAGCAGTTGAGGGCATCTCGGTACTTGTCTACAATCTCTGAGGGGCTGAGCAAAGACTTGCCGAGGGCCTTGAGGTCTAGTTGGGGATCAAAGCCGTTGAGCTGGGGCTGCTTGTGGCCTGCACCCCATTGTCTTTTGTCATCTCCCAATCTTTTGTCTACCACTATGACAATCTTGACAGAGTGGATAACTATTTAACCACCATCCCTAGAGACCATTGTATAACCTCTGACATGTAGGGATGGTTAGTTAGAGGCCATACTTCTGATAGCTCACAACTATAATAATATCTGAATTGACAACATATATTTCTTATGAGCTTTGCATGTTACATATATATCTCATACCTCTTTTTTTCTTCTACTTTTTAATTTAAAAGACACAAGCAACTTTTGGGGAGGATCTTAAAAGGTTGTTATTTGATCAACATTTTTCTTAAGCTCACATTTCCTGGTAAGCTCACTGCACATGTACATCCCCAGATGCATTGGGGAAGATTATTTATTTTAGATATTCTCCATAAACCGCCTTTATCTTTCCTCTTTATTGTTTGTTGGTGCAAGACTTAGGAAGGTACAAATTACCATATTTATATATATTATAAACAAAAGACAATTCACTGAAGGAAAAGTTTTAGGAAACTCTTCCCTCAGCGAATTGTCCTTAATTTTAATTTTACCAAAGGAATTTTAATATATATATGTTATATTAAAATATTATTTTATTTGGGGGGGGGGGGGGAATTATATTTCATAGATACAAATACTCTGCTAAATCCACCGCCAGAGGTCACTCTTCCCCTATAAAAACTCGTTGTTGTTGTTCCCCATTGGCCGGCTCAACCTTTTGTACATTATGTAAATAAGTATTTCATTTTTTATTCTTACGCCTTAAGCCAGGCAGTACTTTTATCAAACCATGTTTTTCATATATTCCTTTAGCGCAATTAAAGCTATTTTTGATAACTAATTTTATTATAATCTCTTCCACGACTGCATACCAAAATCAAGCAAATGACCAATAATTCCTCTACAAGTAAATAATCTCAAAACAGCTGAAAATCTATTTTCATATATAATATATATATATATGAAAAATGAAAGAAAAAAATAAAAGATAAAAAGATCAGGTGTTGAAATCAATATTAAAAATGGCATATCCTGACCAGGAGCACATGTGCTTTACAGAAGGCAGAGCGTCATCTGGTGGAACAGAAATCAACTAAACATTGATCAGGGAACAGGCTAAATTAATGTTTAGTTGATTTCTGTTCCACCAGATGGCGCTCTGCCTTCTGTAAAGCACATGTGCTCCTGGTCAGGATATGCCAATATATATTCATTCAAACTTCTTTAATTCAACACTCCATGGATCAAAATATTCGGTTGAATTAGAGTGGTGTTGAATTAAAGAGGTAATATTGAATATGTAAATATAAGAGCTATGTGTATAGAAGTGAACACACAAATATATTAATCCATCCCAGCAGTGTACCTGAGGGAGTCTTGGGTAGCAGAGGTTTGCCCCCCAGTGGGGAGGTGAGGTGTCGGTGGAGACGGGGGCTCTGGAGGGATGGGGGGTAGTGGAGGAAGGCAGAGGCTGCACACAGGCCTTCTAGGGAGGCCCCCAGCCAGAGGCCGTCTCCTGTGGCCCGCAGCTGCTCTGCCGCAGGTTGGTATAGTGCCAGGGCTTCTCCCGGTAGACCAGCCTGTAGGTGAAGATCTGCCAGATGCTTGCGCATCCGTGCTAGGCAGCGCTTCCTGTATTGCCTGCATCACCCCTTTGTTGTTAGCTGGGAGAACTTAAAACACAGTTTGGGGAGAATCAAACATTAAAAAAAACCCTTCTCTTATTCCTATTCAATCACAATTCAAGTTTATCAGGTGGGGGAAGATAGAAATTCAATGATTTAAAACACACATTTTAAAGGGGATATATTTCTTTATTGAAATCTGTGTGGCTAACTTTCATGTTTAAAGCTCAACAACAAATCATGAAACAATGCATAATGCTACAAAAAAAGTTTTTGTCAATTTTTTTCTCTTGTAGCATTGTGCAATGTCTGTAACCATGCAGATTTCAATAAAGAGACATATTGTATATACATCATATTTGTATTAAAAAGTTGCTTTTAGATTTACACCCAATTGATAATAAAATCTATCTAAAGCAGAATCTGTTGCATTGCATGTAAAACCGTGATGTCCCAGTCTTATTCAACAAAAAAGTACAATTATTATTATGAATATTTTAATGAAGCATTTTCATGGCAGCTTGGGCTCAAATCACTTGATAGGCTAGGTAGTAAGAAAGTTAGCTTCCTTTTATTGTATCACAGTTTTACAACTGCAATACACCTTTGAATTGGCAAAGCTGTCTTTTAAAATATCTAAACAAAGAAACCGTGTATACCAAAAGTTGATGAAGCCTAGAGAATAGATCTCACCTGGTGTCTGTGTCAATCCCCACAAAATCTTTCTTCTCAAAAGGCGCCATCAACATGGGGACCTTCTCAAGCTTCTCGAAGGAGTTGTCCAGCCTCTTGGACTCCAGGACCCAGAAGATGGAGGAAACCAAGTCCACCAGGTCTTTCTCCAGCTGGTCATCGAGGCCAGATGGATAGAGCAGGCACTGGGCTGGCCTGATGGGCTCAGGGGACTGGGAGTCCCCCTGCCCCCCAGGGCCAAGCAGGAGGCAACGGGAGTCAATCAGGGAGGTGGCATACACTTGCTCCTGCTCCCTGTGCTGACGGCAGAGCTCCTCGATCTCCCCTTCCTCCTGGTATTTCCCTGCTCACACCACTTACTGTTGGCTACACATCTACTGTTGACCACACTACTACTATTGACCACACATCTACTGTTGTCTACACCTGTAGCTACTGTTGACCACACACCCCTACTGTTGGCTACACATCTACTGTTGACCACACATCTACTGTTGACCACACATCTACTGTTGAGCACACATCTACTGTTGTCTACACCTGTAGCTACTGTTGACCACACACCCCTACTGTTGGCTACACATCTACTGTTGACCACACATCTACTGTTGACCACACATCTACTGTTGTCTACACCTGTAGCTACTGTTGACCACACACCCCTACTGTTGGCTACACATCTACTGTTGACCACACATCTACTGTTGACCACACATCTACTGTTGAGCACACATCTACTGTTGTCTACACCTGTAGCTACTGTTGACCACACACCCCTACTGTTGGCTACACATCTACTGTTGACCACACATCTACTGTTGTCTACACCTGTAGCTACTGTTGGCCACACATCTACTGTTGACCACACTACTACTGTTGGCCACACATCTACTGTTGACCACACATCTACTGTTGTCTACACATCTACTGTTGTCTACACATCTACTGTTGACCACACATCTACTGTTGACCACACCCCTACTGTTGTCTACACCTGTAGCAACTGTTGACCACACACCCCTACTGTTGGCTACACATCTACTGTTGACCACACATCTACTGTTGACCACACATCTACTGTTGAGCACACATCTACTGTTGTCTACACCTGTAGCTACTGTTGACCACACACCCCTACTGTTGGCTACACATCTACTGTTGACCACACATCTACTGTTGACCACACATCTACTGTTGTCTACACCTGTAGCTACTGTTGACCACACACCCCTACTGTTGGCTACACATCTACTGTTGACCACACATCTACTGTTGACCACACATCTACTGTTGAGCACACATCTACTGTTGTCTACACCTGTAGCTACTGTTGACCACACACCCCTACTGTTGGCTACACATCTACTGTTGACCACACATCTACTGTTGTCTACACATCTACTGTTGTCTACACATCTACTGTTGACCACACATCTACTGTTGACCACACTACTACTGTTGGCTACACATCTACTGTTGACCACACATCTACTGTTGACCACACACCCCTACTGTTGGCTACACATCTACTGTTGTCTACACATCTACTGTTGACCACACATCTACTGTTGACCACACCCCTACTGTTGTCTACACCTGTAGCAACTGTTGACCACACACCCCTACTGTTGGCTACACATCTACTGTTGACCACACATCTACTGTTGTCTACACATCTACTGTTGACCACACATCTACTGTTGACCACACATCTACTGTTGACCACACATCTACTGTTGACCACACATCTACTGTTGTCTACACCTGTAGCTACTGTTGTCTACACCTGTAGTTACTATTAACTACATATGCATTTAATTCCATTCAATTCCCCCTTTAGAAAGAAGTTTTGAGAGGTGATAAGGTACAATTTGGATTATAGATTATAAACACAAGGTAATAAGACCAAATCTAAATAAATAAATAGTGTGTGATGTTTCGGTAAAAGCGTTGTTACCATCTTCATTACTTCAGATGAAAGTTCTCACAGCCAAACTGGACGCAGACATAATTTTGTGACAAGATAGATGTCTTCCATAATTGATTTCCTCCCGTAAAATCTAATTCAGAAATATAAAATGATGTAATTTTCTTATTATGTTGATCATAGACTCTCACAGATCACTGACTTAATCTGGAGTGAGGAAAGCTCACCTGGGAGGAATAAAATGAACAAAGGGGGTTTGTTGCTGCCAAAAAGGAGGGCAATGTGCTCTCAAGTAAACAATAACTCAAGAGAGGTATGTATATCAAGAGTTACTGTGAGTATATATAAAGACAAGGCCAAGGTCAGGTCAAGGGAATTGCCATTCATGACCTCCTTACCTCAGTAACCTCCCTGGACCCAGGTTTATTCTTTCCCTAGTACACTCAAACTGCTTTTCACATGTGATAGACATGTGGTGCGCTTACAGTAAAAGCAGTCGCCAACCTCTACCCACCATAATAATCATGGCCTGTACCACGTGTACTAGGGAATAATAAATAAAATAAAAATAAAACATGTACAGGCCATGATAATCATGGTGGGTAGATAGCAACAGCTTTTACTACAAGTGCCCCACATGTCTACACATGTGGAAAGTGCAGTTTGACTTTTGAACTTACAACAACAGGACCTTTGGGAGAGGCCGCTGCTCATCATAAAACAGCTCGAGGAGCATGAACTCATGGAATTCGTGTAATCTTTACACAAGGGGATAAGAAACAACAACAACAACACAAGTATGCCAGAGCCCCGTTTGTTTACTTGCACTCACTGGTGGAGTTGGATTTGTGCAAGAATCGGGGGCCATTGAAGCCATTTTTTTCTATTGAAAAAAAAAAAAAAAAGGGCCCAATGCAGGGTTCGGTCCGGGGTCGTAGCTGTTTAAAATTGATGGTTTATACCATACTCCTCCATCAACCAACCTCATGTTTATGAAAACTGATATTAGCAGATAGTTTTCAATGTATGCATTGTTTGTTAGATTAGAACAAAAGGTAAAGGTGATAAGGCACAAATTGGATTAGAGATTATAAACACAAGATAATAAGACCAAATCCAAGTAAATAAATAGTGTGTGACATTTTGGTAACAGCGTTGTTACCATCTTCAGACAAAAGCACTAAATCTATTCATTCAGTACTTTAATAATACATTCATTACTTTTGCCGGTCCCAAGCCCGGATGAAAAAAGAGGAGGGGGAGCAGTAACAAGCTTGGTAAAAAACCTAGGTTCAGCTGGCCCGGCTGATAGTACCCTGTAAGGGCTTCTAATCCAGGGATACAGGATAAGCAGCGTATGTACTCCATGTTAGGAGCGGCTGCATATGGCGTCTGTTCCTCATGTCAGAGGCGGCCATTTTTTTGGAGCTAAGTCGGCCTGCCACTGAGTAGTGCTCCCAGTCTTAATGACAAAGGCAGATGCATTCTACTTCACCCAGTCAAGCTCTACAAGCTTGATACCCTAATATAATTGAGTGAAGATAAGAAAGAAGAAGATAATACATTCATTACTTTTGTCTGAAGATGGTAACAACGCTGTTACTGAAACGTCACACACTATTTATTTATTTATTTGGATTTGGTCTTATTACCTTGTATTTAACAAAAGGTAAAAATAATCATCATCACTTCTAACTCCAGACCATTCTATCAGATGATTGAACCAATCCTTCCTACTTCTACCTATGGTCAATCTTCATATGATCCACAGAGGACATATGCTGAAAATTTCCATTTTGATTACTTCATGTACAAGGTTAGAGTATTCAATACATCTTTAGGTAAAAGAATAGTGAATAAAAAAAAAAAAAAAAGAGTTTAAAAGCTGATTAGTTACAATTTAAAGATTAAAAACACAAGGTATCAATACTAAATCCAAATAAATAGTGTTTGACATTTCAGTAATAGTGTTGTTACCATAATCCCTTCAGTACTTTTGTCTGATGATGGTAACAAACGCTGTTGCTGAAATTTCACACACTATTTATTTATTTATTGGATTTGGTCTTATTACCTTGAGTTTAAAATGAGATAATGATGGAAATGGGGGGAATGTATGGACAGAGGAAAGAGGAGGCTGTTGGGAAAGAATGTTTTGAGAGAATATGTGAAGGTCATTTCAAAAGTTGACCTCAGGGCAGGATCTCAGGAGGGTAATAATTCCTTTTGTTATTCTATAAAAATAAAGGTATCTCCTGTGTCAAAACTAGCTGTCATCTATTGACAGCAAACTAATGGAATCAATTGGTAACAAAACCACAATATCTGCTTTGTTAGGTGTTTCTGTATGTTCTTAACAATAGTGTTCTCCGATAAGGCACAAATTGAATTATAGATTAGAAACACAAGGGACCAAATTCAGAACCAAAAAGATTTGGTCTTATTACCTTCTGTTAATAAGGTTCTTCTTAAAAAAAAAATATATATATATATATACAGAAAATATTTCTGTAGCCTACCAGAACAAGGAATACCTGCCTATTGTGACAAGCCCCATAACCTTGCGGAAGGTCTGGAAGTCGCCCCATTCGTTGTTTACGGGGAGGTACTGAGTTTTGTAGCGCAACCACACTGTACGGGAGGGGTTGCAGTTGGGAACTTTGACAGACCGAAGGCGGGTGATCCGTTCATAAGTCCGGTTGAATGTCTTCTGGTTCAGATGAGACCCTGTGGACCACACAACCATGATAGAGATGTGGGGGAACCCCTGTGGACTCCTCACCTATGTGTTTGATGATAACCAGGAGTGAATGATGGTCCTCCGCCTTCTGGTAGTAGTCAGGGGAGCTCATCTGGGGCTTGGGCAATTCACCTGCCACATGTGTGAGCTGCATTTAAATACATCTCTGCCTTCACTTTAGTGCCATATAAATCACAAGGCCATTCCCAACCCAGTAACAATACCAAATGTAGTACAGTAGAACCCCCCTGTAAAGGACACTTAATTGCAGAACTAAAGTGTCCTTTAGGGAGATGTCTCCTCTTACCGGAGAGTTGCTAAATAGTGAAAATTGTAATTTTGCAAAAATTAAAACTATCCTTTATAGAGAGGTGTCCTCTAGTTTGAGTGACCTCTCATGGAGGTTGTTCTACTGTATAGTCTCTTTAATTTAACCGGCTATAAGTCAATTGATTTTACACTTACCAATCAGCCTATTTACTTTAAACAACTTTTGATAAAGTGATTATTACCATTATTAAATTACCATTTGGATTCTAGGTAAGAATCAAAATGATTATGGTAACAATGTGGTTGCAGAAACGTCAGAAACATTTCGATAATTTGAAGTTGGTCTTGTTACCTTTTAATTTTAACCAACATTATTCTATACTGACTTTAATACAACAGAAAATTCTCTGATCCTGTATTTAATTAAAGAAGTTGGACTTTATATCACCCATCAAAATAAATTTTTATTACCCAATATTTACCTTTTTTAATTAGGTCTTGATTGGGTTATTATCTCTCAAAATATGAAAAGAGTAAAACCTCCAATTAGAGTATAGACTCCTCTAAACAAAGGACAGTTTTCATTGCCAACAACATTACCATTTTCACCAATTAGCTGTTCTCAGATAAGAAGACACTTCACTATAGAGGATAAGTCACTTTATCTCTGTGTTATTCTTTAGAAAGAAGTTCTAGTGTAATAGATTTTAAAATTGCATTTGTTTTTAAACCACTCACTTCTTTTAAAATAAATACAGTTAAACCTGTCTATAGCACCCCCTCTTAATAGCACCTTCCTCTCTATAGCGCCTGATTTTAAATACGTAGTACGATGCGATTTACATTAAAAGTGACCTGTCTATAGCAACCCCTCTATATAGCACCCTATTTTGGTGAGTCCTAAGAGAGGGGGCTTTAGAAAGGTTTAACTGTATTATAATAAAAATGTATTCTATTTATTGATGAGGCACAATTTGTATTCTATTTAAAAAATATCCTTTGTAAAACAAAGACAATTACAAAAAGCTTTATTAAGACCTTTTAGTCTTATACAGATTCTCCGAGTAGAAATGTACATGCAGGGAAAAAAGTAATAATAGCAATGTTATTATTTTTTAAAGCTAATCATATTTAATGGTAATATGAAATTTACATATAGGAAAATTTAATTAAGGCAACCAAGCTAGTAAATAGATTAGTTTGGATAAATTGGAGGAAAATAAATTTCTTATACATGGATTTACCCCAGAGTCTGCAAATGAAAAAAAAAAAAAAACACAATCAAAGTAACATTTCAGCCAAGAAATAAGAACCCATCTGTAATTTGAAACTTTTGCTAAAGGTATAAACAAGGATTATAGGTCAGGAAGTGCAGGATCTATCCAATTAGGGTCACCTCTAACATCTCCTGGTTTATTACTGTTTAAAACTGCACTTCCACAGTTTGATGCTGCTGAAACTCTTTGGAATATTTGTCTTAGATCATCCAATCATTCAGATATTTAAGAATACTTTTAAAAAAATTATGGTCGGAATTTTTTTTTTCGGAATGGGAAAAAAAAATTAAAATGGTATATGCTATTTCTGTCAAAATACACTCATATGGACAAATTTGATGTCCCCAGTCATATGCTTTTTTTTAAGGAGATGGAGACAATTTTGTTCACACTTGGTTATCTCGTGTATTTTTAATAAAGGTTCACTGTGTATAAAATATCTTTCAGGGTAATAATATTGTAACATTTAATTTATCACTGAATTATTTATGTGTAATAATCTGTTGTTCTTGATGATGATTCTGAAACATCTAGAATCCTTCTTTGCATTTGTAAATTAATGTGATTATCGTTTTTGAATTTTGATCTTTAGACTCAAAAATAAAATATTTTATCTTATCAATAAGTTTTACTTGTCTAGATACAAGAAAATAAGACCTAATCCAAATAATTTAATAGCGAGTGACGTTTCGGCAACAGCATTGTTACCATCATCAGACAAAAGAATAAATGAGAAAAAATATCACAGCAAGTTCTTAAATAGTATTGTTATCAAGTGTGTATACAAGATAACAGATAAGAAAAAGTAGTTTTTTAAGACAACCTAAAATATTCTTCTTAGAATTAAAAGCCAACTAACCACGCTCTGCTATCTTTGCCAATTAGTCAAGCAAAAGAGTGAATTAAAAGTGTAGTTTAAAAAATATATAATTAAAGGCAGAGAGAGAGAGAGAGATCTGTGAATATTATTTATATTTCCTCTTTTTTCCATTCTATTAATTGTAGCACATGTCTTTTGAAGCCTTTTTTATTCAAAAGACATGTGCTACAATTAATAGAATGGAAAAAAGAGGAAATATAAATAATATTCACAGATCTCTCTCTCTCTCTCTGCCTTTAATTATATATTTTTTAAAATACACTTTTAATTCACTCTTTTGCTTAATAGAATGGAAGAAAGAGGAAATATAAATGATATTTACAGATCTGCCTTTAATTATATTTTTAAAAAACACTATTAAATTATTTGGATTAGGTTTTATTATCTTGTATCTATAATCTATAATCCAAATTGTGCTTTATCATTTTACTTGTCTAATTAATTACTTTACAATATGTTTGTTCTGAAATACTTGCTAAAAGGTACAACTTCCTTAAGGTTTGTCCCAAGTGTAGATGCACTGGGCTTTTTAATTGGCAGGAAGCTGATGTGAACATTTTTACTAATCTGAATTCCTGTGGGATTTCAAGAGATGGTTGCTAAATGAACAAAACTTCTTTTACTTCTTTTTCTTTTTGAGAGAATTGCCATTTTATTAAAAGCTTAAAAAGAAACTGATTCAGTGCTTCACGTATCAGAAAGTAACTAGAATTTAATTTTGTTATAACAATATCACTTGGGATTTCTTTTATAACCATGTTGTTGTTGTTGTTCTAAGTGCAGTTAACACAATTTGTATGTAAACCTTGGGACTTTAGGATGTTATAACCATGTTGCTGTTAGAAAAGAGGTTGCTATAATGAGGTCTACTCATCCCCAGCAGACACCATCAACAAGCTCTACAAGCTTGATACCCTAATATGATTGAGTGGAGATAAGAAAGAAGAGAAGGCTATATACTGTCCTTTAAATCTTCTCTAAACCTTTTTGTCTGTGGTTAATATAATGTGTAGGTTTATTAGAAGGTTTTTGTCATTACATTATCATCCAGGGTATAATTTTAGAGCTAGTTGAAGGATAGAGAGTTGGGAAAAGAACCTAGCTATAACCAACTAGAGGAATGCTTGGGTATGTGGGTTATATCTAATCTTGTTTGTGAATGAATCATTAGAGGTGACAAGACAACACATGTTTCAAATAACAACTACAATAGATAACACTACTTTATGCACATGATTGATGTAACCTTCATGTAATTCCTGTAAAAGTGTCACACACCAATTAAAAATAATTAAATTAACATCCTACATTATGTTGTCACACTTTATTAAAAAATATTTTTGTTTGGAATCTCCTGGTCACTCTCTCTATTTATGCAATAATTTGTAAAATATTTGCAAAGCTTTACGATTTCATATGAATGCATTGAAATATTTGATGAACAAAGGTGGAAAAGTATGCAAATAAGTATGAAGAAGAAGCAAGAAAGTATGCTAATACATTTATGAAATTTCTACAATTACAGACTGAATATTTCATAGTTTTGTTTAAAACTATTACCAAGAATAAACTTTCATGTGCAGAATATATAAACAACAAAAAAACATAAAATTGCTGTTACAATCTAGTGGATTAAATTGGCTAAATCTCTGGGAAGATGAGCAAAGCCTTCCCAATTCTCAATTCAGTTCACTAATTATAGAAAAAATGTCCTTTATTCTCACAAGGTAATAAAACCAAATCCAAGCGAGAGATCCCGGGTTCAAATCTTGGACGAGCCTTTATTTTTGGATTTGGTCTTATTACCTTGTGTTTATAATCTATAATCCAAATTGTGCCTTATCATCCTTTATTCTTAAAAAAAAAGGAAATAGAATTAAATAATTACATCCTCAACAATGTAATTTTATCATGATGAAATTAGATTATTTAGACCCCTAGAGAGAACTGAATCCTACCAAGGAATCCCCAGAAGTGGGCAAATTAGTTATCTAATAGAATGGTCTGTAACTAGGGGACACAGAGAGAATCTTGTAGAACAAGGTGAAATAGCATTCCATGATGGATAACCTCTGCTGGGTTCTTCGTATGTATTTGTATTCAACTATATAGGGTAGAACTACCTCTCTCATTGACAACACCTAGTTGTAGAGTCAAAGTGTCCTTTAGGGAAAGATGTTCTCTTACCGGAGAGTTGCTAAAGAGAAAATATGATCATTTTGGCAATGAAAACTGTCCTTTGTGAGGAGGTATCTTCTTGCAAGAGTGTCCTCTCATCGAGGTTCTATTGTATGATCTTATATGATTAATGTAATAAAAGTACACTCATGGGCAAAACTTGAGAAAGTCTTTACAAGCTTGATACCTTAATATGATTGAGTGGAGATAAGAAAGAAAAAGAAGAAGACTTGAGGAAGTCGAAAGTCTTTGATGATGACAGTTGTCTATTTTTTTTTTAAGAAGAGAGAGACAATTTTGTTCACACTTGGTTATCTTGTGTGTCTTCAATAAAGGTCACTGTGTATCAAATATCTTTCAGAGTTATTGTCTCAATCCCGATATACATTCTAAAAGGTTCAACTTCTTTAAGTTTTGTCCATGAGTGTAGTTTCAATCTCAATCTCTCTCTTTTACAAAACTCCAATTATTTAAACCCAAAACATCATTATCATTATATAGGATATCGTTATTCTATAGGATCATTGTCATATGATACTGTATAATGGTATTGATTTATGGGGCTTAAATAATTGCGAGATTTGTAAAAGTGAGAGAGAGGCCACAGTAGAAGGAAAACAATCAATGTTAATTAACTAAATGAATTGGAAATGTAAATGTTGTCACATTCCTAAATGTCAAAGGTAGGGAATAAACACTGCTAGAGAGATAGAAGAAAAAAAAAATCCTGTGAACTGTGAAATAGCCAAGTGATGAGAGCAATTGTTTTGTTTCTATTATATCATCTGATAAAACTTCACTGATTGGATGATGACTCAACCAATGAATGTAAACTATTGTTATCTGGGGAGGTAGGTGCTGGGCATACTATGGAAATGAAAATTATAAGGCACAATTTGGATTATAGATTATAAACACAAGATAATAAGACCAATAACGCTCTTATCGAAAAATGTCACACACTAATTATTTAATTGGATTTGGTCTTATTACCTTGTGGAAATGAAAATTCTTATGTAACAACATTGTTAATATTTCATTCTAATTTGATGATTAAAAAAAAGGTATGAAAAACATTTATAAGATTTTCATATCATAATATTGGTTTCAATCCCTAACCACAAGTAATATGGCTTCCATTAATTATGACTTTGTTTTGAAGCTGAAATGGAAGAAAATTTGAAGTCGGGGTACAATGACACCTCATTGTAACAACCTCCTTTATTACAGCAACTTTGTGTGTTATAGCATCATAATTTAAGGTCCCAAGTTAAAGTCCCAATTGTGGTGATGTCATAATGAGGTTCCAATGTAAGCATTGACCCAAAGAGAAAACAGCACCATTAATCAATTATAGATAGATGCTAGAATTAATCCTCCAGGTCTTGATAATCCATCCTTCAAATAAAAACCCATTCTATATAAAAAATAATATAATAAAAATAAAATTTTGTATTTTTTAAAACATTTTTCATAATTTTTTCATGAATAAAAACCCATCAATTAATGATCTCTACTCCTCTCCTCACCACACAAGGCCCAAACACCACAGTCTTGATGCCCTAATATGATTGAGTGAAGATAAGAAAGAAGACTTCTCTCTTCATTCTTGAATCGCTCCAGGATGGCTAATAGACAATCTCCTGATGACCCCCTATGTACATGCTCTGCAAACTTCTGATTCTTTCGAGTACCTCCTTCATTTAGAATATTATAATCACCCTTCATTATTCACCATATTCATCCCCAAACTATTTGGTACCAAATAGAAAACCCCAAAAACAGACCCTCCAACTAAACAGAAGGGAATCAACACAGTTGGCCAGATGGAAATCTGGTCACCTGCGCCCTCTAGTCTATAAAGAGGGAGCCAAAAGCTTCCCGATAAGTAAAAAAAAAAAAATCCCCAAACTTCTTTGCTTGTCCCCCTATCTGCCTATTTGATTTAGTAGATTCTTCTAAAATGCTAGATGTCAAAGCAGAGTAAATTTTCTTCTCCAGTTCTTTCATTATTGTCAGGCTTCATATCCAAACACAGGATTACTGACTAAAAACCAAAAATAGAATCTCCATGTGAAGGACTTCTCTTTCAAAGTCAAAGTGTCCTTTAGGGAGAGGTGTATTCTCACCAGAGAGTTTCTAAAAAATAAAAATGGTAATTCAGGTAATGAAAACTGTCCTTTGTAGAGAGGTTTCTTCTAGTGTAAGTATTCTCTCAAGGAGGTTCTACTGCATGTTATTTCAAGTTCCATATAAGACACAATTTGGATTATAGATTAGAAACACAAGGTAATAAGACACACTTTTTATTTATTTGGTTTTGGTTTCATCGCCTTGAAGTTCCTTATATAAAACCTCTTCTTAAAAGTAGCTCTTTATTTCTAAAAAAAAATTGCCTTTACAATTCTATCTTCAACTTCTTTTTTTACATCTTCCATATGTGCTAAGGTACAATTTAGTAACCTAAGGTATAATAAGACTACATTCAAATAAATAATTATATTTGATAGACATTGTTTCTAAAATGTTACATGGTTTTATTTATTTATATGTGTTCCCCTATGTAACATCCATATTTGCACGTTAGCATATTATATGTAATTATAGAGGGAGAGAGTAGGCCAACCCAAGTGTAAATAGAACCATGTGAAAATAGCTCCTCACAGCCAGCTAACTACAGATAAAACTATGGTGCTTACATAAGAGAGAGTAACCAATTATAGCATCTTCAATTTATCTAGTGGGTGATTCTATTTTCTCATATGTGGCTCCATTTCTGACACAGGTACAGTAGAACTACCTCTCTGTCTGTATAGGACACTTTTTTTTTTAAGGAGACAAGAGGCAATTTTGTTTAAACTTTGTTATCTTGTGTGTCTTCAAAAAAAAAAAAAAAAGGTCACTGTAATATCTTTCAGAGCTATTGTCTGAATACCAATATACATGCTAAAAGGTACAACTTCCTTAAGTTTTTGTCCATTATGTATATACAGTAAAACCCCTCTATAGTGAACCCCAATGGGACAGAGCTTTTGGTTCACTATAGCCACGGTTTGGCTATTTTTTTTTTCTTTCCAAAATTTTTAGACCGTATAATTAAAGGACAGCCATACACACAGCAAGAGGCTTCCCCTTAATAGTGGTCACTTTGTTCTAATTCCCCTAATTGACCAATTTCCTTACATTAATACTGAATAACAATAGAAATCATTAGATGATAGGTTCTTCTTATCATTAACATACACATAATTTAAAAATCATGACAAATCCTAGGCAAAGTTTTATTAAATATATATTCAAAGATATAAAAACGATTTTAAAACATCTTTATCACATTATATAATACAATGTTTACTTGGAAAAATTACTCTAATACCTTGTTGCTTGAAAGCACTCTTCAAGCATTGCACCATTCGTTTTTAAGTTTGTTTTCAACCTGTCATGCAAAACATTGCTGACTTTAAAATCACCATAGTTAATGGCATAAAAATAATTTTTGTTTCATCACGAGACCGTTTATTTGGACTTTTTTTTTTTTTGCCCTAAAACGTACGATCGCGGCAAAAGTTGAGGTTGATTCCTCTTTGTAACAACTATTAATAGCTTTATATTCTATCTTTTATAATAGAAAAGTTATATTCTCTTATTTTAATATGTTCTTAACATTTTGCCTGTGTTGTTTCACTTTGAAAAGTTCTGAAAATGGCCTTTTTTTTTTTTTAGAGAAATAACGTTTTTGTTTTTAAAATTACTTTGTTTTCTTCATTTTTTGGAAGCCATTTGCATTTTTTATATTTCAAATTTAATGGATGCAAAGATATTCTATTTAATAAAAAGTATAATGTGTAAAAATGTATACAACATACAGCAAAAATAAAGTGCAAAAATCAAAACAAACAATGCCGCTAAATTCATTGTTTTGAAATCGCGATCCGCGAGCTGAAACTTGCTTTAAATTTTGTTATTTTAATTTTTTTTTAATTACAATTCTAAGTTCGTTATAAGCATAGTATTTTAAATAGATTTTATTATTTTGGGACCGAAAATAGGTTCGTTATAGGGGTAGTTCGTTATTCTAAAAATCGCAAAGTTCGTTATAAAGATGGTATTTTTAATGGAATGGAATTGGGAATCGGCGTGGGTTCGTTATAAGGGAAGGTTCGTTATATCCAGGGTTCGTATTAGCGGGGTTTTACTGTATATGCATCATAATATCAGGGTTAATCATATGATATATGGATTTTATTCTTTTGCCATTAGACTTTCACCAGTGTGCCTGGATCATAGTGCCATGATCACCCCTACACTCCATTCCATGAGATCAAGTTCGAGGAGCATGAACTCATGGAATTAGTATAATCTTTACACAAGGGGATAAGAAACTACAACTCTTTTGCCATAAGAAATGAATAGTGTTTTTGGTCTAAATTCTTGCTCCTCTTAGCAGCATTCATTTCTTATGGCAAAAGAGTTGTTGTAGTTTCTTATCCCCTTGTGTAAAGATTACACTAATTCCATGAGTTTATGCTTCTCAAGCTTGATCTCATGGAATGGGGGTGCAACTTTCGTTGATCCCTCTTGATCCAGGCAAATATTCACAACTTGCAACTGTTCTTTATTCCTTCTAGGAAATAATGAGATCAATAGGGAAAGCAGCTTATTTACAAGGACTAATGACAAACTGGAGAGATAAGGCTGGCAATTTGAACACAACTTAAGGCCAACACACTCTCTCTCTCATACAAAATTAACTTAAATAACTAAAATTAAAAGATAAGGTACAATTTGGATTATAGATTATAAACACAAGGTAATAAGACCAAATCCAAATAAATAAATAATGTTTTGAAAATAGAGGAATCCATAATTATATAAATAATGTGTGAGACGTTTCGGTAACAGCGTTGTTACCGAAACATTACACACAATTTATTTATTTGGATTTGGTCTTATTAACTTGTGTTTATAATCTATAATCCAAATTGTGCCTTATCTACACGCTATTTATTTATTTGGATTTGGTCTTATTACCTTGTGTTTAACAAAAAATAAAAAGAAGCAATATAGTAGAACCTCCATGAAAGGACACCTCTCTACAAAGGGCAGTTCCCATCACCAAAATGACCATTTTTACTAATTAGAAAGACTTTGGTAAGAGGACACCTCTCCCTAAAGAATGGTTTATACCATTCCTCTACAAACCCCTCTATTGTTGCTTGAAGTTTGGTCATATGCCAAAGTAAAACTAACACCTTTTTTTGATAATCCTATATTTCCAATGCAACAAAGTAGATAAACAAAGTAGAAGAGAATCTCTCCTGATAGTACAACTGAATGTTGCTGATCTCTATTGTAATATATATTGACTAAAATGGTTGATTTTTTAAATTCCCAACTATAGGACAAAAAATATTTTTCAGTAATAAGTCAACTACATACATATTACTGTATAAATATTTTGGGCTGTTGGCTTTTGTCAGCTTGCCTGCATCTCACTAATAATTTTATTTCCCCTACATATTAAAAGAATAAAATAAGACCTAATCCAAATAATTTATTAGTGTGTGAGGTTTCAGCAACAACATTGTCGTCATCATCAGACAAAAGAATAAAATCATTTTATTCTTTTGTCTGATGATGGTGACAATGTTGTTGCTGAAATGTCACACACACTAATAAATTATTTGGATTAGGTCTTATTTTCTTTTATTATAATCTGTAATTCAAATTGTGCTTTATCATTCCCCTACATATGCATAACTATTTGCTCAATGAAAACTCCACACTCCAGACTGTACCTCAATGACCAAATAGCTGGTATCTTGTCTGTATCTTACCATTAGTTTATTTCCCCTACATATAACCATTTGCACAATGCCACCTCAATGACCAAAAAATCAGGTTCTAGAGGCATTCTGACAAATCATGTATTTGAAGCCAAGAGAGTGTGAAAACACTAAACTATATTTTTAATAAACAAGAATCTACAGAAAGATCAGTTGGTAAAATTAAGAAATAGGCATTTCTCAAAGATTGATGACATATCTCAAGCCATCTATCACTCAAGCCAGTCGGTCTCGAGGACCACGCCATCACCATCTCCTCAGCGGCGAAGTATGCGATCTACGTATTCTTCGTAGATCGCGAAATGCGTGGTGTCGCTGGAGACCCACTGGCGATTCTCTACCAAACTCTGCAGCGCTGGCAGAGGCGCCATATTCATTATACATAGTGTATATAATGCATATTATCTTTTTAAATAGTGCAGACTGTGCACTTTGCATGTATTGACAAGATGTCAATAAAATTATTTTTATTGTCTATTGGAAAAATATCAATTGGCGATTTTTTAAATTCCATTTTTATTTCAAAATAAAAACAGGGTTAAAACATCAGGCTTCCAGGGAGTTTGAGATGAGATGTTAGAGATTGCTTTTTACCGGAAAGTACACCACAGGTAGAAAGCAGTTTGACTTTTACACATACAAGAACACCATTTGGTTACATGTGTACACACAGAGTTTGACTTGATCAGGAATCTGGGCTATTGAAACAGAAGTGATTAATGTGGGATTCAATCACAGGGTATCGGGAATTGCCAACATGTACAAGCTTCTCCATTAACCTCATTATAAATTATGAAAAAGGGAAATTGGTAGAACATGTCTTTAGGATTCCCCACATTGTTTAGGCCACTGATTAGGAATTAGCTGTTTGATTTTGCCACAATATGGGAGGCAGAATTCTCTTTTACAGTTTTTATCTCTTTTCATTCTAACTTCTATCCCCTCATTACTAATTAACTTGCTGATTAGGAATTAGCTGTTTGATTTTGCCAATATGGGAGGCAGAATGATCTTTTACAATGTTTATCTCTTCCATCACAACTTCTATCCCCTCCAACCCATGTACACAAACACTTGTTACTAATTAACCATGCAAGTAGTAAATAATTAAGAGGACCCTGAATCTATCGAATAAATACAGTATTACTGATGAGGCACAATTTGGATAATAGATTATAAACACAAGGTAATAGATGATTGGGTGAATATATCTGTATTGACTCATCAATTGATGAGCTCTACTCTTCCCCGGCAGAAACCATCAAGAGTCTCAAGCTTTACAGGCTTGATACCTTAATATGATTGAGTGGAGATAAGAAAGAAGAAGAAGCCAAAGAGTTAATATTGTATTGACTCATCCATTGATGAGCTCTACTCTTCCCCGGCAGACACCATCAAAAGTCTCAAGCTTTACAGGCTTGATACCTTAATATGATTGAGTGGAGATAAGAAAGAAGAAGACAAAGAGTTAATATTGTATTGACTCATCCATTGATGAGCTCTACTCTTCCCCAGCAGACACCATCAAAAGTCTCAAGCTTTACAGGCTTGATACCTTAATATGATTGAGTGGAGATAAGAAAGAAGAAGACAAAGAGTTAATATTGTATTGACTCATCCATTGATGAGCTCTACTCTTCCCCGGCAGACACCATCAAAAGTCTCAAGCTTTACAGGCTTAATAGTAAAAACTTAAAACTCTTCCGGTGTACAACTTATGAAAAAACGTATCATTAAATGGAAGATAGGTATCTTTTATTTGTAAACGTTACGAGCTTTCGGGCAAACGCCCTTCTACAGGTTTTGACAGAAATTAAGGCGAGAGACCGACCTATATACAAGGGATGATTTACATAATAAACAATTTTTATAACTTAGCAGTAAGAATTTTTAATTTTTAATAAGTAACTATTGTATTGATATGGTAATAAGATGTTGTATACTAGATTTTTAACTATGTAAAAAAGGAATAGATTAACTTGAAACAAAGATATCATAAATTTCAGGAATTTCTATTTTTCTATTTATGCTTTTAAGTTTGGTGGATACTATGGATTCTAACATTAATCTTTGGTGTAGGTTGGGTATGTTACGGTAATGGATAGTGGGGTGGGTGGTATTAAAAGAGTGGCCAGTGGATGCAACATGCTGATAGATGAGGGAACGTGGGTCGTTGTTATTAATGTTGCGGGTGTGTTCTGACATTCTAATGGCGACGGTTCTACCTGTCTCACCCACATAAGTGGCGGAACAATGTTCGCATGAGACAGAGTAGACCGCCCCAGAAGAATCCAGAGGACTGAGTTGGGTACCAGTTTTTGTAATGGGGTGTCGGAGAAGTGAGTGGATACTGGGGGTATTAATGAAAAAGGTGCGAATGCCAAATGGCCTGATGAGACGGGAGATACTAACTGTTAAAGGAGAATAGGGCAACATGCAGGTAGTCCTGAAGACTGGGGGAGGATTGGAGGGGGCGGGAGAATAGGTATGTTTATTAATGAATGTTAGTGGATAGGAGGCGGCGGTGAGATGGGAGATGATACGGGCTTTTTCTGTGGTTTTAAAGATGGGTAGAGAGCAGTGTGTGTGAAGGCGCCTGGTGAGTGTTTTAACGATGTTAATTTTGTGTACTATGGGGCAGAAGGAGTAGAAATGGGTGTAGGTGGGGGTACTGCTATTCTTATAGTATACTGTGGTGTGGAATGATGCCGGGGTACGTATGATTAAGATGTCTAGGAAGGGAATGATGTGTCCCTGTTCTTTTTCCATGGTGAACGAGAGGTTAGGGTTGTAACTGTTGAGGGTGGACAGGATGGTTTCTTCAAGGTCGGTTTTACATATGCAAAGGATATCATCGACATATCGTCGCCAGAAAAGAATGTCATCACAATGGAGGTTGCAGACCCATTTATCTATTCTGGTCATAACCAGCTCAGCAGCTATGGAGGAGAGGGGGCTTCCCATAGGCGATCCCCTTATCTGTTTGAAATGGATATGGTCAAAGGTAAAGGTGCTCATGTTTAAGCATATCTGTGAGAGGGATGTGATAGAGTTGGTCTTGACGGGATCTGTGTTGATGGAAACCAAAAATTGGTTGACGCTGTCAATTATCAGGTGATGGGGGAGACTGAGGTATAGGGATGAAACGTCAAATGAACACATGGTGAAGTTTTGGGGGGGGTGTAGGCCGGTTATTTCTTGAATGAGTGTGGGGGTGCTGGAAACTGTGAGATTACTTCTATTGTTGTTTAAAAGAGGTGAGAGATAATTTGAGAGGTACTTAGCTAGGGGGTAGGCGGGAGAGAGGTGATACGCAATGATAGGGCGCAGAGGGACAGAAGGTTTGTGGACCTTGGGAAGGCCGTAGATGTAGGTACCATTGGGGAGATTAGTGGTAAAGGATTTGTGTTCCTCCGTTGAGATGAGACTGGTTCTTTTCATTCGGCTGAGAGAGGACTTGAAGGTTTTTAGTGCTATTGTGCTCTCTTGTGCGGAAATTTGAGAAAAAGTGGCTGTGTCCTGCAATATTTCCAAGATTTTGGCGTGGTACGAAGATCGGTCTAGGATTACGGTGTCAGTGCCCTTATCTGATCTGCTGATGACAATTGAACGTTGTTTCATTAGTCTGCGGAGGGCCTTGGATTCAGTTTGGGAATTTGGGGGTGGGGGGAGAGGTCTCTGGAGTACCCGGGATACATGGTTTCTGATGGCGCATCTGTCTTGATGGTTATGATTCTTAACGGAGGCCTCTATTCCACTGATGATCCTGGGTATATCGGGTTTGGCGGGAAGTCGATATTTGAGGCCTTTAGAGAGGAGACTGTTTTCAGCAGGGGTGAGGGTTACGCTAGACAGATTGATGATGTTGTTTGAAGCCTCGGGGTTGGCATACTTGTGATCGAGTGGGAAGGAGTATTTTTGGGACCAGAACGCTAGCTTTTTATCGTGTCTAAGCTGTATACTTCGGTCTTGTACCTTAATATCTGAAGTGGTTCTTTCTATGAGAGCTGTGAGATCAGATTCATGAACGTTTTGGGAGGTTAGGCATATCAGCCCTTTGATTGATTTGGTGAGGAATCTAATTTGGGAAAGGCAACCTTTAGTTCTTGCCCGTAAGAGTTGCCATTGGATTCTTCTTATAAGTTCTGCTGAGAAGGGGTTTCCAACAGGATCCTTTACACGGAGGGATGGAGGGATAAACACTAGCCGTTCACATAGCTGGTTGAACTTTAAATGGCAACGCCATTTGGCGAGTTGAAGAGATTTCTTGTGGATGAGGAACTTGTATCTGTCGATTTCGCCTCTAGGAAGAGCCATAATAAATACGAAGAATTAAACTCAATTGATTAATAGTAAAAACTTAAAACTCTTCCGGTGTACAACTTATGAAAAAACGTATCATTAAATGGAAGATAGGTATCTTTTATTTGTAAACGTTACGAGCTTTCGGGCAAACGCCCTTCTACAGGTTTTTGACAGAAATTAAGGCGAGAGACCGACCTATATACAAGGGATGATTTACATAATAAACAATTTTTATAACTTAGCAGTAAGAATTTTTAATTTTTAATAAGTAACTATTGTATTGATATGGTAATAAGATGTTGTATACTAGATTTTTAACTATGTAAAAAAGGAATAGATTAACTTGAAACAAAGATATCATAAATTTCAGGAATTTCTATTTTTTTTCTATTTATGCTTTTAAGTTTGGTGGATACTATGGATTCTAACATTAATCTTTGGTGTAGGTTGGGTATGTTACGGTAATGGATAGTGGGGTGGGTGGTATTAAAAGAGTGGCCAGTGGATGCAACATGCTGATAGATGAGGGAACGTGGGTCGTTGTTATTAATGTTGCGGGTGTGTTCTGACATTCTAATGGCGACGGTTCTACCTGTCTCACCCACATAAGTGGCGGAACAATGTTCGCATGAGACAGAGTAGACCGCCCCAGAAGAATCCAGAGGACTGAGTTGGGTACCAGTTTTTGTAATGGGGTGTCGGAGAAGTGAGTGGATACTGGGGGTATTAATGAAAAAGGTGCGAATGCCAAATGGCCTGATGAGACGGGAGATACTAACTGTTAAAGGAGAATAGGGCAACATGCAGGTAGTCCTGAAGACTGGGGGAGGATTGGAGGGGGCGGGAGAATAGGTATGTTTATTAATGAATGTTAGTGGATAGGAGGCGGCGGTGAGATGGGAGATACCTATCTTCCATTTAATGATACGTTTTTTCATAAACTTTACAGGCTTGATACCTTAATATGATTGAGTGGAGATAAGAAAGAAGAAGACAAAGAGTTAATATTGTATTGACTCATCCATTGATGAGCTCTACTCTTCCCCAGCAGACACCATCAAAAGTCTCAAGCTTTACAGGCTTGATACCTTAATATGATTGAGTGGAGATAAGAAAGAAGAAGACAAGGTAATATGACCAAATACAAATAAATAAATAGTGTGTGATGTTTCGGTAACAGTGTTGTTACCGTCTTCAGACAAAAGTACTGAGTGAATCATGCTGTGGTAAAATTTCTCATTCAGTACTTTTGTCTGAAGATGGTAACAGCACTGTTACCGAAACGTCACACACTATTTATTTATTTGGATTTGGTCATATTACCTTGTGTTTTTACAGCATTACTATATTAACTATCTAATTACTGGCCATAAAAGACAGCTCCTTTTCCATGACGCGGTAAAGACCTTCCCACAATACATCATCTGCAGGACCAAAGAAGTCTCACCAGACCACATCTTAGAATGTATGGGAGCCTCAAGACAGGACCTATATTCCAACCATACTAAGATTATAAATTTAATCCACGAATCCAGTCTCCATGCCCTTGTATACAATGGGATAATTGTAAAAAAACTATCAAATTGAATGTTTTGGAATTACAACATGATATGAAGAATGATTAGGTACAATTTGGATTATAGATTAGAAACACAAGGTAATAAGACCTAATACAAATACAGTATAACCTCGTTAATTCGACACACGCAAATTCGACACTCGGCGAATTCGACCATGTTCTGATGTCCAGACCTCCGGCCTATCAAATAACAAACCGTAATTTGACAATACGACACTTCCGATGGTTTGACCATTTTAAAATTTGAATTTCGACAGTTGAATGTTTTTTTTTTACATACAACTTTACCGCTAAAAAGGAATTACAGCGGCAGCAAGGGGCGATGATCAGCGGTCGCCGACAGGATCACACCTGCACACTTTTGGTTTCTGTTTAGTTTAAGTGTCACTTTGCAGTGCCGTTGTTGCACAATGTCGCGAGTGTTATTGTTTTTTTTTTTTGCGGGAATTTAGGCATCGTGCGCTAATTAATAATATTATAATAATATCAACATTGAAATATTTATTTATTTTAAAATTTACAAGTAATTTCATTTTAAATAAATAATCTATATAAAATATGCGTAGCGACAATGATTATGATAACGTTTTATTTCAATATTCCATTTCCAATTTTATTATAAAAGATTTAAACACAAAATCAATAACACCTGCAGCAGCAGTGGATGCCTTTAATACAATAAAAACTTCCCGCCCCTGGACACCTTTTATTTTTCCGTTCTCCATTACTCTTCATGTTTCACCTTTCCATACCTCATCCTCAAAGTTAGAAATGTCGCTATTTCTCTTTGAAAATAAATTTCGATTTTTAAAGAGAAACATTCGCGGTATAATTTTAATTTTCGTTTTACAATCATCAGCCGCGTTATATTGTATTTTAAAAAAACTCTTTGTTATTTAAAAGACATTTCAGAGGAAGAAACATATGCATGTCTTTTAAAAATAGACAATCTGGAATACATCCTGAATAGGATTTCAGTGAAAAAACACATCTATAAAGACATTTTTTAAAAGGTCTTCATGATTCTTTTTATAATTAATTTTATAATTAATATTTTAAAATTTACTTCTTATTTTCCATATTTATTTCCTTTCAACTGCTATATTCTTCAATTAGAATAAAATATTTGTAATTATTTGTTTCGAAAATATGTATTAATGCCATTTTGTTCCTGATACTAAAAGATAATTATGAAAATAAAAAATAAATACAAAAAAGTACACACAAAGGTTTCAATTAATATCATTAATTTATGTTACGAGGCTATTTTTAAAAAATATATTTTAGCGAGTTAGATGATTAGCTAATAATCTGACTTTAATTCAAGATTTCCTTTAATTCAACTGAAAGCTCTGATCCCTTGGGTGTTGAATTATAGAGGTTCGACTGTATATATTGTGTTATGTTTCACTAACAACACTTTTACCGACATGTCACACACTATTTATTTATTTTGATTTGGTCTCAATACCTTGTGTTTAAGTAAAGAAAATTTCAATAAACAGAGTGAAATAAATGAGCCTGTGAGATATACTAATTTCTGTATATCGCATAAACATGTTGGCAATTATATTATTCTGCGCTACCCTACTGGATGTAAACAATAATAGTTCCAATTTTAAATAAACTAAACTGACCTGACCTAATTTAACCTATCTGAACCTAACATATTGATATATCTGATAAGGCACAATTTGGATTATAAACACAAGGTAATAAGACCAAATCCAAATAAATAAATAGTGTGTGACATTTCAGTAACAGAGTACCGAATGAAGATGGTAACAATGCTGTTACCGAAAGGTCACACACTATTTATTTATTTGGATTTGGTCTTATTACCTTGTGTTTATAATCCAAATTGGAGCTAACAATGATTCTTAACTGTTAAAATGTATCATCTGCTTCAGTGGTGAACCCTCCCACCAAGGACTGTATTTTTTACCAGACACTTCTTATCTCCACTCAATCATATTAGGATATCAAGTTGTGACCCTTGATGGAGTCTGTTTGACAACCAACATGACTGGGTGATTTAGAATGTGTCTGCCTTTGTCATTAAGACTGGGAGCATAAACACAAGGTAATAAGACCAAATCCAAATAAATAAATAGTGTGTGATGTTTCAGTAACAACGTTGTTACCATCTTCAGACAAAATTCAGTACTTTTATCTGAAGATGGTAACAAAGCTGTTACTGAAACGTCATACACTATTTATTTATTTGGATTTGGTCTTATTACCTTGTGTTTATTGATATATCTGTTACATATTGTGCATACACATTGTCTGCAGAAATGAGTATTTCAGGAGTGTTACATAATGTCTGACCTCCTTATTGGTTATTTCAAAACAAATAATATACTAAAACTAATTATAGTATATGATTTCCAAGCAAACTTTAGAAATTCAAAAAGTATTTATCTTCAAATCTCTGATATTCTAGAATCAAATATTAGGGTAAAAATAAATATCAATTACAGATATTAAACACTTTTGAAACAAAGTTTTATTATATATTTTTTCATTTTAAATATAATTTGCAAAATAAAACATTTAGCAACTTTTTCTTATATTATTTAAATGTTTTATAATGCTAAAAATCTCTGTCAAGTGCTAGCTTGATAATCTTGGTCTGTTATCTTTTGGAAGCAAGATAATTATATTAAAATAAATATATTTTCTAACAAATAATGTTTTTTTTTTTAGATTCTAAAACAAACGTACATATTTTGGTAGGAAAATGTATATTAAATTTTCTCATTTGTGTGTATTTTTACTACTTACAAGAATTTTATACTTTACTATATGCGTGTGTTACAAAATTAACCTACTTAGTTTTAAAAATTGTTATGAGTAATCGAGGGTAAATATACTTTTATCTCCCTTTTGAATAAAATACTTTTTTTACAAATTTATATATTAAAAATAGTATGGAAAGTGAACACACAAGCACATGACTCACTTTGTGTTTATACAAATGATTTATGTTTACGAAAGTGACAATATTGTTTCGGATCAAAAGATGATTATTATTGTGACCAGATAAAAAAAAATATTTAATTAAAATATGGGAATAATTATACTTACTTGGTGCATCAATGCGTGACGAAAGTTTTAAACTATAAATACGTCGAATATCTGATGACACGTCGAACATTTTATGTTTTAATCATATAACATTTTTATTTAAATAAATTTTTAAATGTCTCAACATTTTTAGTTAATACTATTTATTTAACAGAGGGCAAACTTTATTTTTAAAATGATATTTTTAGTGATATAATTACCATTTTTTAAAATATTCTTTTAAGTGTCTTTAAATATATATTTTTTAAACATTAGATTTTTAAAATTATTTTCTTATATTTAAACTCGAAAGCTCTACCGACAAACTCGAAAGTTTTAGTATATAAGTGTATTAACACGTACCTCATGATGTGAAATTTGTTAATGATATGCAGTTTTTGATTGTGTTTAATATAGTAAATAATAGTTTGTTACATTATAAATCATTATTTTACTTTTTAACCTTAGCGTAAAAGGTAAGCCGCCATCTTTCTAAAACCTTGTTTATAAACGCCCCCCTAGATGGCGCAACGTGTTATCGATTGGTCCGCTATAATTTGCTTCATTGTGCCAGAAGCGCTTGGCCGTGCGGGTACTGCGTTTCTTTCGAGTAGTTATTTAAAACAAAATATATTTTTATATATAGCCGTTTCTAATTTATTATTATTTTTTAATATATAATTTTTTATATCTCATTTAATCCATTCACAGCCTTTAAATATTTATTCGAATCAGCTGTTATTATAGCGCGGATTTTTGTAAACATGTCAAAACATATTGAAGTTGTTTTTTAAGGATCATTTATTTATTTATTTATAAAAATATATTTTACAAATTGCATTAAGAGGTGATCGCTTCGTTGGAATAACATCTAAAACGCCTCAGAATGGAATATATTGTGCCGAGTGAGACAAACAGTGACATTCAACCAGAAACTTCATCAGCTAAAGATGAAACTGTACCCAACTTTGTAGGAATTTTAACAAATGAAAATGCTCCTCAAGATATTTCATGCAAAGCATGGACGATGGTTGAGCATATTTTCATTTCGAGAAACGGCTTTCAATTTGAAGACGACGAATTTGTACTTCAAAGGTTCCAAGATGAATATGATTTGAGTATACACCTTGAAGAAGACTTTAGTGAGGAGGCCAATGGTATGTGTGAAATTTGCCTTGACGAATTAGCCGTGACAAGGCCCTGCTGCAACCTACCCGTTTGTTTTGATTGCATGAGGACTTATATTCATCAAAAGATAGATGAAAATTTACTACAGATCGAATGTCTTAATAATGAGTGTAACGTACCATTTAAAGCGTCGGAAATAATGTTCTTTGCCACAGACATTTCTCGTCGTCGGAAATATTCGCGCCTACTTTACCAAACGAAAAAGGATAAATACACCAAAAGTTGCCCATATTGTGGACACATGACGAAAATGAAGCCCAAGACCTCCAAGTAAGTGAAAAAAATATTTATTGTTCTGACTCATATCTAATGTCTAAAATTTTTAAATGTTTACTGCCCTATAAATTAGACCTGTCAAAAATGAAAATGTAGTTGCTATTTCTAAAGATTAAATATTTAAAATTATTCTGCCCCCTCTATTAATAATAATCAGCCATTTCTCTTTCCCCTATTGGCCTTCTGCCCTCCAAAAACATGGTTATAAATATTTATCTCATTCCCTGATTTTTTAAACATATTTTTCTATAGACAATATTTTCTACCTGTCATGCAATTTTAAAAATTGAATATTTGATACACATAACCTTATTTTGTTTACTTCCAAAAGAATTCTTTAATCTAGTTATAGTGAATATTGCAACATCTTTGTACCTTTTTATTAACAGAAAATCTTTATTGGCTTTATAATGTCTGATACATCTTTTGTTGTTTATTTGCAAAACGCCAAAGTGACAAAAACAAATCAAAAAGGGATGATGATAACCTGCGTCTTGCAGATTAACATTTTCATAGAAACATATATATACATATTTATTGCTAGCTATATATCAGATATAAAAGTGGCTATTATAAAGCAACATCATTTGCAGACTGTTGAAGATGAGAAGCTAAAAGATAGTTGTAAACAAAAGATTTGACAAAACAATGGAAATTCAAAAGGACATATCATTTTTTTACAAATGAAAATGATAATAGGAAGAATTATAGAACATACCCCAAGAGTCGGTGGACGAGTGGGTACCACCCTAGATTCCCAACAACCATGAACCAGGATAGAATCCTGTGTTAACATTTTGTTTAATATGTGAATAACCTTCACATATTATTCATTGTTGCAAATATCATAAACTAGGTTGGTCTTTTTGAGCGGTACCTAATAAAGTGATTTTGGAACAATGCACACCCCACATAAAAGTCAAGTTACCAAAAGACTAAAGGCCATGAAGTAATATATGATATGAAGATAGTAACAATGCTGTTACCGAAATGTCACACACTATTTATTTATTTGGATTTGGTCTTATTACCTTGTTTTGCTACTTACAATGTTTGAAAGATACTTATTTGGTGTCTCTTGTTTCATCTTAGGAAGTAGAGTAGTTGTTGTGACCTGCCTAAACAAGGCATGTATCCTTTGTTTATAATTCCCAAGTTATCCAAAGGTCCTTCTTACAAAACTTACTAGGACAAAGAAATCACATCCATATATAACAAAGAGTTAAACAGGACCTTTGGGAGAGGCCGCTGCTCATCATAAAATAGCTCAAGGAGCATGGACTCATGGAATTTGTGTAATCTTTACACAAGGGATAAGAAACAACAACAACAAAGAGTTAATACTGTATTGACTCATCCATTGATGAGCTCTACTCTTCCCCGGCAGACACCATCAACAAGCTTTACAAGCTTGATACCTTAGTGTGATTGAGTGGAGATAAGAAAGAAGAAGAGTTAATACATATATATAGTACAGTAGAACCTCTCTGTAAAGGACACCTTGTTACAGAGCCAAAGTGTACTTTAAGAGAGGTGTCCTTTTACCTGAGAGTTGCTAAGTAGAAAAAGTGGTAATTTTGGTGATGAAAACTGTCCTTTGTAGAGAGATGTCCTCTACCGGGAGTGTCCTCTCTTGGAGGTTCTACTGTGTATGAGAGGACACTCACACTAAAGGACACCTCTCTACAATAGACAGTTTTCTATTTGCAAAATTACCAGTTTTGCCATTTAGCAACTCTCTGGTAAGAGGACACTTCTCCCTAAAAGACAATTTGGCTGTGCAATAAGGTATTATCCTTTAGAGAGAGGTTCTGCTGTAAATATCATATAAAATTTTCATTACAGTATACCTTTATATATATTAGTAAATTAAATTTAATTGCCATCTATCGTTAAAATTTTACACATATAAATTTACTGGCAATACGCTTCTTTTAAATATCATCAAATATTATCTCTACAGACCTTACTGCAATGATATGAGTTATTGAATGAGAGGGCTTGGCTCATCAGTAGTGAACCCTTTCATTCAATAACTCATATCATTGCAGTAAGGTCTGTAGAGATAATATTTGATGATATTTAAAAGAAGCGTATTGCCAGTAAATTTATATGTGTAAAATTTAAGTATAACCTTTAATTGAACCAACTATAATTCAACTTTTACTTTTTAAAATTCATTCTAAAAATAGTTTCAAATTTCACATACAAATGGGTTAGTATAGGTCGTAAGCGCCACTTACTCAGCAGTTACTTGAAAATAAGGCCATTTATTGTAATTTAACTGAATAAAATTCAACACTGACTTTTGAATCAAAAAACCAAATTCTGATTCCTTCAGGGGTTGAATATTAAATAAGATTAACTATGTACACATATAATTTTTTGTGTCCTAGCTTATTTGAAGTAGGCATCTGATTACAATTCTGCCTGTTTACATCACACAATGGCAGCTGCAGGTTTTCCAGCTTTGTAATTGGTGGAACACATCATGCCACACATTCTCTCTAACAGATGATAAGACACAATTTGGATTATAGATTAGAACTACAAGGTAATAAGACCAAATCCAAATAAATTAATAGTGTGTGACATTTCGGTAACAGCATTGTTACCATCATCTGACAAAAGACTGAATGAGGGAAAAAAATCACAGCATGTTCTTAAATATAGCTAATACACTTGATAACAGTACTAACTATTTATCAACATGCTGTGATATTTTTTTCTCATTCAGTCTTTCGTCTGTAGATGGTAACAGCACTGTTACTGAAATGTCACACACTATTTATTTGGATTTGGTCATTGGAATTGGTCTTATTACTTTTTAGATTTTTGTTATGTGGAAATTACTTAGTAGATCTCCAACAGATGTTTGTTATGGGGAAATATCAAAGCACCTTGTTAAGTTGAGCTTGACATGTGTTACCTTACTGTTAAGATTTAGAATTCTACCATGTCAACATGAATCTTGTAGACATTGTGCCTTTTGGTAGACTAGACCTGCTGTGAAAATAGACGCTGATACAAGAAGCATCCCCTGAGATATATCTTCTATATATATAAAAATGAATGTTTGTATGTTTGTCTGTTGGTTGGTCTGTATGTCCGGTATACAAATTCGCAGTAGTTCACTAATTCAAACCAAAATTTCAATACATAGGTAAAAAATAACGAGGATGACGATAGGCTATTTTAAAAAATATATAAATCAATTATTAAAACTATATATTCAAATAATTCTACTTAGCTCACGAGCAGCGCCCTCTAGAACGCGGTGGATCTGATGGCGGGGCGCGCCCATTCGCTGCCTGCGAGCACGTGGCTTCCCTGTGCGCGCGCATGCGCCGGGAAGCCACTTGCTCGCCGGCAGCCGATGGGAGCAGTCACTTGCTCGCCGGGAGTCAACGGGCGCAGACATTTACTCGCTGGCAGCCAACGGGCACATGTTTAATGTGTTTGAATAATACATTTAATCGCGTTGCCCGGGTCATTCGTCTAGTATATATATATAAGTTAATTGCACTGTTTTGTAACTCGTCAATTGGCTTCTATCTATACTCTTGTTAAGTAGGTTACAGTTCAACCACCTCACCAGTGAGTGCAAGCAACAAAACTGAGCTCTGGCACACTTGTAAGTGCTAAATTTTAACTACTTTCAATGTGTGGAAGACATATGGTGCACTCACAGTAAAAGCAGTCGCTAACTGCCCAACATGATTATCATGGCCTGTCTACGGACTCTAGGGATATGTAGCACACAGTGGAGCTTCATTAATAACAGGAACTTTCTTATAACATTTTAATTCTAAGCTTCAAAGTTTAAGATATCAATTGTGCTTTAGTGCCATGGTTATAATAACCAAAAACTTTGGTCATAAGTAATGATAAGGCACAATTTGGATTATAGATTTTAAACACAAGGTAATAAAACCAAATCCAAATAAATAAATAGTGTGACGTTTTGGTAATAGCTTTGTTGCCATCATCAGACAAAAGTACTTTATTCATTTAGTACTATTGTCTGAAGATGATAACAAAGCTGTTACCCTAACGTCACACACTATTTATTTGGATTTGTTCTTATTACCGTGTGGTCCTAAGTAATTTTGTAATAATGTGGTTTGAGTGTTATGTGGAAAACCAAAGCCACACTTGGGTAGAGGGCTATAACTTGTGCCAACCCATAGTTAGATGAATATGGGGGTGTATAGTTGATAAGTGTATTCTCCGCCCAACCTTATCTTACAGTAATCCACCGTATGTGTAATGTAAATCCACCTGCCACTGATAAGAAAGTTCCCTGTTTGCTGGAACCAGGTGAGAGACCTTTGACCTTCCTCAAACAGGTTTCTTTGCAAATAATAGCTCTTCCACACAGATTTCTATTGGGATGAAGGATAAAGTGATCCCAGGTCTGCTGCATAGATAGCATTTGATGGTCTCTACACCTCGTTCTGTGTGATTATTGCACTTAGAAACTTAAATGTTTGTAAGAAATTTAAACTATTTATGACATGTATGAATTTTTAAAAATACAGTAGAACCTTCATGAGAGAACACCTCTCTATAAAGGACAGTTTTCATTGCCAATATTATCATTTTTACTATTTAATAACTCTCTGGTAGAGGACACCTCTCCCTAAAGGACATTTTGGCTCTGCATTTAAGTGTCCTTTACGGGGAGGTTCTACTATAAATCAATTTTCTACTTCCCTTACTGCAATTATAAAATAATGGGAGGGCATATAGCTCATTAGTGGTGAACCCTCCCAGAAGTTTCGCCAGTTTAATCTACCATACCGCTGTAATATTGTATATTGCTGTCTTGATAAGGCACAATTTGGATTATAGATTATAAAACAAGGTAATAAGACCAAATAAATAAATAGTGTGTGATGTTTCGGTAACAGCGTTGTTACTTTCTTCAGACAAAAGTACTTGTGTGAAGACAAGTACTACTCAGTACTTTTGTCTGAAGATGGTAACAACACTGTTACCGAAACATCACACACTATTTATTTATTTGGATTTGGTCTTATTACCTTGTTTTATATTGCTGTTTTGTTTTTATACTGATACTGAAGCTAGACTCTTGGAAAGGGTATTTTAGATGAACTATGGACATAAGCTTTGAAGACAGTATGTTTGTGCCGCTTTCTGCCAATTGAAATATTGGATAAATAAAATTTACTTTTGATTCAAGGGAGGTCATTTTATAGGTAACAATTACAGATCATTACCATAGAAGAAACTATTAGTAAAGATACAATGGAATGTTGTCACGAGATCCCATTGTTAAACTTTGTTTGTTTCAAAATGGAAGAAAAAGAGAAAGATTGGGAAATTTGAGCCTCAAATTCTCTGCAGGGGAAAAAATCACTTACACTTGGCCTTGGAATGGAGATGGTTGCTGAATTTAAAATACCAGGTTTAACAACAAAAACTCAATTTTTTCCCTAGGTCTTCCTTCCATTCAATGTTTTGTTTACATGAAACTGGTTTTGTAATTGTGTTATTTCAATGGGTAATTTTTAAAATACAATATAACGCGGCTGATGATTGTAAAACGAAAATTGAAATTATACCGCGAATGTTTCTTTTATAAAAATCAAAATTTATTTTCAAAGAGAAATAGCGACATTTCTAACTTTGAGGATGAGGTATGGAAAGGTGAAACATGAAGAGTAATGGCGAACGGAAAAATAAAAAGTGTCCAGGGGCGGGAATCGAACCCACACCCTTCTGCTTACCGGGCAGGTGCCTTGTCCACTCGGCTACCCTGGACGTATTTTTCCGTTCGTAACTAATACTTAAAGTAACATTTAAAATACAATATAACGCGGCTGATGATTGTAAAACGAAAATTGAAATTATACCGCGAAGTTCAAAGTTAGAAATGTCGCTATTTCTCTTTGAAAATAAATTTCGATTTTTATAAAAGAAACATTGGCGGTATAATTTCAATTTTCGTTTTACAATGGGTAATTTTATTTGTGACTTATTATACTGTAGGTACACCATAAACATGGTTAATCACAAATTAGTAAGCTTAAGAAAATTAGACCAAATCTAAATGAATATATAGTGTGATTACTGCACTTACAAATGTTTGTGTAGATACAAGAAAATAAGACCAAATAAATTAATAGTGTGTGTTAAAAGAAAATAAGACCTACACACTACTCGTTACACACCATTTATTTATTTGGATTTGGTCTTATTACCTTATGTTTATTATCTATAATCCAAATTGTGCCTTATCAAGTTAGCAAGCTGTTAATGATATTTTCTATAACAGCTCTGTCACAGGAATGTCATAAAGAATGTGGATTTGGTATCTTATAAAGCTCAGATTCCAAACCTTATTCAGGCTACTGTCCCCATTTCCAAGACCTATGATAAGGTACAATTTAGATTATAGATTAGAAACACAAGGTAATAAGACCAAATCCAAATAGCATGTGACTCTTCAGTAACAACACCACTTACCATCAACGCTGTTATCGAAATGTCACACACTATTTATTTAGATTTGGTCTTTTTACCTTTGTTTACAGGACCTAAATTTTTAAATGTAATTTTCTATATAGATGCACAGATCACTAGACTATCTGAATGCACCCTCACCAATATCACACACACACACACACACACACACACAAAAGCCTTTATTAGGGACTTGCCCCATACAGATTCTCTCAATTGGGTAAGGTAATAATTATCTTGTGTTATTTACATAGAAATTGAACTGGCTTTACTCTTTGTCTCAAAGTCATTCACTTTTTGACTGTTCCTTACATAATGATGATCTAAAAAATTTATAGTAAGCTATTGCCTTAGATTTGTTTGCTAATATTTTTGAAAGCAATACGTAGGGTGAAGTGTTGGTACATACCCTCACTAATATCTCTTCCCCCCAGAAGGCTGAACAACCACTGAGGGAACAGTGTTGTCCATAAAGCAATAACGCGCCATCTATACATATAAAATAAAATGATTCAAAAGCGCGAATGTTTCTTTTATACAATACATTGTCCATGTTGATCCCCTAGTTACATAATGCTTAAAACAACAGAACTTAGATTCCACCAGTGGACCTGTGATGTAAGAGAGTTTATTGTAGAACAATGTCATTGACGTAAAAGATACTGAAAATACACTTCCCCAATGTGATATTTAGAGTAATCAGGAAAAACATTTTTTAACAATTGTATAATAGTTA
Source organism: Cordylochernes scorpioides (assembly GCA_030710605.1). NCBI lineage: Eukaryota > Metazoa > Arthropoda > Arachnida > Pseudoscorpiones > Chernetidae > Cordylochernes > Cordylochernes scorpioides. The sequence continues at coordinate 12,963,375 of CP092863.1, forward strand.
CTTCATGTTTTCCCTTTTTTGAGGAAAAGGGCAGTTTTGATTTGTACCTATATATAAATAAATCTCTTCTTTTTAGAATGATATCTTTTTTTTTTTTTTTTTTTAATTTATATATGAATAATTTCAAACTTAATTTTTTTTTTTTCATTATAGTTAACTTTAATAAGGTACAGTTTGGATTATAGATTATAAAAATAAGGTAATAAGATCAAATCCAAATAATTCAGTACTCTTGTCTGATGAAGGTAACAATTCTGTTACTGAACCGTCACACTATTTATTTGGATTTGGTCTTATTACCATGTATTACAGTTAACTTTCTTCATTTGAGACACTTGTTATGCAAAAAAAGTAGCCTCAAAATTAGGATTTAGTGCAAATGCAGTCGACCCATGTTATATCACTACAACAATATCACTTACGACCAATATATAATGTTACAGTAAGATTCCATGTTGTTGTTTTAACCACTTTTAAAACAAATGGGACCTCATGATAAGGCACAATTTGGATTATAGATTATAGTTACAAGAAAATAAAATCTAATCCAAATAAATTAATAGTGTGTGATGTTTCGGTAACAACACTGTTATCCAAATGCCACACACTATTAATTTATTTGGATTAGGTCTTATTTTCTTATAGCTAAAAATGGGACCTCAGAATTATGATTCTATAACTTAGTTGCTTACAAGGTAACAAGACCAAATCCAAATAGACAAATAATATGTGATGCTTTGATAATTATATTTTTTTACCATTTTCAGTGGTTTTTCTAGAATGGAAATATGCATATGACTGATACAGAGCAGGAGGGACAAGCACCAATTCTGTCCTCCCAAGAGAACAACAGTCTTTGATTTCCAGACTTAAATCTGGTCATCTACGGACAATGACTTTCCAGAATGGTTGCAAGGTTTTCCCACTATGTACTAAGTGTCAGCCTGCAACCCCAAACCTGTATTGACTGTATTGGCTCATCCATATAATTAGCTTATTTTTGGTCTTATCACCTTGTGGTTCTTTTCTATGATTTAAATTGTGCCTCATCAACTGAGTTGCCATTATAAGGATATTCCACTGTAATATGTTTTAGAATAATTGGTTCCTCAGAGAACTTACAGTTAAAATATTGTATTTCTGAAATAGTTACAATTTAAAAATTAAAGATGATAAAGAAACATATTTGGTTTATTACTAGAATTGCAATTCTAAATTTCAAAATGACTTTATACTTGATGCTTGAGGAATAGGATTGTTACCAACCTTGGTACTGTTACCTCTTGTGATGGAAAAAAGATAAAAATCTCTAATGTTAAAACTAGCTCCAATTAATTATGTAGGGAATTTCATTTGGGACCATTGTCAAGTGCAACAACCTATATACAGTAGAACCTCCCTGTAAAGAGCCAAAGTCTGTCCTTTAGGGAGAGGTGACTTCTTACTGGAGAGTTTCTAAATAGTAAAAAAGATAATTTTGCAAATGAAAACTGTCCTTTGTAGAGAGATGTCCCATCCTCATGGAGCTTTTACTGTATATTTCAATATATACACTTTAATTCAATTTTTTATAATCCTAACAAATTACCTTTCAAATTACCATTTTCAACCAAAAAAATAAATTAAATATTGCAATTCGAAAGGGGATTGGACAGGGTAATGGTTGGAGTAGGGATGTTATAACTGTATCATCAGTAAAATGGCTTTCTGGAGATGATTGGGAGCAGGATAACCAGCCTGTTTGGACATCTTGTCTGACACTCAGTGAGCTGGAGGGAAGAGGGAAAGGCTGAGAATGGAATTCATGGACATTTTCAGGAGAGAAGACTATGACATCAAAAAATCTAGCCATCCATAGAAACCTATGGATTGAGGAGTAATAAAATAGATACTATAATCACCTTATAATACTCTGCTCAGACAAAGATTGTCAGTTACTGATCCAGATTTGGCCTGTTGGGAAGCAAGATTGAATGTAAACTGTTGCCAGATTCAGACTACTAACCTCCATAAGGTCTGATGCCATGTCCAAATATAGAGATGCCTACAGATGTTACCAAAATTTGACAGAAAATATCCAAACACTCCCAGTTTAACAAGGGGGGTAAAAGATAGTTTAACAATCACAATATATCAGAATTCACAGTAAATTCACAAAATTCTCTTAAGAATTAAAAATGTGCTATAAATCCTTCTAGTTAACTCATTTCAGACAAACATTAAATTTAGAGTTTGCTGTAAAGTCAAATTTTGGAAGGTAGGAAGAACAAATACAATAGAACTTTTTCTTATAACAGCATCTTTTATAACAGAAACTGGGGTATAACAATCTAATTCTATGGTCCCAAGTTTTTAAGCTTTGATTGTTATAGTAACATACACTCATGGACAAAACTTGAGGAAGTGGAAAGTCTTTGATGTTGCCCATTGTATGTTTCTTTAAAGGAGACAGAGGCAATTTTGTTCACACTTGGTTATCTCGTGTGTCTCTTCAATAAAGGTCACTGTAATATCTTTCAGAGTTATTGTCAGAATTCTGATATACATCCTAAAGGTACAACTTCCTTAAGTTTTGTCCATGAGTATCTAGGTAACCCAGGCTCCTGTGGTGTATCCTTAGATCGCCAACTACCCGGGCTACTAATTCAGATTGTTTTAACAGTGGTTATAATAACAACATAAAATCTTGGTCCTGAGTGATGTTGCTATAGAGAGAGAATCAGCTCTCCTGTGTGCAATAACCAACCTCATTACTATGTACTCCGAGAATGGGAGTGATTTTTCTTGATTACAAAGTTTTGACAAAAATATCCACATGTCAAGATAAAAATAAATATGAGACAAAGCTTTTATTTTTATCCTGACAATGAGAAAAAAAAAGTTTTTGTTGAAACCTTGATAAAATAAAAAAACAAAAACTTATGTGGCCGAAAACTCTTATTTTTCTCCAGAATATCAATACCAGCCAGGCAACATCTAAGAAAACAGATCCCGCATTGGGCACTTTTTTCTAATAAAAAAAAAAAAAATGCTACAATGGACCCCGATTCTTGCAAAAGTCCAACCCCACCAGCGAGTGCAAGTAACCAAATGGGGCTCTAGCACATTTGTAAGTGTAAAAGTCGAACTGATTTTCACATGTATAGACATGTGGTGTATTTACTGTAAAAGCTGTCACCAACTTCTACCCACCATGATTATCATGGCCTGTACCACGTGTACTAGGGATAATATATATATTTTTTAATTCGACATAATGTCTATCATCAAAGTAGTCTTTCCTTTCATTGGAACAATTATGCAAATAGGTTAGGTAATTTAGATTTGAGTCTGTTACCCTTCAATGTTCATCTACAAGCTGAATGTTACTAATTCTATTGGGAGTTTTAAAGATGTTCTCTCTCTCAGAAACTTGTGCAATGTGTCATCAGCATAGCCTTAATCATCCTCTTACATGATATCCTCTTATTGGTGCCTGAATCTCTCAAACTAAGGTTAAAATATCTCTTGGTAATGTTTCTCTTCATCCTCATGGTACAAGCTGTACTTCAACAAACTACCATGGTTGTTAAGACATTCCTTAATAAGTATGTTGATTAGGTTTACTTGATTAATCAAGAAGGGGTATTCGGCCAATTCTGGAATACTTGAAAATCACCGATTAGTTGATATTTATTCTGACAGATGGCGCCAGCCATCAGCAAATTTTAGTTGAACTAACAGAATATGCCTTTTTTTCTTAATTTATCCACCTGATCCCAGTACAATATTTCACTATTTATCACATAGTTTACACATCAGGAGAGATGCCTTATTTTTTATTAACTTCTTAATAATTCAGATAAAATGATTTTTATGGTTATGTCAAATATGTGGGAAGTCAGGAATAGGCACAGTTCTTCATTAGTCAGATCGTTGCCATCGGTCTCATATTCCAATCTGATGGATTCAGTTACACTGGTGTATAAGACAATTGAAGAATAGAAACTTGATAAGTAACTGTTTATTCTTTAAACAACTATTTCAGTGGGGTTTGATTACTGTAGAGGCTCCCATGGAGAGACTGTCTAAAATCATTACAAAACCTGGTCTCTCCTGCTGGTGGCCAGGACTTTGTTTCAGTTGAAAAACTCCTCATGGCGTGGCCTGATGGGTTTATCCATGTTTTTAGGCGATTTCTTAGCTCTTAATAATCATTTTAAAAATCGATGTGTATTGTTCTTTAGCTTTTAGAATTGTTAAGATGTCCGCTTTACAGCTTCTTGTTTTGATTCGTTTTTATTATTATTCAAATAGATACAAAAAACTATAGATGCAGCAAAATGTCATCTAGGGGAAGAGTGTCTTGCAAAAAAATATATAATTTATTATATAACTTAATTATAACTCGAGTTTTTGGAGCTCTTCTACTGGAGAATAAGGTTGTTATAAAAAGCTCCAGTTAATTAAGTTATATATTTTTATGCAAGACACCCTGCCCTGGATGACAATATTTTTCTCTAAAATGGAATTATATAAGGATATTTCAGAGCATTTGTGGCTCAGTCAACTCCCACTGTGGACCGCCCGCCAATAGTTACGCCATGTGACATCATTGATCCGACCCCGTTGCTTGGTGAAGTGCGCCAGTGTTACGTCATTGGTCTGTTTGCTCACAGCCCCCAACAACATTCCCCCACATTCCACAAAATAACCCCCCCACTTGTGCAACGCTCTTTCTTTCTTCGTCTATTTCAGACTCATCTTTGTTAGCTCTTTATTGGAGTTATTTTGGAATGTTCGGTCATATGACCTTTCTTTCTTTCCTCCCAGTGTGTTGATGTCTCACACCCCTGTTGTTTGGGACCACATAGCTCAATTTGTTTTCCCTCCCTCTTACTCATGCTGAATTAAAAAAAAAAAAAAAAAAACGCGTATGGGATAATTTAGTCTTTGTTCATCTCGTGTTCCCACTATTTTTATAAGAAATTTATGTTTTAATTAAAGAGCTTCCAGGTAACAATCAATCAATTCATAGCTAGACAATAGATAATAAAGGACAATATACCTTCCTTGTAGATACTGCTCTCGGGTTGTTGGAAAAATGGCATGTGGTAACTAGAACTGGCTGTTATGTTACAATACCATTGGAAACGTTTTCAATAACACGTTCTTTGATTCTTCAATCGATATGCAAGAATACCAAGTATCTCCTATAAAGACTACCAGTTTAAAATTGTCAAGACAATTTGTCTAAGAATTTTGATGAAAGAGATAACAACGAGTTTTGCTGAAGTTTTTTAGAATCCGGACAGTCCAAGAACTAGCTAGCTAGTTATACACGGACGGTACTGCCACGTTGGCTAACCTCGGTCGTCGTCCGGAGCTATAAATGGTGTCGCACACTCACCCAAGCCCCGTAGGATCGGCAGCACCAGAGACTGACGCTGTAGTCCCTTGTCCCGATGTCGACGCCGCATGCTATCTGTACTTCCTGGCCAGCAGGCCTCATGCGCATGGTCGTGTTTACTCGATGATAAGGCCAATGGCCTGGAAATCAAAACACCACAGACATGTCAACACGGCAAAAATACAAGTTGCTGCCACACACGGCGTGCTTCCGTCCGGCAGGAGCGCAGCATTCTTCACCCCTTTTGTCGCTTGTTTTTGAATCCGCTTTAAAAAAAGTGTCCACACATTTTTTTTTTGCGCATTCATTATTAATAAACTATAGGGGTGTACCCCTCTGTTTTTAAAAATAATTATCGTTTGGATAGAAGAAAAATTATTTTTTTGGTAAAAGGAATTAATAGCAATCTTTTTTTGGAAGTGTGTCGATCCCTCGGAAAATTCCTTCTCTATCGCTTCCTGATAACGTAACGCAAATAAATTTGGGGCCTCTTGCTCCGATTAGACTACAGTTCTTTGATATATAATCCTCGTGATTCTCCCCCTCAATTTAAACGGCTTTACGTCGATTTAAAACACGGATGTGAGGAGCGGGGAAAAGGTTAGGTGCTAGTTAGCACAAACTATCATTATCATCATTTAGGATAATCTAAATGGAGGTCACCCATCGTGGAACGCCATTTCACCCTATTCCGAGCGATTCTCTCTCTTTAAATCTTCTAATTCCCCAGACCCATTAGATTATCAAACTTTGGTTTATCTCTCCTTTCAATCTGTATTTCTTCGGTGTGGTCATTAGACGATCTCCCAATGATCCTAGGTAGGCAAACTTTTGAGTCGGAAGAGTCAAAAATTGCAATTTATAAAATTTCAAAGTTTTTTTAAAGAGCCACAAAATATTTTCTTGCCAACAATAAATAGTACTCGCATAAATAATTATTGCGTATGGAACTATATAAAGAGCCGCAGCTTCACGTCCAAAGAGCCGCAATTTGCCGACCCCTGACCTAGGCGTACTTGTTTTGCAAACTTTTCCACACTCTCTTTTCTCTTTTTCATTACTTCATTTAGAAGGCTATACCCATCCCATTAATTATTCTACAAAATGTCTTTGTTTGACACACTCTAGCTCTTCATTTGATCTTGAAAATTCTTGTGCATCACTTTATAGAAGATTATAAAGTCGCACTACCATTTACAACTATTTTGTGTAAGGATATCGTTGCAATTTTTGTAACCATTAGCTGCGTTGATATGATTTAAGAGGTCTCGAATGTGTTCGCAAGGTTCAATCGTTATCTACAGGCAACTACTTCCTAAGTATAGTTTGTAATAATATATCAGGAATCTATTAAGGATGCTCCTACACTGTGTATACTGAAAAATCATGTCTTTATATCTCTGCACCTCTTTTTTTAATGATTATTATCAAAGTATGATCTTAATCGGAATTAAGATTGTAACGTTTATAATGCTGAATACGCTGGATCAAAATTGCTTTACTCTCGCATCTTGAAATTTCACGTTACTCAAATTTATAGAAAATGAAACTACACTCATAGACAAAATTTAAGGAAATTGTACCTTTTAGCATGTATATCGGGATTCGGACAATAACTCTGAAAGGTATTTGATAAACAGTGACCTCTATTGAAGACACACGAGATAACCAAGTGTGAATAAAATTGCATCTGTCTCCAATAAAATAAAAAAATTAAAAAACACGACCGGCGACATCAAAGACTGCATTTTCTTAAGTTTTGTCCATGAGTGTATATAGTCTATCCTTTAAATGAACACTAATTAATAAATCGAGAGTTACATGAATATCTGTAACCCTAAATTGTTTGTTCTTGCGAGAAACGAACGCCACCTAAAAAAAAAGTCTATATTCAGCCATGAACGTCACCGATCTGGTATGTTAACTTCGATTTAAAATCCGAGTTCTACTGTGGTAGGGTGTGACGAATGATGTCTGTGACATAAGTCAAAAGTTGGCCAAGAGGTCCACGTGCGACCTGACCCGGCTGTGAAGGATGTTTGGCCATGAGGTAACACCGACAGGTCAAGGTGTCTTGGTTAGGTAATTGATTGTCTGGTTAGTGTGTGTGCACCACATCCCTCGCCCTCATCACTCTTCTGACCACATGGATTGAATCTCTTAACTGAATTCATCCGAAATCACCTCAAAATGGACCCCATGACCTATTTGTTGGGCATCTCTCTGCAAACTATAAAGTTGTTCCAAAAGTTCGTGTTTTTCTTATTACTTGGCGAATAGTATTATTACTGCAAATACATAATACAAAGACATTATACATAACGGCGAATAATATTCGTATTTGATTTTTTTTGCAAGTGTTTACGAACTTTTGGGACAACCTTGTATCAGCGGGTTCTTTGGTTTGTTTACCTACCCGAGTCTATTAGTTTATATAAAGATGGTCAGGTATGGATGAATGGTATAAACCTTCGCTTTCTGACTGTCACGATCCCGGATCGAATCCCGCATTGGACACTTTTTTTCTGAATAAAAAATTGTTTCAATGGGCCCCGGTTCTTACAAAAATTTAACCCGCTAATGAGTGCAAGTAACCAAACGAGGTTCTAGCACATTAGTAAATGCAAAAGTCGAACTGCTTTCTACATCTATAGTATATTATAGTAAAAGCAGTCGCTAATTATCCACCATGATTATCATGGCCTGTACGACGTTTCCTTCTCTTCAGCAAAGTTCCATTAATAACTTATTAGATGAACTTTTTTTTTTTTAATCCCAGAGAGAGAGAGAGCTATATACGACATCATTTCATTTTTATATTAAAAAGAAAAAAAAATCCACATATTTGAATGCTTTAATAGATTTTTTTAATACGAGTTCTACTACCCATTTTAAATCGACGCGAAAATATTACCGATTTCTTTTAAATAAATTTCGTTTTTATTAATTTATTATAATAGTTTTTTTTAACCATTCCTACTCTAGTAATTTTAAAACTATATAATGCCACTTTGTAGTCCCTTTTTAGGATTTAGGACCATTTTTAATTTATAAGAATGCTTCAAAACGATCTCTTAAAAATTCACATAAACAAGATTCAACTTAGAAAATGTCTTCATAAATCTAGCTGGTGGAATATATAAAGAGAGGTTCTCGTTAAAGGGGACTTACTAAAATAGATTACTTGTTAGGGGAAACCATCTTGTTTGCCGAAAATATATTCCAGATATTTATAAGCCAGGGGCGCGCAGAACGCCAACTACCCTATTTGTCAGTAAAGGACCTTTCAGTCTTCTTCTTTCTTACGTCCACTCTCTCATATTAGGGTCTTGTAGAGCTTGAGACTTTTGATGGACCTGATGAGTAGAACTCATCAATGGATGAGCCAATACAGTCAATAATGTGGTTTGGGGTTGCAGGTTGAGAATTGCATAGTGGGAAAACCTTGCAACCATTCTAGAAAGTCATTGTCTGTAGATGACCAGACTTAAGTCTGGAAATCAAAGACACCTGTCAGTTAAATTATACAATCTACTTTTCTTTATCCATATTTGAAATATTTTTTTATGGAAACTCTTTTTGAAAACTCGAAGTATATGTTTACATATTGTGGAATTACTCATGGTATCGCCGGTCATCTGTTTTTTGAAGGAGACAAAGGCAATTTTTTTCACACTTGGTTATCTCGTGTATCTTCAAATATCTTTAAGAGTTATTGTCTGAATCCCGATATACATGTTAAAAGGTACAACTTCCTTAAGTTTTGTCCATGAGTCTACTTTGAAAAAGGATAACAGTGAGTCGCGCCGAAGAATCAAAGAAAAAAATATTTAAGAAAAACTTTGATGATACTGGGAGATGAAAAAAAGAATAAGCTAGTGAAAGAGAGATCCCTGTGGTAAAATTATTGGCAAAAACTTCACATTATCGATCGTGTAAATGTACGTTGCTGTTGATCGTTTATCAGACTAAACTTTTAATTTGCACAACTACAGGAAAACCTACGTTATAGTTGGATGTTAATTGATAGACCCCGAGAAAATGGCGCTTGAAGGTAATACAAGGGGTAGCCATGGAATTACCTTATTTAACCGACGCATACAACAGTTTTTGCATGAAGATTTTGACATTCTTATTTAGAGAAAAAGAAAACTTCTTTGTCCAAATAAGTTTCATTTTCTTTTTAATCAGCATTTCTCAACAAAACATGTTTCATCTTCCGCAGGATAAAAAAGAAAATTCATCAGGAAAATGTTTCATTTAAGAATGTCTTGTTTAAAAAAAAATGTTTACCGCATTTTTTCATCTTTCTATTTTATCCTATTAATCGAAATTTATCGAGAAAAAAAAACCCGATTTATTCAAAGTGTCCTTTTTACTAAAGAAATATGATTGGATATTTAAAAGAAAGCCTGTTTTTACTGTTTTGGCCAATAACTTTTTGAGGCTAAATCAATAAAATTTGATATTCTAGACATCGTTGTGTAAATTGACGAACTACCGAGTTTATGTGACTTTAATTTGACATTAAAACGTCTTGTCTAGTTGATGGCCTTTTACCGTTATGTAGCTTGAGTGTGAGTTCTTGTTGGAGATATCGGTTTTGCTCTTCATTGGAAAATGGATGCCGTTGCCACATTAGTCACCTTGGACCAGAATTTGGTCGAATATTCCAAGGGTCCAGGGGGAACTGGTGTGGTCGGACTCCCCCCCCATCCCCATACCCCATCATTTAACTTCCTTAAGTTTTGTCTCCATGAAGGTATTATACATTCTTTTGCTCATTTGGATTTGTTTTTTTAATTTGCATATATGATCTACACAAACATCAGAATTTCTTTAGCAATATTTATACAGAAAATATTTAGCCTAAATAATAACAGCCTCTACATTTGAAGAAGCACCTTTCTAATAGATAACAAAAAACTATGCAACTTTTAGCTTTGCATATTACCAAATATAGCTTATTTAAACAATGGTATGACCATAATAAATTACAATTTGGATTATAAATTAGAAAGGTAACAAAATCCATACAAATTATTTAAATGTTCGTAACATTCATCTAAATACCCCATCATTTAAATGCCTTGTCTAGTTGATGACCTTTTACTTTTGGGCTCGAAAATCAAACATTTTGGTAATTAGCCCGTAAAACCATATTCTCTCTGATGGCCTTTTATCGTTATATACCTTAGATGTGAGTGTTCAAGTCATTGAGGATGTCTGCTAAATATTAAATAGCGGGCGGCTGACATGGGACATTTCACATGGTTGTGTGTGTCCAATGGTAGTCCAATTAAGGTAAAAATATCAAGGCTTCCAGGGAAAGTTTCTTTTCAAAATCTTTATCTTTCGCTGGCACAAACGCCCTTCTAAAATAATCTTGTTTTTTATTATTGTATCGTGTGTCTCCAGTAGAGAAGGGCGTTCGCCTACCCGAAAGCTAGCGATTAAAAGATTTTGAAAATAATTTTTTCCTGGGGGGGGGGGGGAAACTTGATATTTTTATCTTAATATTGATACAAGGTTTTATTTTATTGAAATTCAGTTTTTAGTATGAACTCTAGTGAAGTTTTGTCAGTTTGTGTGGTGTCAAATTATCTACTATAAAAATATAGCATGACATACGCACTATACTTCTTTTTCAGTTTATCTGTTCTCGAACAGGCCCTAGTCTAGTCGCCACACACAATGCATCCTGAGTTATTTTATTTATTCCTTCATAGCTTCCCACCAATCCAATTCCTTTTCTTCATACCGTTCACTTTCCATTCATTTTACTCCCCGGAACTTTCGTCATCCATTTCCTCTTAATATATATGTCCTATTCAATTCTTTTATCTTTCACTACTGACCTCCAATCTTTCTGAGGCTCAAAGATCATCTATTTTGGTTATCAGCCCCGTAAATAAAGATATTTCCATCTTCCCATGACTTCTAACTCCTGATATTATTGACCTATCGTACCTCTCCTTTCCATTCTCCTTCAGATTTTTCACATTCCAAATGCTTACAATATTTACTATACGCTCAAATGCCCTCAAAAAAAGAACAAAAATATTAAGGTGAAGAGAGAGAGATACTCCACCTTACGATTTATTCTTTTGATGATACATTACTCCAGTGATTATTCAACTTATCATAATGTAGATTCTATTCTCCCAGAGTTACTGCTCTACTAGCTGTCTTCCAACTGACGTTTTCTTGACGCCTTTTTTTAAGAAAAGAAAAGTCAAATAAAGACTTTGAATATATTTATCGTTATAAACGTTCATCCCCTGACTTTTAACCCAATAATATCAACAAGCAATCCAGGGTTAAGTTTCTTGCACAATTTCGGTACATGTATAGTTACCTGGAAGTTATACTTCTAGGTGCTCCTGTTGAAGGGCATGTTAGCCCGAAAGCCAGAGTATTAAAAATGGTGCAAGAAATTTACCCTGGATTGCTTGCTGATTTTCCGTCGTGCGACGAATCAATGTTCTAGTGTAGTTCTCTATATTATCAAGAAAAAAAAAAGATTGTGTGTTACAAACCAAGCTACCCATCTGTAAATCGCACGATACCTATTTCCACCGTTGGAAACCAATTCTGTTTCCTTGCATACCTTCGACAAGGATTCAATGACTAGTTAAACGTGTAGAAGTTTTGTCGTGTAATGTTTTAGTGTTATGACGATCTGACTGAGCTGTTGTAAGGATCTGACATATCACTATACAGTACAACTTTGATTTATTGTTATATAGTGCCAGCTGAGATACGTCCATATGAACCTCCATTCAACGATTTAATACCTCGATTTAACGATGAACTTTTTGTTTGTTACCTCTCAGATCGTATTACCGAAAATTTAGTTCCGTTTCACTAATAATATTTTTAATGGGTTCCCAGAGAAACGTTTTAATGAAGTGTTTCCCAATTAATTGTGTCGCGTGACAAGTGGCACGACAAGAAAGGTGTGTAATATGAGCCGACTAATTCCCAAGTTGGCGCATCCATCTCTGCAGTCCCTTCCTACGCACGCTCCTCGGATCGATGGGACAGTCTGTCAGCTGGCGTATGCTCTCTTTGACGGCGCCTGCGAATCTTCCTACGCACGTTTTGTCTGGATCGATGGTACGATACGTCGTGGGAGCCACTCTGTCAGCTGACGTAAACACGACTCTTTGACGGCGCTTTCAAGGAATCTGCCTACGCACGTTCTATCTGGATCAATACTTTGTTACGACAACGTCGCGGCCTTTCGGCCTAATTCGAGAACATTTTAGATGCAAGGATCACTTTATAGAGGTCCATATCAGAGTTTTTAAATGGTGGATATTTCCAACGATCTCTGCTCTCTGTCGTTCTCTTCCAAGATAATTATTCTTTTATTATTATCCCTTGTGTTTACACGTGGTACAGGCCATGTTAATCATGGTAGGTAGTAGTTGGCGACTGTTTTTTACTGTAAGGGCAACACATATCTACACGCGTGTAGAAAGCAGAATTATTCTAAAACAAATCAGTTTAGCCCGTCATCACACATGAGATTCGACTATACACTATACAACTAGAGTAATTCCATATAAGCTGCAAATTAAAAAAACTAAGCCTATATGCAATTATGGCATAATAAGATTAACGACTAAATTCAGGGTTTTGAAATTTGTGGTTTTTTTTTTGTTTTCTTTTCAGGCTACATATTTGAAAAATACAAAAATATATGAAAAGAGGATATTATTTAAATATTTGTTGACCGGCCCTTGTTTAAAACTATTATTAGAGTTTTAACTCTATAGAGATTATATGTATACAAGAAATTTTTACATTATTTTTTACGCGTATGATTCTTAAAATATATATATATTTAAAATGTTATAACACCTTGATAAAGGTTGGCGTTCAGCCAGCTGAAATATTGGTAAAATAAATGATTTTTTGATCCAATATATGCCTTTTTAATTAAAGATTTATCTATGGATTGCTCTATTTTCGATATATATATATATATATATATATATATATATATATATTGCCCTCACTGCAATGATAAAATAATGGGAGGGCCTGGCTCACTAGTGGTGAATCATCCCAGCGTTTTCGCCAGTTTAATCTACCATATCGCTGTCATATTGTATTACACAATTTTGATTTTACACCGATATTGGAGTTAAACTCTTGGAAAAGGTATTTTAAATGAACTATGGGGAGGGACATAAGCTTTGAAGGTGGGAGGGACAATAGAAATACATTTAAATAGAAATTTCTAACATGCTTTGAGCATTACTCTTCCACAAACAGCAAATAAATGCATCACGTTAAGAGATGTGGGGAGGATATTCTAATAGAATAATTAGATTTTTATATAGGAGGAGGCCCTTACAAATCCCCTTTCTTATTCTCCCCTCTCTACCCCAGGCATTCTGGAGCGCGTGCAGAGAACCCCAACTATTTGAAAGGGAAGGGGTAGTATATGAAAGGGGGAAATTCTGAATTCCTATTTGCATATGTATTTTCGGATGGGGGAAAATACCAAAGAGGGAGCTATAGGTAGAAATAATAAGAATTTTTACCCAAGAGTTCTCGTCTACCTGAATATGCATGCAAATAACTTCTGGGAAATTGGTTCCTATACATATCACGTTGAACACACCTTGTACTTAATACTTTTTAATTTTGAGCACGTAGGTTTCTTAAGAAGCCATTTCAACGAATTTTGAAATTCACATATATATATGAGTCTTTATTACTTTCTCTAAAAATTGCAACAACATTAAAGCACAAACTACCCATCATTTACATGTGAAGGATATGTAACTAGTTTAATTAAAATTTTAATTGGATATGTTCTCATATAACTATTTTTAAATACTTCTAGGCATTTTTAAAGAGTATGTAAATCAAGATAGACCTGTGTTCCTCTGGAGCGGATACTGCCAACTACCCGACCATTAGAACAAACTAGTGCAGTTCTAAGCAAGACTTTAGTGGATTGATTGCTGAGTAGAATCAGTTGACCAGAAAGTTCCATGCTGGACATAGATTTTTTTTTTTTAAATATGCGGAAAATATTGGAATATTTCTAGAAAAATTGTAGGATTGATATTAAGGGTAATTTCAAAAAAAGTTGTTGATAAAGTGGTTTATAAGTTTAGTTCCATTGTTAAATCTTGCTGTAAATATTTATATTGATACATTTAGAATATTCACCTCGAAAATAATGATATAAACTTATTTTACTCTTTTTTTTTTTTTTTTACTCTTCATTATTATATATATTTATAAAGGTAGAGCAATAAACATCGTTCTGACACTATTCTGTGGTCTTTACTTAAAGTGCAGACTATAAGTACGATAGCGTTATTTGCGGAAACTCCAAAAAGACAATTTATATAAGCGGAATAGCGTTATAACGAAGTTTACCAATGTGCTGTCGAAGTATCATTCACTTTAGATGGCATTTGTTAGAGGGTGCCCTATGTAATATCCTTCAATAGAACTACTTTCACATGTCTACTATGCAACATAATCAGTTTCAAAAATATCGGTTGTAAGAACAACCTAACAAAACTTCTTGGAATGTTTATATTACCTCGAAATTCCAACCCCTCAATATATTTGAACGGTAGTGATTAGAGAGTGGGGAAAAACAAGTTTTTTTTTTGTTGTTGTTATCTCGAAGCGTGAAGCATTCTAACAATATGGATGACCCGCAAAATCGTGGAGCGTTCTAACAAACAGCCAGCCATATCCACCGAACTATGTTAGTTGGGTTTGAACCCAGGCAGCTGCTGCTAGCCAGGGCCTCCGCCCAGTGGGAGGAACGGAAAAGGGGGAGTCGTTCTGAACGCATTCTTCCCTCTTCGAGGCCCCAAGAGGCCTCTGACATGTCGCCCCCCCCCCCCCCCCCCTCCTCCCTCACCTGATGAAACAAGGTTAGCGGAGTTACAGAAAAACTTGTCGTGAGAGACCGTCTCCTGAGGGCTTTCTATCATTTTAGGTTGGGTTGTTTATTTGAAAGTTTGATGTACCTGTCGTCAAGTCCGGGTAATCACGATTCACAAACATGACTTCAATTAAAGCTGGGTTACATGGTGTGACGAAGAGTTCTGCAAATGTTTTTTCCCCCAATTGGAAGCACTTGTTTGCGTGCTACCACTAATTGCCCGACGATGCGTAAATGTATTTCCCTCGACAGCCCGGGGTATTCCGCGGAAGATTCTTGTGGAAAATGGGAAGCCATCAAACACGGCAAGGCTAGATAGAAGAAATGTCGAATAACTGAGTGGAAACCTCGGCAAGGATAGATGGAAGAAATGTCGAATAAGTGAGTGGAAACCTCGGCAAGGCTAGATGGAAGAAATGTCGAATAAGTGTGAGTGGAAACCTCGGCAAGGATAGATGGAAGAAATGTCGAATAAGTGAGTGGAAACCTCGGCAAGGATAGATGGAAGAAATGTCGAATAAGTTAGTGGGAACCTCGGCAAGGATAGATGGAAGAAATGTCGAATAAGTGAGCGGAAACCTCGGCAAGGCTAGATGGAAGAAATGTCGAATAAGTGTGAGTGGAAACCTCGGCAAGGATAGATGGAAGAAATGTCGAATAGCTGAGTGGAAACCTCGGCAAGGCTAGATAGAAGAAATGTCGAATAAGTGAGTGGAAACCTCGGCAAGGATAGATGGAAGAAATGTCGAATAAGTGAGTGGAAACCTCGGCAAGGATAGATGGAAGAAATGTCGAATAAGTGAGTGGAAACCTCGGCAAGGATAGATGGAAGAAATGTCGAATAAGTGAGCGGAAACCTCGGCAAGGCTAGATGGAAGAAATGTTGAATAAGTGTGAGTGGAAACCTCGGCAAGGATAGATGGAAGAAATGTCGAATAAGTGAATGGAAACCTCGGCAAGGATAGATAGAAGAAATGTCGAATAAGTGAGTGGAAACCTCGGCAAGGATAGATGGAAGAAATGTCGAATAACTGAGTGGAAACCTCGGCAAGGATAGATAGAAGAAATGTCGAATAAGTGAGTGGAAACCTCGGCAAGGATAGATGGAAGAAATGTCGAATAAGTGAGTGGAAACCTCGGCAAGGATAGATGGAAGAAATGTCGAATAAGTGAGCGGAAACCTCGGCAAGGCTAGATGGAAGAAATGTCGAATAACTGAGTGGAAACCTCGGCAAGGCTAGATAGAAGAAAAGTCGAATAACTGAGTGGAAACCTCGGCAAGGATAGATGGAAGAAATGTCGAATAAGTGAGTGGAAACCTCGGCAAGGATAGATGGAAGAAATGTCGAATAAGTGAGTCGAAACCTCGGCAAGGATAGATGGAAGAAATGTCGAATAAGTGAGTGGAAAACTCGGCAAGGATAGATGGAAGAAATGTCGAATAAGTGAGTGGAAACCTCGGCAAGGATAGATGAAATAAATGTCGAATAAGTGAATGGAAATCTCGGCAAGGCTAGATAGAAGAAAAGTCGAATAACTGAGTGGAAACCTCGGCAAGGATAGATGGAAGAAATGTCGAATAACTGAGTGGAAGCCTCAGCAAGGCTAGATAGAAGAAATGTCGAAGTGAGTGGAAACCTCGGCAAGGCTAGATAGAAGAAATGTCGAATAAGTGAGTGGAAACCTCGGCAAGGATAGATGGAAGAAATGTCGAATAACTGAGTGGAAACCTCGGCAAGGCTAGATAGAAGAAATGTCGAATAAGTTAGTGGAAACCTCGGCAAGGCTAGATAGAAGAAATGTCGAATAAGTTAGTGGGAACCTCGGCAAGGCTAGATGGAAGAAATATCGAATAACTGAGTGGAAACCTCGGCAAGGATAGATAGAAGAAATGTCGAATAAGTGAGTGGAAACCTCGGCAAGGATAGATGGAAGAAATGTCGAATAAGTGAGTGGAAACCTCGGCAAGGATAGATGGAAGAAATGTCGAATAAGTGAGTGGAAACCTCGGCAAGGATAGATGGAAGAAATGTCGAATAAGTGAGTGGAAACCTCGGCAAGGATAGATGAAAGAAATATCGAATAAGTGAATGGAAATCTCGGCAAGGCTAGATAGAAGAAAAGTCGAATAACTGAGTGGAAACCTCGGCAAGGATAGATGGAAGAAATGTCGAATAACTGAGTGGAAGCCTCAGCAAGGCTAGATAGAAGAAATGTCGAAGTGAGTGGAAACCTCGGCAAGGCTAGATAGAAGAAATGTCGAATAAGTGAGTGGAAACCTCGGCAAGGATAGATGGAAGAAATGTCGAATAACTGAGTGGAAACCTCGGCAAGGCTAGATAGAAGAAATGTCGAATAAGTTAGTGGAAACCTCGGCAAGGCTAGATAGAAGAAATGTCGAATAAGTTAGTGGGAACCTCGGCAAGGCTAGATGGAAGAAATATCGAATAACTGAGTGGAAACCTCGGCAAGGATAGATAGAAGAAATGTCGAATAAGTGAGTGGAAACCTCGGCAAGGATAGATGGAAGAAATGTCGAATAAGTGAGTGGAAACCTCGGCAAGGATAGATGGAAGAAATGTCGAATAAGTGAGTGGAAACTTCAAGTTTATCTATCTGATTTGACCATTTGACAGAGAGGGGCATTGCTACCCACTATGTGATGGATAGGTCTAACTACAATGGAGGTTGAACTCTTGTTCTGGGTGCAACTGAGCCACGCCGTGTTTTTCTTGGGAGGCGCGTGTTACTACAAAGTCTTCTCGAACTTAATTTAATATACAGTATTGAAAAAAAAAAACACTTAATATGAAAATATCACAACTAAACGTTGCTGATAGCCTTTGCCATCTATCGAAATAAATATATACTATCGTTGATTTTTTATTGCATTATATTTATTTTATTTCTCTATATATTTTAAAGGCAGAGAAAATTATCAAGGTGATAACCTATAATGAATTCCTCTTCCGATCGTGAAACTAAACGTCAATTGTTTTACTGATTTCTGCGGAAATTTAAAAATACATATCGTCATTTAGTTGATATATTATTCCGAGATAGATGGTGTTCTGCGTTAGCCAGTAGAAGAGCGCCATGCTTGAAAGCTTGTAACTTTTCCAACAATAAACGATACGCTTCGCCCAACAACCGATTGACTTTAATGAACATGTGTCTTTCTGCCGGATAACATCTCAGCAAAGCGCTTTCCCTGTAAACTCCCTACATAGTCGTCAACACACTTCATCCAGAGAGCAAGAATACATACAGTCCTCATCCAAAGCAGTATATATACAATAAGTGTTCAGGTTGCTCGTTAAGGCGACTTTGTCTAATCTGGATATGTGTAGCTCTGCAAGGCGCCAGAGACAATCGCTCTCAGCACTGGTCGAGTTTTGTAGGAATGGATGGTTCTGTATGGTAGAGGACAACTTGAGTCTGGGACATTGCCGGGGATTCACTCCATCGATTTGCCCCTCGACGACAGCGTAGAAGGAAATGTCAGCTTAAAATAGATTAGCATCGACTGGACACCCGGGAATTCCCTCCTTGGAGGGGGGCGGTCACTTCCTTCCGCGGGGGCGGATGGGGGCTTCCCTGCTGACCTCTTGTTTCTTCAATCAGGGGCTGCATCATTCCCTCGCCATCAGTACAGCCTCCCAATACATTTCTAAAGTCACAAATGACTTCTTTACAATCCTGGTGACTAATGGTTAGGCTTCTTCATAAAGACAATGGGTACTTCATGCTGGGTAAATAAACATCTGAAGAATCCAAAATATCACCGCGTAAACATCTACAGTCCTCCGCCCTACCAACTGAGATAGACCGAATCCAAAGTCAGGCAGTACAATTTTAGATGAGATCGCTCCTTTCGTGAAGAAAATGACACCTTTGTTGTTGACCTTAATATGGATTCAGACTCAGCTGTTATTTGATAGTGCTTACATTTAAGGGTGGCACTGGCACATAATTTCAACTTTCAGCCGATATTGTCATTGTTTTTTTACTTTTTCTAATTCTAACCCCTCTGCAAAGGCTTAGTTCTTTACACTCTGTTGATGACTGGGGATTTTAAACCAGGACTGTTTGTTAGATATTGGCAAATAATCATCATAGCTTATCTGGAGACCCACTCACCTAGTAGGAATCCACTCTCGCTCCCAAGAAAGAATTACTACTCAAAAGAGCAACAATCTTTGCGTTGCGAGACCATCTCCAAGAAATAAATTATTCCGACAATGTATTGCGCCGACAACTTTCAGTTTCACGATAAGGAGATGTATTTTTTTAATTTATCCACCTTATCCCAGTACAATTTCACATTTGTACTATTTTTTCACAATATATACTCAATCCTTGGGGGGGGGGGGGGGGGGGGGGGGGGGGACTTTAACAACATTTTAATTATTGAGTTATTCACGCCAGAATTTGGGATTTGTCACCGACCCGAGTCTCCTAGATTGCTTAGAGGGGTTTTTTTTTTTTCTAAATATGGCGAAATTCTTCCTCCAATTATCCTCGTATTCACACAAGGATGATTTCGACAGGAGAGATGGTGAGTTGAGAAATGTGGGCCTTTCTCGATGTCCCGCGGTACCATTGGAAGGAACATTTTAGATATCAAGATAACAACAGACTGAAGGCCGTCTGACCCACTCCGTGACTATTGACCCCGATATATGTAAATTCTTTGTGTATATAGGTTGAAAAATTTGCATACCGAAAGGTCAGTATCTTGGGCTCGAACTTACAAACAAAAGAATCTTCGGTCTGAAAGGAATAGATTTAACATAATCATTATCTAGAATTAGATATTCCGAATTTTTTTCATTTATAAATACAGGCTTAAGGCCACCAAGATAGAAATCTTAAAATGAAAGCTATTTCTCCAGTAAAAATAGACACAGAAACTATACATCATCTATTTATTGACCCTCTAAGCAATCTAGGAGACTCGGGTCGGTGACAAATCCCAAATTTAAAATTCAGAATGCCCACCACCTTTGGCCCTCGTCAATCCAAATCCGTTTTGATTTTACCCGACCCAAAGGATTCATGGGATCCTTATTTTTAAAACTATATTTCTCTTTTTATTTCCTAAATTCTTACCACTGGCCCTTCATTTAAATCTACTCACATTATCTTTGAACTATCTTTAACTGATCGTTCGCTGCCTAATTTTAGTTTTTCTCCTGGATGGTCAGTTTAGTGTCTATACATTGGTCTACCATTGCCTCCGTCAGGATTGTCTGAATTTTAATAGGATGAAGAGATAGCTAAGAGCTTTCGGGGCAAATGAAGAAGGTATAGAGCGACTTGCTTGACCACTTGTATAACACAAAATTTTCCTGCTCCAATCTAACTCTACCTTTGTTGAACGATCCCCTTCAGAAGAGACCATTTGTATCTATGTTTTTATACCGTCTCTCATGGTACTGAATCTGTAACAGCGGCAAAAACTTCATATACGTCACGTAAGTGTGAGGGGATTTACACGTTTCCCCAGAATGAAGTAATATTCTAGAAAGTCCATATAGTATTTTGTTTTTATTTCGAGGTTGCACGCTGATGTCGCCCCCACGCTACTATTGTTTCAATCCGGGAGGCAACGTACGTGACGGGAAGAATCCCCGTGAAAAGACGGGTAATTGCTCCCGAGTAGGAAATGGGTGAGAGCCGTTCACCAGGCCGTGCCACGTCAACGACCCTTGAAAACGACCGCTTATGCAAGTTCAGCAAGCTTGTGTCGCAAGGCCTGCCTGGCTAGCTCAGTCCCGTGGCGTAACAGCATTCTTTATCCGCGACCTCAGTGAGCATGCGCCATGACATTTTGGACTTTTTTTTCTGCTTGGTTTGTTTACCTTCTTAGCTGGTTGGTTTTACCCGCACCTGGATATAGGACTGGTTTTCTCCCAGTCCACTTTCTTTCTCCTTTATTTGATGACACATTTGGTAGCAGTTGGTATAACAGTGGTTTTATTTTTCAAACGCGCAAAAAAAGCATTGATAATATAACGCCGTATTCGTTTTATTTAGTGTTGGATTTTTTATTCCTATATGAGTTTTCACATTTAGCGATATCCTCGCCTAAACTCCATCCATTTTCATAATGTTTTCCCCCCCCTTCTAAATATTGTGCTATTATTTCGCACTTTAAAAAAAGACTTCAAACTAAATTAGAAATTTTCGCTATCTTCGAAATTCTCTCCGTATATGCGACAGGCTCTAGAATTAATATATTGAGAGATATTGTGATTGGAGCCATTTGAATCTTCGGTTAATGATTTCTATTTTGATTCTTCCAAAGTAACAAGTTTTGTCCTTGGATCCTAAAGTATTTTATATGAGAACAAAAAAAAAATAAATCTATATGAAAAAGTGAAATTCATACGTAATGCTACTCTGATGGTTAACATTAAATTAATTGAATTCAGTGAATATATTTCACCATTTTTTATAAAGAGAGTTGTATTCTTCGGTCAGTTGGCGACTTGTGTATGCTCCAGGAGCCCGAGTTACAGTGTTGTATTACACAGCTTAAAGAACTCAAAATCCCTATAGCGTATTCTTTTCTTCAGCCTCCTCTCGACAGATCCTACTCGGTCAGCATCCTGTCTGGCTGAATATCCTCTAAGACATCGACATAGTCTTCTTGAGTTGGTTTCGGCAAAATGTGAAAGCAGGCCACATAATCAACTGTCACTTGTTCTACCCAGCATCTCTCAACAACCCAATATAGCATCGACGACAAAGAGCTTTGTGAAGATAGTCTGGTTTCTTGGAGCGTAAGACGAAAAAGGACGTACCCCCGCGACATTATTTAAGTCACACAAATAAATAAACGAAGAAAATAGAACATATCTGAAAACATGCTAAGAGAGAATAAACGTCCTATTTGATTATATATATACTCTATGAGATATAGAGACAGAGATGGCTGGCGTCGTGTTTGGGATGTACGTACAGTGGGCTACAACGGTCGATCGCAAATAAAAAATGATTTATAATAATGATATATAGTGTAATAATTCATCAAAAGGAATGTGGAACAAGACTAGATTTGCCATTCGACAAAGGAAAAATATAACCATGATATATAGCTAGGCTTTTTCCAAATTTCTCAAAACTGTAGTTATAGTCTATTCACGGTTCTCAGATATATCAAACTGTCATGTTTTCTAACAATATGAGGCACTTTACATACAAAATAAATCTTTTTACAATCTACATAGTTGTAAAATTATAAACTAGAGTGGGTGTTGACTGGATTTTACAGTATGTAAATATGGGAATAACAAAACGTTTCTTCTGCCGGGTGCAATTTTATTGTCTTCTTTCCTTCCTTGTGCCAGTCATCACCTTGATATCTTCCCACCGTTGTACACACATCCTGGTTCTGGTGCATGGCAATAGCCAGGCATTTATGGCTTTCCCTCAATAGAGACAAACTTCATTAGCCGAACATGTATATACCTTTATATACTTACTTTTTAATAAAAAAAAGTCATATATTGGATCAAAATATAATTTATTTACCAATATTTCAGTTGGCTGAACGCCAACCTTTTTTCAAGGTATTACAACATATTTATTATGTCAACAACAAACTGAGCGCCACATAACGTCAATAGAATTAAGTTTAACAATATTTTTTGTCTATATATATATATTCAATGGGGAGGGAGAAAAAAATAGATATATACTTGATTTTAACTTGAAACTTTTGAAAGTTTTAAAAAGATAAATGTTATATTATTGTAAATATAGTGTGTGTTGGGACTTGCCTATATCAAACGTTACAAGATTTTCTCTGATTAAATGCCAGATGAGAGTTTGACAACTTGTACTAACCAGTTCTAGGTCCAGTAGGAAAGCTGAGAATATCGTTTAAAAAAAAATAAAAACCCAATGTTTTAATTTTTGTTATTCGCTCCTGACGAGGACAAAAGATTTTTGTCGAAACGTCGAGATGATGAATGAAAAATTTATACTAGCCGAAGTAACTTTAATTTGAAGAACTATGAATGCCGGCCAGGTAGCCTCAATCTTTAAGATCACCTATCTACTTGTTTTTATCGTTTATTTTATTGATACTTTTTAAAATTGTTAATTTTTTCTTCTTTTTATAACGAAATGTCTTAATAAAAGGCTTTTGTTAATAGACTATAGGATCCTTTAAAAGCCTCTTCTTATTTTTGATGGCTAAAATTTCCCAAAATATATCTTCTTCTTTCTTATCTCCACTCAATCACACTAAGGTATCAAGCTTGTAAAGCTTAAGATTTTTGATGGTGTCTGCCGGGGAAGAGTAGAGCTCATCAATAGATGAGTCAATACAGTCAATAATGTCTTGGGGTTGCAGGCTGAGAATTGCACTTAGTACATAGTGGGAAAACCCTGCAACCATTCTGGAAAGTCATTGTCCGTAGATGACCAGACTTAAGTCTCCAAAAAATATAAATTATAAAATTGTTGAGAAAATTGCACATAGAGAGAGGTCATTTATTTCGGTTGTAGAGTCGTTGAATGCTAGTTGTTCCCATCCCTCGACAATAGCTTTAAAATTGCCATTGTCTGGAAAAGTGTGTTGATGCTATTGGGAAACTATAAAATGGAAAGATATGAGACTGTTCAACTCTAGTTTCAAATTATACCGCCCTATTGGCCCTTGTGATATCTAACAAACATAAGCTATTATATACACCTATAATTTTTATTTGTGTTTAAAGATTAACAAGTATTAAACACATGGTAATAAGACCAAATCCAAATAAATAAATAGTGTGTGACGTTTCGGTAACAGCGTTGTTACCATCTTCAGACAAAAGTGCTGAATCTGTCTGCCTATCTAAGTACTGTCTGAAAATGGTAACAACGCTGTTACCGAAACGTCACACACTATTTATTTATTTGGATATGGTCTTATTACCTTGTGTTTATAATCTATAATCCAAATTGTGCCTAATCAATTAACAAGTATTCTATCAAGAAATAGGTACGGAATGTGTGTTGCAAAAATAATACTTTATCCATTTTTGAGTGTATGGGAAAGTAAGAATGTTATAAAGAGAGCTATGCCGAATTTTCGTGCCTTGAAGCGTTTTAGACCATTTATATTTTAATATGAGTCTCCATACCATAATGTGTTGGCAGCTTCTGACCATTCAAATAATAAAGATGTCAAAGCTCCATCTATTGGAGTAAGAGAGTGGATTCGTCACCTCGACATTCCACTCTAGAGAAACTTGCCAACATTGTTGTATTGTGCTGTAAAAAACAATATCATACGCAATATATATATATATATAGAGTCAATGGCCCGAACCCCGTACGTGATTGGCTTTTCTTGATGAAACTTGAAAGAATATTTGACTAATACCCTGGAGACAAAAAAAAAATCCACGTTTAGTAGCTACTTATTTCGATGGATGGCGCTCTAGCAGCTTTAAATGTTTATTCAAGCGGTCAGGGAATGTATTTTTCATCATTTTAGATGTTTGATTTTTTCGCCTTTGTTTTCACGAAACCATATTAATTGATTTAAATCTCCTGGACATTAATTAAACAATTAAAAGGTTTCCGGAGATGGGTTTCTTTTTATTTTTAAAACCATCTCAAGTTTTCTGGCATCTCTGCCCTTCTACACCCCTAGAGCAGATGGCCACCCAGACCTTTCGGTCCACAAGCCGGAATTCTGCCCTTCTACATCCCTGGAGCAGTAATGGCTACCCAGACCTTTCGGTCCACAAGCCGGAATTCTGCCCTTCTACATCCCTGGAGCAGTAATGGCTACCCAGACCTTTCGGTCCACAAGCCGGAATTCTGCCCTTCTACACCCCTAGAGCAGATGGCCACCCAGACCTTTCGGTCCACAAGCCGGAATTCTGCCCTTCTACATCCCTGGAGCAGTAATGGCTACCCAGACCTTTCGGTCCACAAGCCGGAATTCTGCCCTTCTACATCCCTGGAGCAGTAATGGCTACCCAGACCTTTCGGTCCACAAGCCGGAATTCTGCCCTTCTACACCCCTAGAGCAGATGGCCACCCAGACCTTTCGGTCCACAAGCCGGAATTCTGCCCTTCTACATCCCTGGAGCAGTAATGGCTACCAGACCTTTCGGTCCACAAGCCGGAATTCTGCCCTTCTACATCCCTG
Organism: Cordylochernes scorpioides; assembly: GCA_030710605.1. Lineage (NCBI taxonomy): Eukaryota > Metazoa > Arthropoda > Arachnida > Pseudoscorpiones > Chernetidae > Cordylochernes > Cordylochernes scorpioides. The sequence continues at coordinate 12,988,854 of CP092863.1, forward strand.
GAGCATTAATGGCTATCCAGACCTTTCGGTCCACAAGCCGGAATTCTACCCTTCTACATCCCTGGAGCATTAATGGCTATCCAGACCTTTCGGTCCACAAGCCGGAATTCTACCCTTCTACATCCCTGGAGCATTAATGGCTACCCAGACCTTTCGGTCCACAAGCCGGAATTCTGCCCTTCTACATCCCTGGAGCAGTAATGGCTACCCAGACCTTTCGGTCCACAAGCCGGAATTCTGCCCTTCTACAGGAAAACATATATAATGAATAAAACGCCGCCTGATTCCAGTTTCGCATTGCTTAATTAATTAACGAAACCATATTGTTCATGCCAGCCATTTATCTAAGTGTCCGCCTATTATCAAATATGTACTAGAACATTAGGCCGTCGGAAATCCTAGGCGATTTAAACTGAAAAGTTTCCACGTGTTTGGAAGGAGTCTACATGTAACTTTTCAGGATAAAAAAAATACCCATTTAAAAGCACTAAAGGAAAAATGGCTGATGTTTGTGACCTGGGAAGCAGCGCGGGGATTCCTACGAGGAAATAAAATCGTCACAGAATAAATCGATTAAGGCTAAGTATGTAGTCTGAGGGATATCAGAAGTGGTCAAGAAGTCGTCATAATGGATCAATTAAAAGAGTACATTTTATCTAAAATAGACACCGCGAACACAGGTACAAGTGATTGTTCTCTAGGTTAAGAGAGGGAGAGATCCAACAACAAAAAGCTTTATTAAGACCTTTTAGTCTTATACAGATTCTCCGAGCAGAAATGTAGGGGTCATGCAGGAAAAACAGTGATAAAAGCATTGTTAGAGGGAAAGATACATCATGTCGTATTATGCCGAGTTTTCTCACCACTAGGTCGACAGATAGCTAGTGTAAAAACCTCCCTTCCAGAGGTTTTTTTTTTTTTTTTGAGATTTAAAAAAATAATATTTTATTGACATCCTACAAGTAAGTCAATGGTAGCATAGATAAAATACAATATATATATAAATAGAACGAATTTTTAAAATAATAAAGAGATAAAATTTAAAAATAAATGAGAAACTATTGTATTAATATATAATATTTACAGCCAAGTAAAGTCCAGGAGGTGCTCCCCCAACGACAAAGAGTCCTCCTCCAGACAGTAAGGAGGTTTTCACGTTCCCCCCTCACCTCAAAGCACAGAAAGAACCTGTGTATGGATGAATTTGCAGACACAAGGATGGCGATAACGTTGTCATCCAGCCCAGAAAGAGAGAGCTAATTAGATATATGCACTCTATATGTAATGAATATGTACATGGTGCCTCTGACACCGCTGTAGAGTTTGATGGAAAATCGTCACGCGAGAGATAATATAAGATTAAATACAAAATAATTATTTTTTTTTCAAAGAGAGATGAATAGGTTTATAAGAAGGTCCTCTCTCTCCCCCCCAAAGTGGTCTATTACGAAACACCATGTAGTCACTGTATAAATAAACACCTGGAGTTTATTAACTGTGTTCACGTGGAGGAGGGTTATCAACCTGTAAGGAGGATATAATGTTAATGTATTCTGTTGAAAGAAGGAGGAGGTCAAAGAAACCGTTCCTTCTTTTCCACAATCCCAACTTGTATTGAGAGACTTATTGCTGGCCCCGCCCAACCAATCTTACATATAATTTGAACTGATTTTTTTTTTTACAGCAACGCGAATGGCCTTACAAAATTGATATATATATTTAAAAAAAAGGGAATTTTATACTCGTACAAAAGGATGGCTGCGATTCTTCTAAATTTTCACTGCGATTACAATTGGTCTTTTACCTTCTCTGACTACTTCTAAGATGTTATACATAGATACATGTAAATTCGTTGATTTTTATGGACATCTTTATAGTGAGGAAGAGTGGTGCACACACCGTCGATTTAAAAAAACCAGAGTTGAAATCCCCCTATTGCGTCCCATATTTTACATGTTGTCAGAAGTTTAAGAAATGCCTGCACTATAGCCACATATGTAAATATGTCAAAACAGATACTGACATAGCTAAACTCGTATTTTGTCTCAGATTTAACCTTTCGAAAATCGTTTTCACCTAAAGGTTTTCAAATAGCTCAAAAAGAGAGAGTGAATTTTGCGCTGTTGTTGATTTGCTGTTTAAACATATTCGATACAAGCGCTAATATCTCGTTGCTTCAGATATCGTAGCATGTATAGTTATTCATTTTAATAATTTCTTTTAAAATAGATTCTTCTATATCATCTCTCAGCGTTTGCTGTTTTATAGAGCTCTTTCTCTTCTAAGGTGATTCATCAGGTAGTTGGCGACATTAGGTACGCTCCAGGAACCTGATTAACCAAATAGATAAGGTCATTCAGCCTTAAATAAAGTACTGTGATGTAACTGTTAATTGTTTCTATAAAAAAAAAAAAAAAATAGAGGTCGCGTCACCCCTCAAAATAGACGCTAAAAACTAAGCGCCATCTAATGACCGTCTCCGCAAACTAGCATACTCAGGTCGTTGACAAAGCCACAACACCAGCTTGTTGATTGTTTGTCTTTTAATTTCCCCACACACTACTATAGTATACGTCCATAGATAAAAATATGGGTGAGTTTGTTATGCCTACGCTTCTACAATACTTCATGTATGCAATTTCAACAGGATATAATAGGGTTAGGTCTGAACGGAGTCATTGTTTCGACACCACAATATGTAATTTAGTCAAATAACGCATCAATTAACCTATTTTTGGGGTCGAAAACGGCAATAGTAAAATATCAATGAATTTCTGAAATCATTATTACTATAGAAAATGAGATATGATTAATATTTGTTATAAAACAATACCCATAAAGATAGAAGCTGTCTGACCGGCATTCATAGTTCTTCAAATTAAAGATACTTCGAAAATATTTTTATAAAAATATTTACTGGCCAAATGTATCTTTAATTTGAAAAACAATACCCGTTGGGCAAACAGTCCATTCTAGCAGAACCCGGGTCATTCCGCTAGTTTATAATACACTCATGGACACAAACCTTAAGGAATTGGAAACTCTTTAATGTCGCCGGTCATCTAATTTTTTTTTATTGAGACAGGGGCAATTTTTTCACACTTAGTTATCTCGTGTGTCTTCAATAAAGGTCACTGTGTGTATCAAAAATCTTTCAGAGTTATTATCTGAATGCCGATATACATGCTAAAAGGTACAACTTCCATAAGTTTTGTCCACGAGTGTATATTCAGATAGATGGCGAATGCCATCAGTAACGTTCAGTTGCAAGATCAGATAAGATGTTTTGGTCATCATTTTACCGCCTCGGCTCTCTCTTTCCTTACTTCCCCCCATCCCATCTATTTGGGATGTTCTTTAGCGACCGTGCATTAAAAATTACCAGAGCCATTAATTTTATTAGGAAAAGATATGTCAGCCTACAATTAATGTGTATTCGAGTCTGGAATAGACATTTCTTCCATATAATTTATCGTCCAGACAATCGTCGGATGACAGAGGACCTCTGAGAATTGGAATTATTTATTCCACCTTCTACGACGTTTTATAGTTTATTTCTCGACAATCCTTGGAAAACTTCCGAGAAATAAATCTGCCTGCCACCTCATAAATTGTCACATTATTTATACGTTTTTTTTTTTTTTTTTGCTTATCCCTAATACACATGGTACAGGCCGTTATAATCATGGTGGGTAGAAGTAGGCGACTGCTTTTACTGTAAGTGCACCACATGTCTATACATGTGAAAAGTAGTTCAACTTTGCACTTACAAATGTACTAGAGCCCTATTTGGTTACTTGCACTCGTTGGTGGGATTGGACTCAGTATTTATACATGAAACATTGATGACTTGGGACTGAAGGACAGCCTGGGTAGTTAGCGACATTGTATCCTGAAAATTAGAAATATAGTTTAAAGGCTATTTTTTTCTAAACCTATATATTTAAAAATCTATTTCTCCGGGAGATTAAAATGTCGAAACCGCTGGGAGGGTTCACCACTGATGAACCATGCCTTCTCTCTTTCAATTTTAATCATTGCAGTATAAGGACTCGAGAAATAGATTTTCAAGCGATTTTCAGCGTTAGAGATGGCACAAAGTTGATGATATTTTGGACATTATGTCCGCTCTCGGGGGGTTAACCAAATAAATAATATATCTATTTATAATACACTGGGGGACACCCAGTACCATGGTAACATCTACTGTGTCATGTAATTTGCTGATTACATATTGATTTTTCGGACACCCTATATATGTTTGTTATACCTATAGAATATAGTACAGTTAAACCTGTCTATAGCGCCCCCTCTAAATAGCGCCTTCCTCTCTATAGCGCCCGATTTTAAATATTAAAATGTAAACATTTTACATTAAAAGTGACCTGTCTATAGCACCCCCTCTCTCTATAGCACCCTATTTTGGTGAGTCCCAAGAGGGGGCGCTATAGACAGGGTTTAACTGTACTATCTTAAGATGGAATATCAAGCCTCCAGGGATAGGTTTCTTTTAAATTTTTTATTCACAAATCTTCTCTAGCTTTCGGACATGGAAGCCCTTATACAGGAGAAAAAGACGATACACACACACACAAAAGCCTTTATTAAGACACACAGGTCTTACAGAGGATTCTCCTTGGGGTTACAAGACGGAGAAACCTATGAAAGTGGGAAATAAAAAATGGAGAAAGATTATATACATATGGTAAATATATACAGATTATAAGAAAAAAAGAAAAAAAAAGAAAGAAAAAAAAATTGGAAATATGGATGGGAAAAGTGGAGAGCGAAAAGAGAAAAGAAAACAGGTATTTACATATGGAACAAGTCAATTTAAGCTCTTCTGCTCACACAGCACAGGTGGGCCATGTCTTTTTCAATAAATCTTTAAGAGATTTTTCAGGAAAATCCGAGTGTTCAGGGTTGTAAGGTAAACACCGTTGAAAAAGACGATACAATGATCATGTTTTTCTCCCGTAGAAGGGCTTCCATTTCCGAAAGCTAGAGAGAGATTTGTGAATAAAAAAAAGAAACCTATCCATGGAGGCTTGATATTTCCCCAACTTAATATTGATACCACGGTATAATTTTATTGATTATTACTATCTACAAGTTGTATATTACTGACGAGGTGATAAAACACAAAACAAACCTCAACGCCAATAAACTACTTCTATTTCAGAACACCACCTGCCCCAAACCGGATTGAAGGGTCACTCGACCCCGCCACATGGCCTCCTTTTTTTTGTAGCCCAATTTGATTCTTTTTATCGATATCTTCACTTTTTTTTTTGTTTAAGACTGTCTCGTCTTTTTTTCAATCTTATTCAAGTTAAAGGTGTAATGATGAGAATGTGACCATCTCTTCTAACCAAGTACGATATGGTGTTGATGGAATCTGCTGTGATATCTTAGATCTTTCTTGACAACAGAAATGTAGGTCTCGATCTATACACAAACCCGATTTAGTATTATTTAAGATTCTTATATGTCGATAAAAATAATCGTATATATGAAAAGGACTTTGAAATATGTCGAAATATAGTTCACAAATTGAAAAGACTCTCTCTTCTTTAATTAGGTCAATTCAAATGTATATCCCACCACTTGTTAATCCTTCATCAAAGTAGATTTCTGGGCACAGATATATATTTTTGAAGATTTTCAATTGGTGTGTTGGTGGTTGTCTAATTAAAATAGTTATAATAATATAGTGTGTGTTGTCGTGAACGAATGTGAGGTTTTCTAAGTGAATTCTGGAATCTCTATAAATTATACGCCGCGTAAACGCGGTCACGCTGTGCCCCAGCTCTTTGTCGTCCAGCAACGACATTATGGAATCCCATAATCCACATAATATACTGGCTGAAAACCATGGAAAAAAAACCCTCTACAGAATGATATAAGAATAGAATATAAATTATACACGTTTGAAATATAATCTATAATTTAAAAAACATTTTAGATGGTATAGAAATTTGGCGGTGCAGTTATAGAATAATATAAATTACGCACATGCACAGATGTCTTTAGATGTAAATAAGTTTTTTTTTTGGTGTTGCTGAATGAGACGCTTTTTGTGCCATATATGCATATTGTTCTTCTGCTAAAGAGTTTAAAAATTATAATCCTATGTATCATATGATCAGTTGGTATCGTCCATGGATAATTTTCTTATAAGATATTTTATAATATACACTCATGGACAAAACTTAAGGAAGTGAACGTCTTTGAGGCAAATTTGTTCACACTTGGTTATCTCGTGTCTTCAATAAAGACCACGGTGTATCAAATATCTTTCAGAGTTATTGTCTGAATTCCGATATACATGCTAAAAGTTACAAATTCCTTAAGTTTTGTCCATGAGTATTTGCTGGACACGACTGCTATAACATCAATATATTTGCTTAAGCTTTCGGATCCTAGTCGAAAGAGTAACAATACTTACCCTGTTGAAACACAGCTTTGGAAGAAAGAGATCTAAATGTTGCGCTGTTGCAGGGTGAAGTGTGAACGCTGCTTCAAGCAGTGGTGCTTCTCTTGCTACTCACCCAACCACGAGGGAGTCTCATGCCGCAAGTTCCGCAAGGAGGACAAGCTGCTCAAGCAATGGGCCCGCAAGAGCAGCGAAACCACGGGAACGACCAACGCCCAGCAATGCCCTAAGTGCAAGGTGGGTCTTTTTATTCCTTCCTTCCTCACAATTTCTACATAAACAACGTTATTAAGTGCATCAACACACAACGCAGCCTTATTAACATTATGAGACGCCTAGTTATATAACTAAAGTAATATAACAATTCTGAGAAGTCTCCTAAATATTTAGCTATATAGTATATAGGCTGGCAATGCCGCCCTACATTCCTACATATAGCATACTATCCTTCTTACATAATGGCTATAGATTAAAGATACTCCTCCGAAAGCTCGGCTTTTGTTATTTTCGTTTTGTAATAAAAAAAATGTTGTACTATTTTATAAATTTTCTATTTTATTTATACGACGCTTTTTAAAACTTGTTTTCTTTCAAAGAATGGACAACACATATCCTGATGGTTTGTTGTGCTAGCTTTCTAATTAAATAAAGCCTAAGCAGTATTAACAAGAATGAAATGGTCGGTTAGCGACGTGCTGACTTCCATTATTGAACAAAGCAATATATTTGTCCCTTGTGTTAACACAATAAACACAAATTAAGAGATCTCTCCCCAGATCGCGTAATTAAATGTTTCTGATGGCATGTACCATCTCTTGGAATTTTTTTTCTCCAGAATATATTGACTAAAATATTTTTATTGAAAAATCAAGAAGCCAACCACGTACCCGTTTCGGTCTGTTGACCCCCGTTACACCACGCGGACGAGAGCCAACAGCCCGAAACGCGTACGTGGTTGGCTTTTCTTTATTTTCCAAGATAGATGGTTCAAGCCAGCACAAACAGCTAGTTGCACGATCAGGAAATGCCTTTTTTTTTTTTCTTAATGTTTCCAACCGATATGGTACTTCCTTCTCTTTATTCTTTTTTTTTTTTTGGTATGGACAAAAAAAGGGATTTTTTTTTTAACGTCATGCAAATTTATGCGAATTCTACACGTTATCACACCTTACTCAACCTATCTACAAAGGTTACAAGGTTATATATTAACACAAAGCAATAACGCGCCATCTATACATATAAAATAAAATAAAAGGATTTAAAAGCGCGAGTGTTTCCCCTATACATAAAACGAACTTCTACCGTCCTTACTGCGATGAAAAAATATATTGGGAGGGCTTGGCTCATCAGTGGTGAACCCTCCCAGCGGTTTCGCCAATTTAATCCACCAGACCGCTTCTCAGAGCTCTAATATTGTATTGGATCATTCTGCTTTTTATATTTTGCAATTATGCAATATATTTTTTCATCGCAGTAAGGACGGTAGAAGTTCGTTTTATGTATAGGGGAAACACTCGCGCTTTTAAATCCTTTTATTTTATAAGGTTATATATGTTACATAGTTTTGTATATGGTGTGTAAGATTTATATACAGATAAACATGTGATGGATAGAATCCTATTCACTAGGACAGAGTGGTAGCTAGGTTTTGGGTCGGGACTTGTATAATTCCGCTTCTCTCTGTATTTAAAACGATTCAAACTTCAATTGTAACGCCTCATTGCCATCTGTTTGAGCCAGTCGTCCTGATGGGCAGAATGCAAAAACGGTTTTTGTTGTTTCAAATAAAATATACGGGCATTTCAAATGTGACTTATCCATGATATTACGGCCTATGTATTCTCTCCTTGTGAAGCATAAAACAAATAGTCCCAGGAATAGGATCTTCTGAACCTCACATTTCATAACATCTACGGCGCACTGGATAAACGTGGCTTGCTTACTTGACCGACTATTTCACAACACATGATCGGGATCGTTACAAAAGGGAAACAATCCTCATTTAATAGCTCTTGTTCAAATTGAAGGGGAGCTTGAGGAAAGATTCGGTGTTATTTTGCTTTCCGTAACGTTGACATGGTGTCATACCGCAATGGTGTGTCACCAAACAACAATCAATAAATCCTCGCAGCTTTTTTTTCGAATTGGTAGTTGCGGGGCGGAGTGTTTTCCCCCCACACCCCCCGACGTGACGACAAACATCGCTGACCCGCCCTTGGCAAACAACTTCCTGCCGACCTTGAACTGGTGGCTGGCTCCATCGACCCACCGATCCTGGCCCAATTAGCTGCTGCTGCAGCTCCCGCAGCCTATTTATGTAAGATATGTCGTCCCTCGCTATTCTCTTAGAGAGATCGGTTCCAAAATCACTTTATTAGGGACCGTTCAAAAAGAACAACCCAGTTTATGATATTTGCAACAATGAATAATATATGAAGGTTATTCAAATATTAAACAAAATGTTAACGCGGGATTCGATCCCAGTTCATGGCTGTCTGGAATCGAGGGTGTTACCCACTCATCCACCGACTCTTAGAGAAATGTTGCATTTGCAAAATACGCACTTATTCCTTTGTATACATTACATGGGTGATACGGCTATCTGCAAAACTTTCTTAAAATTAAAGATACTTCGGCCAGTAAATAAAATAGTAGAATAATTTTTAACGCCTTTCCAAATGTCATAATTTTTATTTGCTCATGACGAGGACAAAATATTTTTGTTGAAACGTCGAGATAATAAAAATATTTACTGGCTGAAGTTTCTTTAATTTTAAGAATTATGAAATGCCGGCCAGGCAGCCTCTATCTTTACGGTATCTACAAACCTGTAAATTGCTAAGCTTGCTTAGAGGAAGTAGAAAAGAAGAATAGTACTATAGGAAGAAAGGCAATAATGAAATTGGACAAGATTATGAAAGCTCTATAGGCATTTCTATTTAAACAAGAGAATTGTAGATGCATTGCTCTTTATTTTCTGTGGTCATTTAGGGATAATGAGAGCTGGAGTCTCATAAAAGAAAAGAAAGAAAAATAATTGAAGCTTACGAGATGTAGACATGGAGAAAACTACAGATAACACACACACAATTTTAAAATCTTAAATCAAATTAAACATGGTAGATACCTAGAATCCCAAATATGTGCAAACAAAGAATGATCCACTTCATAAAAAAATAAGAGCAAATGGTTTAGAAAAGACATTGATGTTTAGAAAAATTGAAGGAAGAAGGAAGACCTGCAATGAGCTGGCTGGAAGGAGTCAAAGAAGCTTCCAAAGGCCACTAGATAAGCTGCGAATGATGGTCACCAACAGATTAAATTATACAATTAAAATTTTACACAAATAAATTTACTGGCAATGCGTTTCTTTTAAATATCATCAAATATTATCTCTACAGACCTTACTGCAATGGTATGAGTTATTGAATGAGAGGGCTTGGCACATCAGTAGTGAACCCTCTCAGCGGTTTCGCCAAATTAATCTCTATTAATTTGGCGAAACCGCTGAGAGGGTTCACTACTGATGTGCCAAGCCCTCTCATTCAATAACTCATACCATTGCAGTAAGGTCTGTAGAGATAATATTTGATGATATTTAAAAGAAACGCATTGCCAGTAAATTTATTTGTCTAAAATTTTAACGATAGATGGCAATTAAATTTAATTTACTAAATTATACAATATTTGTCCATATAGTCATCAAAAGTCAAATCGACTTAATGGACTTAAAATAACAAATGTATGAGAAAAGTCACTATCAAACATACCAATAAAGAAACACATTATAATATCAATTATTTTGTGTAATTATTCTCTTTCATCTGTGAATACATTGCCTAATAAGTAATGCTTCAGCATTTTGGGTGTTATCCATGAGCAGGGGGCATGCTGATCTTCTATGTATTCTTCCTACTGTAGTAGTTGTACCGCTGAACTAGTATGTGTAAGAGGATGACAAAGCAATTTATACTTTGATGAGTGACAACTACACATTATTTATTTGGTTAACTCAGGTTCCTGGAGTGTACAAATGTCACCAATTATCTGGTTTATCCTTTCACAGACCTAATTTTTTTATTATTATTTATTTACATTGCAAAAGTGGAGGTCCAATTCATGAGGTGGTGCAGGGATTGTGGACTTAGATTGACAATTCTTAGTAGGATGGAATCTTCAGTATTGGAAGACTAGGGATGATGAAGAGGTTCTTGGCACTTTAGTCTTCATAAGTTGAATAATTCGCCTAGAGCAGAGTAAATTATTAAAGTACAAAATTGTGGGGCAAAGAGTTTCTCTTTGAATCCATATCATAAGTAAGATAATCGTCTGGAGCAGTAAATAATTAAAAGTAGAAATATATGTAAATGTGTAGATATGTATATATAAAATAATTTGTACGTTCTCATTTTTACTCCTGTAGAAGGGCAGAAATGCTCGAAAGTTTGGCCAGATAAAAACCTTACAAGAAACTCTTCGCCTCACAATTTTGTTCTTTTAATAATAAAATCTTCACTTTGGAAAATTGGGTCTTTGCTTAGTCTTGTTGAATTGTTGAAGTAAATCCATGTTTGCTGGTAGATGGAAGCAATAGTTTTGGCAGGAGAAATCCACACATTATTTGGATAGAGAGGAAATGAGAAAATGACAGAAAATATGATGATAGCACAACAGAGTAAAATATTTTAATTTCAATAATATATTTTACAATCTACACTGGATCATTTGATCACATCCAAATAAAAGAGTTGTATGTTATGTTTGTTTCGGAAACTTCAAGTACAATTTATTTATTTGGATGTAGTCTTGTTATCTTTGTTTTCTAATGTATAATCTCCAAATTGTACCTTATCATAAATTTAATGTGGCATTTTTTAAAATAAAAAATTCTTCAATTTTAGTAGATTTACACTCATGGATAAAACTTAAGGAAGTGGAAAGTCTTTGTCGCTGGTCATCCATTTATTTTTTAAGGTGACAGGTTGTTCACATTTGGTTATCTTGTGTGTCTTCAATAAAATTCACTGTAATATATTTCAGAGTTATTGTCCAAATCCTGATATACATACTAAAAGGTACAACTTCATTAAGTTTTGTCCATGGATGTATATCCTGCTCTCACAGTAATATTGTGGGAAGTGCTTAGTTCATTATTTATGGTCTCAGTAGGATTAAACATTTTCTTTAATGTATTGTTGCCTGGCAACATAGGGGGTTAAATGGAAAACACTATTTTCATATATTCTCACTTTCAAATTTCATTTGGCCTAAAGGGTTTTGTTAGGAGTTCCACTATAAATAACTATTGTGGAATTACCCTAACAGCATTTCTATCCACATGTACACTCATTAACAAAACTTATATCAGGATTCAGACAATAACTCAAAAATATGTTTTATACACAGTGACCTTTATTGTGAAGACACAAGAGATAACCAAGTGTGAACAAAATTGCCTCTGTCTCCTTAAAAAAAATAACTGGCGACATCTAAATATGAAAATTTTTCAAGTTTTGTCCATGAATGCCATTATGACTACAAAGTCATTCATCTGGTCTTGGATGACCTCACACAAAATTAATATTTTAAAATTTTGATTAGAAACTTCCCGAAGAAAATGAGCAGAGATTTTGTGACCAGAGATAAATTTTAAAAAGTGGATTTTTTTATTTTTATCATTGTCTTATCTCTCAAGAGAATCTGTATATGAGCCTAAAAGTTTTTAAAAAGGTATTGATTGATTTTTTGTTCACATTGGTTATCTCATGTGTCTTCAATAAAGGTCACTGTGTATCAAATATCTTTCAGAGTTATTGTCTGAATACCAATATACATGCTAAAAGGTACAACTTCCCTAAGTTTTGTCTATGAGTGTACACTTGGATAGAAATACTGGTTTAATGTAGACATAACTTCTTGTTATAGTGTGTGTGTCATAAATAAACTTGTGGGTAAAGGACCTTTACAAGCCTGTCCGGTTTATAAAGAGAACTATTGTCACAGTACTATAAATATGCTTAGAATTCTTGGTCTTCTACTTTCTTATCTCTACTCAATCATATTAGGGTATCAAGCTTGTAGAGCTTGATGGTGTCAGCTTGGGATGAGTAGAGCTCATCAATAGATGAGTCATTACAATCAATGATGTGGTTTAGGGTTTCAGGTTGAGAATTGCAATTAGTACATAGTGGGAAAACCTTGCAACTATTCTGGAAATTCATTTTCTGTAGATGACTAAACTTTAGTTCTGTTAAGTTCTGAAATCCAAGGACTCCTGAAGTTAGAATTCTTGGTGAAGTACTTCTGTTCAAAGTACAAAAATTCTCAGCAACGAAGACAACAGTATTTCCTAACAGCTTGGAGCCCTCCAATTGGTGTCATTTTTGAAATGGCCTTAGAGGAGCCAATACAATAGACCATTCATTTAAACAATATGAAGGTGAGGAAACTTTCTTCTTCTTCTTCCTTCTTTACTTAAAGACCAAATATCTCAGTGGCTTGCTACTGTTTGACCTTTGTAAATTGATGATACGAGCTAGACCTTGTTATTCTCTTTGCCACTTTCCTCTTTAACTCTAGTCTAATCCCCTTCTCCTTTCATTTAATAAAAAAATTCTTTCCCACTGGAATTCTTTACATTTACCTTTTCTACTGAAATTCTGTACATTTGTCTTTCCCACTGCAACTCTGTACATTTGCCTTTCCCATTGCAATCCTGTACATTTTTCTTTCCCATTGAAATCCTGTACATTTGTCTTTTCTACTGAAATTCTGTGCATTTGTCTTTCCCACTGCAACTCTGTACATTTGCCTTTCCCATTGCAATCCTATACATTTTTCTTTCCCACTGGAATTCTTTACATTTACCTTTTCTACTGAAATTCTGTGCATTTGTCTTTCCCGCTGCAATCCTGTACATTTGTATTTCCCATTGCAACCCTGTACATTTGTCTTTCCCACTGCAATTCTGTACATTTTTTCCTTTCCCACTGCAATTTTGCACATTTGTCTTTTCCACTGCAACTCTGTACATTTGCCTTTCCCATTTATTAGCTGTCACAAGCAGCCTTGAAGTTGGACAGCCACCCGTGAATTAGAGAGTGTTGAAATAATACACTTATTTTATTTCTATTTATGAAACAAAAAAAGTCATAACTTCTCTCTTTCTCCATCTCTAGGTTCTTATCACTGTAAGCTATGAGAGAAACTTTAGGTGAAAGAGCCCACAGATGTGATCTAAGCTGGATGTGGAGACTACCTCCCGACATTCCGCTGCACCTACCAGTTGGCCAATGAAAGTGGTGACAGCGGCTTAACTCGGCCTAAGTTGTTGTTTTAACCCTCTTCCTGACAGAGATGTAACCTTTCTTTGTTCACTTGTACTTTTACTAAGTGTTGGTACATCAAAGATATACAATGCAATCTCTGAAAACATTTTGAAAACAGAAGCCTAAAGGTATCTGGTATTTTGCAACATCCATTAATCAACAATATACAGGTTTTATTATGAATTGAATAAACATAGAATAATTGTAATAAATAATTAAATATGTGATTAGCTTTTACTTTTTTTCTCATTTGCAGACTCTGTGGTAAATGCATGTATAAGAAACTTTTCCTCAGAGAAATCCAGACCAATCTGTATATAAGCTTAATTGTAAATCCTCTTATTATTACCATCAAATTATGTATTTATACTATCAAATAGATGAAAGGAAAATAATATAAAAAATAATAGTTATGCAGTCTACTTTTTCATAGTTACACCGTCCTTATCTCTTGGATAAGAAAGAAGAAGATCCTTATCTCTTGTTCATACCAATTGTTACATAGTGACAGGATGCAAATACTATTTACAAAGGAGAAGTCTGTACAAGTGGATGAAAGGGTCTCACTATGTAACTATAATTGAGGTGAATGCCAAGAGGTCTCTATCATTGGCTATTTCTGTTGTCTATTGGCATTTGTCTGTGGGCAAGAAGATGTTGTGAGTTGATTGAAATAATGAATTGTTGCACATACGGTTTAATTAAATAAAAACAAACGGTAATTGAAGTTGAGTAAACATTATGGTTTCTATAACTAAGAGTATGATGATAAGCAATGTTTACAAATATATTCTGTTACAACAGAGGGGGTCAACTGAGGTATTCCTGGTGTCTAGGATCTCTTCTTCCAATGGAGTTATAGAAGGAAAATGTTCATCATACACCCACACAGAGAATCTCTATTTAAATAAATTTGTCAACACAAGGTAATAATCCAAATCGTGCCTTATCAAATAAATTTGTCAATATATGCATTTGTCTGTTTGAAAAAATAAAGATTATTTGTGATCAAAGATGAACATTTTTCAATATAATGTATATAAAGTATATTTGTTTGTTATATAAGTCCACAATATTTAAATTGTAGTTGTAAACCCTTAATTTCTTTGATTATATTTTACAATTAGTGTGTACCGTGTTTCCATCAATTTCTTCTCAACCCAGAGGTTGGTAGACTGTATTCTCATCTTCCTAGAGCTTCCTTTTTATGGCTAGTTTTTGATAATATTATAGGGTCTTAAGAAGTTATTCATAACTGGAGTTTCAGTCTTTCTCTTTGTTCTATATATCCCTCCAATAATATGTTAACCACCTTTAAATGTCGAACAAGATTTCCAAACATGCTGGTTTGAGGATTGAGAATTCTTTCTAGAGTATCCCTCTATGATTTTAAGAGCTCTTAGTCTGCCAATCCATGGTGTTTTCACCACATCATGTACCATGTGCAGTAAGAATAACAGCACACACGTGTGTGTTCAGGTCTACATCCAGAGAATAGCAGGATGTGACCACATCCACTGCATGGTCTGCCAGACAGACTTCTGCTACAGATGTGGGGACACGCTACGGCAGCTCAGGTTCTTTGGCAACCACTACAGCCGCTTCAGCATCTTTGGCTGCAAGCAACGCTACATGAATGACAAGCCTTTCCAAAGACGTCTCATCCGCGGAGCAATCTTTGGTAAGTGCATCATGCATATCAATGTATACAGAACATTAACTAAGCTTTAAATTGGCATGAAAATTTGTTGTAAATACAGTTCAATTTCTCTAATTCAACATCCCACGGGATCAGAATTTTCGGTTGAAATGTCACACACAATTTATTTATTTGGATGTCTTTTTTACCTAATGTTTCTGATCTATAATCCAAATTGTACCTTATCATGTTGAGCTCAAATAGTTGAGTTAAAGTCAGTGTTGAATTATAATATTTTGAATTAAAGAGACGGAGAGGGAATTATACTCTAATTCTAGTAATAGTGGAACCTGCACGAGAAGACAATTCTGCTAGAGGACACCTCTCTACAAAGGACAGTTTTCACAAATGAAATTACTATTTTTATTAATTAGCAACTCTCCACTAAGAGGGCATCTCTCACTAAAGGACACTTTGGTTCTTCAAATTTTTATCCTTTACAGAGAAGTTCTTCTGTATTTATTTTATACACACCTCAAGGCACAAGGGTCGCACCATTCTTGGTTATTGGAAAAGACAGTAATATCTGGTCAAAGATTGATCATATTAATTGCATGTTTATTATTATTATACATGGGTATTTAATTCATGTGAAAAATCCATTGAGCAGATGAGAAATTTTAATTGAACATGGAATAGGCACCCTTACAGAACACTATCAGCTGGCAAACTAGTTAAATCAAAGTTTTAGCAAGCTTTTTACTCATCTTCATCCGCACTTAAGGGTGGCATTGTATGGAATAGATAAGACTGGGGGAACATTTTGCTTCTATCTTGAATGGCCCCTTCTCTATCAGTCTCTCTATCAGGGCTGACTCCTTGAAGTTTACCAACTTTTTATTATTCATTAGTCTCTCAGTAAAGATTTAAATTATGTATAGTGTGTTTATAATATTCCAGAACTTGATCACATTGCCCTTGGTTGAACCATCACTAAATGCAAGAACCCAGTAAAGAAGATAGCTAACATATTCTCTAGAAGAGAGAGAATTTAAACTTAGATCTCCCACCATCTAGAAGGAAATTTGACTGAGGAAAGAATGAGCGAGAAAATACTTTTAATTGGTTAGCAGTTTGTTTTTGAAGTAGCTATAACCTTGAAATTTCCTAAAGGAAATCCTTATTTTAATGAGAAATGCAAACAATATGTAACATAGCTCCAAGAGGTTCGTCCCTCTCACTATTTGACACAAGAATTTGTTACTAGAGTGCAAGTACTAAATAACCAAACTGGGCTTTGATTCCTTGTAAGTACAACAGTACTTTCTCCATGTGTTAGCATATTGTGCAGCAAGCTCAAACCCTACCCACCATTATCTTAGCCTGTACCATGTGTACTTAAGTAAAAAAAGTTTTGTGTGTGAGGTGTGGTAATAAACAAAGTGAGACATTTGGATGTTCGGAATATCTCACATGTGACAGATAGGTCAACAAGAAACCAAAATAAACCAACTGTATGACCTGTCAGACTCATAACACTGGAACTTCTGACACAGCTAGCAAAGCTGCTACCACATTGTCAGCCACAGTTTGTTTAGTTGTCTGTTACTTTTCATTTCTGTAGCCAAACCTCTCTCTAAAGGATAACACCTAGTTGCAGAGCCAAAGTGACCTTTAGACAGAGGTGTACTCTTACCGGAGTTGCTAAATAGTAAAATGGTATTTTGGCAATGAAACACTGTCATTTGTAGAGTGGTGTCCTCTAGTGAATGTTCTCTCATGGATATTCTACTGTACTTTTATTGTTTAGACTGGTCATTTACCGTGGGTGGTCAAAATGATTACGAGGTTCACTATATGTAACTTCCAACCCATAACACCATGAGCTCTACACAACAGACAGCATCAAGCTACATAGACTTGACACTATATGATTGAGTAGAGAGGAGAGATTTAAAGCCTACAATCCCCAATTGTGCCATTCATATTTTACAGTAGCAGTATTTTACAAAAATCTTTATAAAAATCAAAAATATTTTACCTGTTACAATCCAACCTCCAGGAGTGTCAATCACAGTCTCTAAGAGAAGGTTCTAATAAATAGTTGAGGTCAAGTCAGTCCCATAGAATGTGTTAGAAAATATAAAGCTATTGGAGCCATGTGAAGGATTTGTCTGTGTTATGTAAACTAAGAGAGCAGTCAATAATGTCTTTATTTATTGGACCTGGCTGTGCAGGAGGCAAGCTGCTGCTGGCCCCCCTGGTGGGCACGCTGGTGGTGTGCACGGGGGCCCTGGCCCTGGGGGTGGGGCTGGCAGTCTCCCCCATCTACGGCTCTGTCAAGGCCTACCAGATGCTGCGCCGTAACCGCCGCCACAAGTTTTCCTTGAGTAATAAATAAAGTGTCTCACAGCCAACAAAATGGCCTCTTTTTTTTTTTTTTCAAATATTTATTTTACAAGCAGGCACTTACGTGCCTATGACTAGCCACAAGCCCGCAGGACAAGCTTCCTTAGGAAATATGTCATTGGGCTTTTAGATTATATACATAGTCTTGGAATGAAGTGTTGGGTGTGGATCAGGCCTTAATATCTTTTATGAGGCCGTTGGGCCTGAAGTGGCCATTTGCTTGCATCCTGCTGTGGGAGCGTTTTGTCTTCTCAAAGACCACATCGGATTCAGAGTCTGAGGAGAGGAGCTGGGCCTTGAGCTTGAAGCTGGGGTGCTGGGGCTCCTCCAGCAGGGTGTAGCGGTGGGGCCGGCGGTGGCACCACAGGTGGGCCAGCCAAGCCAGCACCCCCAACGCTGTCAGTACAACCAGGGGCACCAGGATCACATACAGGATGCTCCAATCACAGTTACTCTGCCTGTCCCCCAGCCAGCGGGATCTCAGGATGTTCTCCATCCAGAAGGCCTTGCATATACAGCGGCGAGTGTAAGGATCACACGTCCCGTGTCCTGAACAGCTGTTCTGACACTCGACTGTGTCCACTGCCAACACCTCCAGCCCCAACACTGCTAGCTGCCGTCGCAGGGTGTTGGATACCAATGTCCCTTGGACAGCCTCCCCATTCCTCTCAGCCACAAACACCACCACCACTCTGTTGGCATGCCTGCTGTTGGCCTCCAGGCTGATCAGCCGCACATCCACTGGATCCCACTCATGCAGCAGCAGAGAGAGCTGCTTTAAGAGAGACTCCTGTGTATCCAACACTGGTCAGGTCCTACACGGAGATAGCAGAGTTAGAAGTACTCACCAATTGGCCTTGGGTAAATGTCTTGATATCAGCATTAAGGGTGAGTTCAACTTGGTTCTTGATGTTGTCAGGAAACTTTATAATGAGGGAAGCTGTGTCTGTGGAAGTCTGGCCCTGTGCATCTGCTACCACAAGCCGGTAGAGATAGCGGCCAGGGATCAGGTTGGCCAGTTTCAGGCAAGGCTGGGTGGCTGAATCTTCCAGCTCCACCCCAGAAGCTAAAGAGCTGGGGTCCCTGCTCCACTGCCAGGACACAATGCCCACATCATCCCAGGATGTTGAGCCATTCAGTACCACCACATCCTGAGTGGCTACCACAGTTTTGTCCCCTCCAGCATTGGCCCTGGGTGGACTGTTGGTTGGCTGGGTGACCACAACCTTCACTGTGGCCTCAGAGTGGGCTTCCTTGTCATCCGACACAATCAGCTTGAAGACATACTCTCCTGGCACCAGACCTGTCACTTTGGTCTTGACCTTGTCAGGTTCAGCTAGGGTGGCAGGCTTGGGACCCCTGTCAGAGAACAGAGCTCAGCAGGCTGCAACATGACAAGGGAACAAGTCTACTCACTGTATCTGCTCCCAATGCCACCGTGCCACATGAACATCAACTTTGCTGGGTGACCCATCTAGAACAAGAGGATCTGCTAGCGGTAGAGCTATGTGTTGCTCAGGGCCGGCATTTGCAATAGGCGGAGTGTTGGACTCTGGCTTTACAAAGACATGTACTTCAGCAGTGCTGCTCTGATCTGCAGTATCTGTGACTTTGAGCACAAACTTGTAGACCCCCACTTCCAGCTGGTTGATGTGGAGGTAAGGTGTGTTGGTGCCCTAGACAGACCAACAATGGAAGTCTCTAATAAGTCAGGAATCCCCACCTACCTCCAAATCCACGGGCTTATCTACTTCAGGACTTTTGGTCCACTCCCAGGCCTTGATGCCCTTGTCGTCAGAGCTGAGGTTGCCATTAAGGACCACCTCTCTCTGAGGAAGGTAGATCACCACATCTGGTCCGGCATTGGCTGTGGGTGGGTAGTCCATCTCTGGAGACACACATTGTGAAGTCTTCCTAGCTGGCAGCGCTTCTCCTCACCTTTAAGTACTGTCAGGTTGGCATAGGTAGAGTTGGTCACTCCATCAGAGTCTTCCACCATAAGCCTGTACACCCCACCCAGGATAAACTAACAGTTTTGTATAGAGTCATATATAAGCTTTTTTAAATATGTAAATAAAATAAATTTCAACATATATGTATATATATATATATAGATAGATACAAAGCAATAATGCTCCATCTATATATAACAAATGAAAACATTATAAGACACAAATGTTTCTTTCACAAATAAAATAAACTTCTACTGTCCTCTTACTGCGATAAAAAAAATATTGGGAGGGCTTGGCTCATCAGTGGTGAACCCTACCAGCGGTTTTGCCAATTTAATCTACCGGACCGCTTCTTTAGAGCTCTAATACTGTAATGGATCATTCTGCTTATATATGTCACACTGAAGAGTGGAATCTTAGAAAGGGTATTTAAGCAAACTATGGACATAAGCTTTTAGGACAGTAGAATTACATTTAAAACCGCAGGAAGAGTTCACCACTGATGAGCCTAAACCCTCCCAATATTTTTTCATCGCAGTAAGGACAGTAGAAGTTTGATTTATTTGTGAAAGAAACACTCGCGTCTTATAATGTTTTCATTTGTTATATCTCTATATATATAAAAGTCAATTCCTGTCTGTCTGTCTGTTTCGCGATAAACTCAAAAACTACTGAACCAATTGGTTCCAAATTTTGCATGTCGCTTTTTATAAACCTGAGGAAAATTTTTGGCTACATTTTGCTTATTATTTTTGGCTATTTCTTTTTTTAATTTGAAGAACTATTTTTTTACGCGGACTAATCCGGAATGGAATGAATACCTAAATATGGCCATTTTGTATACGCATCGGTGGCTTAGTGGTAGAATGCTCGCCTGCCACGCGGGCGGCCCGGGTTCGATTCCCGGCCGATGCATTTTTTTACAATTTTTAAAACTAATTTATAAAAAATATAATATAAATATATACTATTATATCAACTATATGAATTAAATCAAATACCTAAACACTAATCTCTATATATATAAAAGTCAATTTCTGTCTGTCTGTCTGTCTGTTTCGCGATAAACTCAAAAACTACTGAACCAATTGGTACCAAATTTTGCATGTCGCTTTTTATAAACCTGAGGAAAATTTTTGAATACAATTTGCTTAGTATTTTTGGCTATTTCTTTTTTTCATTTGAAGAACTTTTTTTTTATGCGGAGTAATCCAGAATGGAATGAATACCCAAATATGGCCATTTTGTATATGCATCGGTGGCTCAGTGGTAGAATGCTCGCCTGCCACGCGGGCGGCCCGGGTTCGATTCCCGGCCGATGCATTTTTTTTTAACAATTTTTAAAACTCATTTATATTATATCTTCTTCTTCTATATATATAAAAATGAATGTTTGTATGTAAAACGAAAATTAAAATTATACCGCGAATGTTTCTTTTAAAAATCGAAATTTATTTTCAAAGAGAAATAGCGACATTTCTAACTTTGAGGATGAGGTATGGAAAGGTGAAACATGAAGAGTAATGGAGAACGGAAAAATAAAAAGTGTCCAGGGGCGGGAATCGAACCCACACCCTTCTGCTTACCGGGCAGGTGCCTTGTCCACTCGGCTACCCTGGACGTATTTTTCCGTTCATAACTTATATTTAAAGTAACATTTAAAATACAATATAACGCGGCTGATGATTGTAAAACGAAAATTAAAATTATACCGCGAATGTTTCTTTTAAAAATCGAAATTTATTTTCAAAGAGAAATAGCGACATTTCTAACTTTGAGGATGAGGTATGGAAAGGTGAAACATGAAGAGTAATGGAGAACGGAAAAATAAAAAGTGTCCAGGGGCGGGAATCGAACCCACACCCTTCTGCTTACCGGGCAGGTGCCTTGTCCACTCGGCTACCCTGGACGTATTTTTCCGTTCATAACTTATATTTAAAGTAACATTTAAAATACAATATAACGCGGCTGATGATTGTAAAACGAAAATTAAAATTATACCGCGAATGTTTCATGTTTCACCTTTCCATACCTCATCCTCAAAGTTAGAAATGTCGCTATTTCTCTTTGAAAATAAATTTCGATTTTTAAAAGAAACATTCGCGGTATAATTTTAATTTTCGTTTTACAATCATCAGCCGCGTTATATTGTATTTTAAATGTTACTTTAAATATAAGTTATGAACGGAAAAATACGTCCAGGGTAGCCGAGTGGACAAGGCACCTGCCCGGTAAGCAGAAGGGTGTGGGTTCGATTCCCGCCCCTGGACACTTTTTATTTTTCCGTTCTCCATTACTCTTCATGTTTCACCTTTCCATACCTCATCCTCAAAGTTAGAAATGTCGCTATTTCTCTTTGAAAATAAATTTCGATTTTTAAAAGAAACATTCGCGGTATAATTTTAATTTTCGTTTTACAATCATCAGCCGCGTTATATTGTATTTTAAATGAATGTTTGTATGTTTGTTTGTTTGTTGGTTGGTTTGTATGTCCGGTATACAAATTCGCAGTAGTTCACTAATTCAAACCAAAATTTCCATACATAGGTAAAAAAATACGAGGAAAACGATAGGCTATTTTAAATTATATATAAATTAAATATTAAAACTATATATTCAAATTATTCTACTTAGCTCACGAACAGCGCCCTCTATCAAGGTTATAAATACGTTTAAAATCGAAATCTTCTCAAAATTTTATTAATAATAGTGGTGTTCGCTTAATAATTAGAATACTTGATCTAAATCGAAATATTTATAGACGCTCGCTCGATTTGAAGATTTATATTGTAACTAATCTGACTGTAAAGTTTGGAGCGGGACGTTTCACAAGAGTGACATCCACGGCGCCAATTTATAATTGTAACGAATAGTGTTTGAATAAAACATTTAATCGGGTAAACCCGGGCGTTGCCCGGGTCATTCGTCTAGTAGGTATATATTTTTGATTTTTTGGCACATGTATAGTTAGCTATAAGATGAGATAGGAAATTAGAATACAATGTGTGGACTTACATAAACTTGTAGGAACCAGGGATGAGGTTGGAGAGCTGCAGGGTGGGGGAGTCGGCCAGAGTGGGTTCATAGCCGATGGGGACATTGACAGCTTCCCAGTGGTACTTGACTATCTTGTCATCATCACTGCTGACTGCACACCCCACTGCTGGCTAGGTACTTTCTTGTGGGGGGATGGCATCACAGGATATATGTCATAATTTGTATATAATTAAATGCAACCCCGACCCACTATGTATATATCATGTATGATTTTCAAAGACTTAATAAAGAACAAGGTAACTGGAGGAAAGAAAGTAACAAAAGATATAGGAAGTAAGACTAAAGCTGGCACGACTATTTTGGCACCCCTGTGTCAACATTGCAGGGGCAGAGACCGGACGTCTCTAGTGACCGCAGAAGTTATTTTAGCCAAGATGCACTCAATACTTCCGGCAAAAACAGGACGTATCTAATATCCGTCGAAGCTATAAGCGTCAAGCCACCCAACACTTCCTGGCGAAATCGGATATATCAAGCAGGCCACATCTTTCATCAAGGAGAGCCGCGGGCCAATCAAAAGACCGCACCTTAAGTAGGTCAACCAATAGGACAAGATCATGTGACATCTCTCGACCAATCAGAGAGACACTGAGGCTTGGTGTTAAATCGAAAAGCAAGAATGGTCAGTAGTGTCTTAGCTCTCATAGGAACAACACCTAGAGTTGCTCCTTCACTTCCAACGAGGTGACATCGGCCCAGGACCTCTCCCCGCTCAGCTCATAGCTAAGTACAATCACCACCATGTGATCAGTTAATTAACAATCAAAATCGCTCCGTCTTCTCAAGCTTTCTTTCCTCCAATCCAGTTGCCTTTTATTTTCAAACCTCATCATGTGTCCTGATTATTCCTAACTGTGTGCTTCACTTACCACTCAACGACTGCGCTTCAACCAATCCTCACCATTCAAATCGAACAACAAGAAATTCCGCAACGATATTGCCACATATATATACAGTTAAACCTGTCTATAGTGCCCCCTCTAAATAGCGCCTCCCTCTCTATAGCGCCTGATTTTAAATACGTAGTATGATGCGATTTACATTAAAAGTGACTTGTCTAAGCACCCTATTTTAGTGAGTCCCAAGAGGGGGCGCTATAGACAGGTTTAACTATATGTGGCAATTTTATATCCATTTCTAATCCCTATATAGACCAACATTATACACATAATAATGTTTCGAAATAAAGCTAACAACATAAAAACTCAGAAAAAAATGACTCAATAAACCAACATTAAAAATTTGTAATGCTTAACTCACACAGTACATGAATTTTTCTGCTACCTACATTCATTCTTTTTTTACTATTGTATGATGTTGATTTTAAAATAAATTGCTTAAAAATATAATAACAAATTAGCTCAGATAGGAATATGCAGAGAGAGGTGTGGAAGTGAGATATAAATAAACAACAAGAAAGGCAACAGTATGAACACAGGGGAGAAGGTACTACTGTAATACCCTCAAGTAGGCATCACTTAATTTGTCTGAGTTGGGACTTTTGCTCATTGTGGAATCTTGCATATGGAGGCTGCACAAAATACACTCATGGATGAAACTTAAAGGAGTATCATATTTTGATGTCACCAGTTATCTATTTTTTTTTAAGAGACAGAGGCAATTATAATACAATATAATACACTGCGGCCTGTGATTGTAAAACGACACTTGAAGTTACACCGCATGAGTTTCTTTTAAACGAAAAATCAAAATTTTATTTCAAGGTGAAATATCGACCAATTCTATCCTTTTTTGGATGAGGTATGAAAGGGTGAATTATGAAGAGTAATGACGAACGGAAAAATTATGTTCACACTTGGGTATCTTGTGTGTCTTCAATAAAGGTTACTATGTATCAAATATCTTTCAGAGTTATTGTCTTAATCTCAATATACATGCTGAAAGGTACAACTTCCTTAAGTTTTTGTCCATGGGTTTACATCAATGACAGCTAGAGAAGCATTTGGTGTTAAGTCAGAGTGTCCTGGAGAAATAAACCTTTCAAGACAGGCCATATCAGATAAGGTTAATATGCAGACCTGGACCAACAGTGTGGTGGGCTAACCTATGGTGGGGTTGGCCTATATAAAAAGCCACAACAACTATAATGGGTGACTGATGAAATTATAAACTACCATTAAAGTAAGCACTACTAACCAATATCTACATCCATGTCAGGGTCAAGGTGTCTGTTCTCCAAATTAGGAGTGACCTCATCTCAAGCTAAGTAGTTTTGACTGCCACGGTAGGTGGTTCTGAATCTTTGAATCAATAGAAGACGCTCATGGACAAAACTTAAGAAAGTCTTTGATGTTACAGGTCACCTATATATTTTTTTTGAAGGATACAGAGGAAATTATGTTCACACTTGGTTACCTCATGTCTTCAACAAAGGTCACTATGTATTAAATATCTTTCAGGGTTATAGTCTGAATCCCAATATACATGCTAAAAGGTAAAACTTCCTTGTTTTGTCCATGAGTGTACATTTACCCATCATGAAATTCACCTTCAGGGATAACAAAGAGGAATGGTGTATCTCTGGAGTCCAGGTCATATTGGAAGTTGAGTTGATAATTGTCAGTATTAGACATTGGGGTCCATTTGTCACTGAGAGCAATGTGTAGAAACACAAACCTTCTACACACATAGAGAGAGAGAGCCATATAAAGTATACCAAGATATTTTGAAGGTTGTCTTTACAGGCTTTTCAGTGGTTTATAAACAATTGCATACAGAATCACAATATTTGTGTCAATTAGTTTCTCAACTTGAACCTAAAATATAGAAACTGTTGAATAAATAAATAAATAGAGGTTACACTAAAATAACTTCGCCAAACTTATATGACTTTAATAAGGAAGTTGCTGATGGTTTTTATTCCTTCTTAGAAATAAACTCTCTCTATAACAAATTCAATATATATATTTTATATAATTTCATAAATGCTCTAATGACTCCCCTGATTCTTGCAAAAGTCCAACCCAACAGCGAGGGCAAGTAAATGGAGCTCTGGCACACTTGTAAGTGCAAAAGTCAAACTGCTTTTCACATATGTAGAAATGTGGTATATTTAATAGACAGTAAAAGCAGTTGCCAACTTCTACCCACTATGATTATAATGGCCTGTACCACATGTACTAAGGTTACTAAAAATATTTTTTTCTGCACATAACCAATAGGGATATTTGTAGTTATAATGTTGTTATTATAACCATAGTAAGAACAATTGGGATTTCAAACTAGGAACATTAGAAAAGGTACAATCTGGATTATAGATTAGAAACACAAGGTATAACAAGACCAATTCCAAATAAATAGTGTGTGAGAATTCTGTAATAGCATTGTTACAGAAATGTCATACGCTATTTATTTATTTGGATTTGGACTTGTTACTTTGTGTTAGGGACATTAGAATTTGCTGTTATAACCAAGTGACCCTTATAACAAGATTTTGTTGTAAGTATAACTCAGGCATGACTTTTCCTAATTAAGAGAGGTGTAACCTATTTCAAATATTGAGGAAAAGATCAGGCAGTTAAATGTTTCCTGTCTGCTCAATGGAACATTTTAGAACATTTATTCTATTGGAATAAAAAGAAACTGAACATTCTTAATTTATCAATAAAATGGGGTTGTCTATATCATGAAATGGACCTAAAAATAAACGTTTAGTTAATATTTATTCCATTAGATGGTGCTCTACCATCTAAAAATGTTTAATTGAAGAGATAGCCTATTTGTGTGTTCCTTCTACTTATCTATGATCCCTTTAAAATTTTCCAAGAAGTGCATGCAGGTTACATAGTTTAACATACAAGAGCAAGCTTTGCAAGCTTGATACCTTAGTGTGATTGAGTGGAGATAAGAAAGAAGAAGAAGAAGACATACAAGAGCCATCGAGGACAGTGTCCTTGTTGGGCAGCTTGACGGTGGAATTGCTGGGTTGGATGACGGCCACAGGAGGCTGGTTGACCCTCTTGGCTGCAACACTCTCAGTGTGAGTGTGAGACAGTCCAGGTAATGTAGCGAACACTCACGTGGGATGACAGTCACATTCACTGAGGCTTCTCCTGTTGTGTCATGGCCGGCCACTGTCACCTTGAAGGTATAAACTCCAGCTCGCAGCTGCATTCATACTTCATTTGGTATAATGGACATAAAATCTGCCTTTTGTCTCATTCTAGTATTAAAAGCCTGTCAAAGAAACATTTTTTACTTGAAAGCTTGTTCACTTTTGGCTTTTACACATTTCTAGTCCATTTTGAAATATTAGTCACATCTTCAGCAAAAATCATTCTTAGAAGGTTTAACAATTTTACATGTAATCCTTGTGCAGGGGCAATGCTAATCTTCTCTGTATAGTTCCAATTTTAGTATTGGTACTGCCGAACAAGCGGGTATCAGTAGATATGTACCAGAACATTAGCATGTAACATGTGCAATAGATAAATTCTATGAGATTTACACTGTAATCAATTTAGCCTAAGCACATTGGCCTCTCTCACAAATGTATATTCAAACTATTCAGCTTTTTAAAATAATAATAATAATTACTTGACACCTGTTAAGAAAAGGACTTAGAATAAAAAAAGAAAGAAAATGATTCCAAAACATTCCTTGTACACAGAAGCAGTTCTCCTGGCTGTTGAACCAAGAGTTTTGGAACATAAAACATTTATTAGGGATTTTAAATGAAGGATTATAATTTTAACAATGTTTTCTTGTATCATCTAATAATGCAAAATATACTGCACATTCATTGTTTTACCTGATATGCAATATAATAGAAAGAAAATAGTCACAGAGCACACAAATTGTATCCTTTCTCAACTTGCTTTGAAAGGTGGCATGGTACCGTCAATATTTATCTCCACCAGGACCTGGGATTGAATCCTATAATGAGCTTTGTTCTTGTTTGTTTCAAATGAGGCTATGGCACCTTGTGAGTGCAAAATCAAACTGCTTTGTGGTGTATTTACAATGTAAATGCTCACTAACTGTTATCCACCATGAATATCATGGTTCCTGGTATATATTAAAAACAATAATCACTATTAAAAAGGCCTTAATCAGTTTATATATATGGTGCGTCTTTTATTATCCCACTGATTGATTATCTCCTATATCTCATCACTTTGTACATTATATGTACATAGTGGCTGAAGGTATTGCAGGAGGGATGTATGGAAGGAAGACCAGGAAGAGAGGCTGAGAATGGAATTCATGGACAATTTCGGGAGAAAATACCACAAAACATCAACAGTCTAGTCAGAAAGAAAGCTCTGAGAGAACTGGAATACTGCAAGCTACTAACCTATGGCTGGTTAAAGAGATAGCGATGCATAAAAGGTTTATTTGGATTTAGATATAATCAAATTTCTCTGTTGCATCGTGCAACAAGCTGATGCAGTAAAACCCCTCTATAAATAACCACAATGGGACTGAACCTATGGTTCACTATAGACATGGTTTTTTATAGCCATAGTTCATTGTATTATAAAATAAAAATGGGGATTATTTCCCTTTATAAGGGAATTACCCAGGTTTGTTTTAGCAGGTATTACTGTATTTTTCAATTTGAGAGTTAAAATTTATACTATAAAGGTAGAAATATTACAAGGGAAAAAGATTTATACATGAGGTTTGAGGAACAGTTTTTTTATAAGGCAAGGCTGTAAAATTTTCCTCATTAAGAACTTTTACCTGAAGATAGTAACAACACTGTTCCTGAAACATTACATAGAAATGAGTTAATTTGGTAATGATAAGGTACAATTTGGATTATATTTTAGAAACACAAGGTAATAAGATCAAATCCAAATAAATTAATAGTGTGTGACGTTTCTGTAACAGCATTGTTACATCATCAGATAAAGGGTAACAACGCTGTTACCGAAACATCACTACACACTATTAATTTATTTGGATTTGGTTTTATTACCTTGTAAAATATTTCATTAATTTGGGGATTCGGTCTTGTTACCTTAGGTTTCCAGTCTATAATCCAAATTGTACCTTACCAACCAAGTTGCTACAATAAAAGAGGCTGTTGTAATGAGGTGTTCCATTCTGATTATACCAGGTTGATTAGAAAGTTGGTCATGAGAGGCCAAGGGAGACAGACCTTAGACAGTTTGAGGGTGTCTGTGTTCTGGTCAGACATGGTGCCAGACTCATCTCCATCTGGGTGGGCCAGCAGCTTCCACTCATAGTTGTACTTCTCTCCTTCCGGGGGCTTTGGCAAGACGTAGGCGGAGATGGTGACGCTGTTGTCTGGGAGCTGGATGGTGACATTGTCTCCGGCGGAGACCACCAAACGTTGGGGCATGTCAGATGTGGTATTGGCTTCAGTCTGCCCACCCAGTGGATCATACAGCTGCCTGACCGACACAGCAGTCCCTACCTGGGGCAGACAATGGCCTGTGTCCTGGGACCTCTCCAGTCCCGGCTGGCACACACATAGGCCTTGTCTGGTCCTGTGGTTCTTGGGTCGGCAGACCTCGTTGGCCGGGCACTCATCCTCCATGCCAAACATACAGCTCCTGGGATCCTCCTCCTCATCCAGGTAGCTGAAGGTGGAGGACCTGGACAGATTGTGGCTATCGCCTCATCAACAACCAAACATTGCAATTTTCTATAATTGGGACTCACTACTTATACAAATAATTAGTCCCAATTATCAGGAGCACTAAGCAATGAAAGTACTTTTTCTATTATAATAGGGGGAGGGATCAACAATGATTTTGTAGTATACAAAATTTGTACTACAGTAGAACCTCCCTGTAAAGGCCACCTAGTTGCAGAGCTAAAGTGTCCTTTAGAGAGAGGTGTCTTCTTAATGGGAAATTTCTAGCGAGAGGTCCGCTACTGTAAACATATTTTCAATGGGAACGCACACAATTTTGGTGATAAAAACTGTTCATTGTTTAGAGGTACTGCTTAGGGAAGGTTCTATTGTATATTCTAATAAATACAAGAAAATAAGACCTAGTCCAAATAATTTACTTGTGTTGTAATGTTAATTGTTGGATTAGGTCTTATTTTCTTGTATCTATAATCCAAATTGTGCTTTATCATTATATTCTTATAAATAAAATAGTATTTTATAACAGCACAACTTGATGAAAACATCATAATTCTATAGTACCCCAAGGTTTAAATTGTTTATAACAACAGCATGGTTAAAACAACAAAAAAACTGGGTTATAAAGGCTGTTGCTGTAGCGAGAAAGATACTGCTATAATTGGGACTAAATTTTACATAACTCTCCCCCAGCAAGTCATAATTTTATAATCAAGGACATAATGGGAGTGCCGATTCTTTTATTATAAATGAGCAAACAAAATAAACAGAGCTTTAGATTAATGAGACCTCTATATATACCCTTAATTATATAATTAAGCCTTATATATTAAATGTTTTATTATAAGTCAAGAGAGTGTATAAGCTAATTTGAATTATTAAAATTGTAAAGCACACAATGTGATACAATCTGAATTACTGATTTAAAAAAAAAATGTAAACAAGCTGTTTCAGTCAGGACAACATTGTAGTCATCCTCCCACTAACTTGATCACTAGCACCTCTGATAAATACAGCCCACTATCTGAAGTATTCTGATTTGCTTTATTATCCCTAGTATATGTGGAACAGGCCAAGATAATCATGGTGGGTAGAAGTAGGCGACTGCTTTTACTGTAAGTGCATCACATGTCTACACATGTGAACAGTTTGACTTTTGCATTTACAGGTGTGTCAGAGCCCCATTTGGTTACTTTCTCTCACTTGTAAAGTTGAACTTTTGCAAGATTCAGGAACCATTGGAGCATTTTTTTAATTAGTAAAAATTTCCCAATACAGGATTTGATCTCGGGTTGTAGTGGTTAAAAACTAAAGTATCTGAAGTATTCTGATGTGCTTTATTATCCCTAGTATATGTAGTACAGACCAAGATAATCATGGTGGGTAGAAGTAGGCGACTGCTTTTACTGTAAGTACACCACATGTCTACACATGTGAACAGTTTGACTTTTGCATTTACAGGTGTGTCAGAGCCCCATTTGGTTACTTTCTCTCACTTGTAAAGTTGAACTTTTGCAAGATTCAGGAACCATTGGAGCATTTTTTTAATTAGTAAAAATTTCCCAATACAGGATTTGATCTCGGGTTGTAGTGGTTAAAAACTAAAGGCTTAGACTTCGGCTAACGTCCATCAACCCTCTTTCCGATGTGTAGATAATGGCTGAATACCTTTCCTAGGGGGATAAAAGGAAGATGTGTCGGCTGTCAGCATGTTGCAGACTGTATTTCAGGAAATTGCTTCTTTGAAATTTTGGCAATTGCAGGATATACTATGTTGACATAAAATTTAAAATGATTTTTTACCACAAGTTTTTAAAGATATATACATATAAAATATATTTATTGCAAGCTTTTGGGTCTTGCCATTTCTCAATCTTTAGATGAAATAAATAGAATATACACATTGGGGGGGGGGGGGGGAAGTTGAGTACATACAATAAGAGCTTGTGTACAAGGTGGTAAACAATGATAGTAAAAAAAAATTATAAGTGAACAAACAAAGAGATAATAGAATCCTATACAACAGATAAAATATATGTTTTAGTGAGATGACTGATGCAACGAGAGAATTAAATTGGAACTAAAAGGTGTAGGTACAGAAAGATTGAGATAATAAAACTTACTGATGTAATTGTAAGTCTTAACATCCTTTTATAGTAAATGAAAAGCAGTTACTAACTACCCACCATAATTATCATGGTCTGTACCAGGTGTATTTTGGATAAGTAAAACAAAACAACACCAAAAATTTACTGTTCATACATCACATCTCTTAACCAAATGAGTGTTGTTTGAAGGCTGTATTGCCTACTCACTTCTCATAGGAGTCCCAGTCCATGGTACTGCCAAAGAGGCCTGAGCAGTAGCAGTATAGAGTCAAGCCATGTCAGTCAGTCATTGTGTGAATGCTGTGACTCACCAGGCTCCCTCACAGTCACCATGACAGAGAAGAGAAACTTGTCCCCTGTCCGCTCCAGAGGCTGGCATAGGTCAGCCCGCCGGCAGGTGATGAGGAAGCAGGACGAGAGGTTGAAGTAGAACACCACCTCGCAGCTGGAGCGCTCGCAGCATTCCGCCACACAGCCTCCCAGGCTGCTGGCCTCAACCTGATACACCCAACCTGGTGTCTCAATGGTGGATGGCATTCATCTGGCTAGGGCTATAAGTTATGTTTGAGTAAAAGGACAAAACTGATAGCCTGGTTTGCACTAAAATTTATTTAAAAAAAAAAAATCTCGGCTAGAATAATTGATAAATTTTATTGCTATTTTAACAAAATATCTTGCATTTTTTTCATGGTTTTTATCGAGCTCCAATATTTTGGAAGATGGCCTGATTTATTTAAAGAGCCTTTGTTCTATATATTGATGAAGTAATCAATACCTTTATTAAGACCTTAGCATTGTTCTAGATCATGATGTTGTGTGTAGTTCAAAGATATAAGTTATATACGTATTACTAAACATGAGGCATGCACATAAGGAATGTAATGGATTTAACATTCTAAATCAGGCTAGACATGTGTAGTTTCCAGATGTATGGAGTACCTTTTCATATATTCCAGCAGAGACATTGCCCAGGGGAGTGACCCTCTCTATCACAGTCAGGTGTGGTGGGTCAGACCGGGCACATGTCAGCTCCTCTTCTGAAACACACATGTGCTTATTGGTGAGGTGGTAGCAAGCAAGATGTGCTGCCATTTCCACACAAACCTGCAAGAGAAGTTAGGGTAAGCCTAATAAATTGAGTGATAGCAAAGACTCCACA
Organism: Cordylochernes scorpioides; assembly: GCA_030710605.1. NCBI lineage: Eukaryota > Metazoa > Arthropoda > Arachnida > Pseudoscorpiones > Chernetidae > Cordylochernes > Cordylochernes scorpioides. The sequence continues at coordinate 13,021,528 of CP092863.1, forward strand.
AAGATGCATTAACCTCAAAGAAAGGCAGGGAGACACCACAAAGGTTTACAACATATAAGAAACAGTAGAACAGACCCCACAGAGGTGCATCAACCTTCAAGAATGGCAGTTAGACACCACGAAGGCTTACAACATACCAGAAACAGTATGCAACAGGTGCATAAACCCACCATAAATGGTAGGACAGACATCAAAAAGGTGCACTAACCCACCAGAATCAATAGAAAACTATCACAAAGGTGTACCAACCCACCTGAGATGGCAGCAGGGAGGAACAGGCCAACCATAAGCCAAGGTAGAAGTAGATATACTGAGGTAGCAGGATAGAAATCCATTACTGGGCATGCTTCTCTACAGAGAAATCTACACAAAACACAATCTCTTTGTTTCATTTTTATAAACCAAATACAGTAGAACCTTTCTGTAAAGGACACCTAGTTGCATAGTAAAAGTGTCCTTTATAGAGAGGTGTCCTCTTACTGGTGAGTTACTATATAGTAAAAATGCTCATTTTTGTTAAGAAAACTGTCCTTTGTCGAGAGGTGTCCTCTAACAAAAGTGTCCTCTCATGGAGGTTCACACTTTACTTAACATTATATATGATAATCAATCAGGCTTCTCTCTCTTCTTCTCTTGTGTTCAATATATAAAAATGGGTTTAATAGGTTTACTATACATATGGCTGATTTGCTCATTGCTCTCCCTATATGGACCAGCAATACAAATCAGTAATTGTTGAAAATAAGGCCTTTCAACAACATAACTCTTAGAAAATGACTGATAAACCAACATAGAGTAAAATATTGTGTGGTCTTGATTTTCAAATATATTGTAAAAATAAATAAATAAATAAATAATCTCCAGATGAAAAGACCAAATCCAAATGGCTAAATTATAGGTGACATTTTAGTAACAATGCTGTTAACCACAAGGTAATAAGACCAAATCTAAATAAATAGTGTGTGACGTTTCGGTAACAGACAAAAGTACTGAAAGAGAAATTTTACCACAGCATGTCAAAAAGAGCTTCAGATCCTGAACTCTTTAAAATAGAATCTTCAAGTGTTGGCTTAGCAACAACATTGATATTCCCTTTGGAATTCATTTTCTTCAGCTCATAGGAAGAATAACTTCTTAGGTCCATTGAAGTCTATAAAATTGATAAGGCACAATTTGGATTATAAATTATAAACACAAGGTAATAAGACCAAATCCAAAAAAATAAATAGTGTATGACGTTTTGGTAACAGCGTTGTTACTATCTTCAGACAAAAGTACTGAATGAGAAATTTTACCACAGCTTGTGTTTATAATCTATAATCCAAATTGTGCCTTATCAATGCTGTTACCAAAACCTCATAATTTAGTTATTTGAATACGGTTGCTTTCCCTTTAATAATATTCTGGTCTAAAATTTAAATAAGCAAGTGTAACTTGGAAGTCTTAAAGAGCATGTGTGTGAGAGAGAGTCATTGGGAAGAACTTATAAGAGCTTCTGGGGTTAACAGACAAAAATACTCAAAGAAGATCTTTAGAAAAAAAATTGTTTTGCTTATCCCTAGTACACATGGTACAGGCCATGATAATAATGGTGGGTAGAAGTAGGCGACTGCTTTTACTGTGTGTGTACCACATGTCTACACATGTGAAAAGCAGTTTGACTTTGCACTTACAAATGTGCCAAAGCCCTGTTTAGTTACTTGCACTCGCTGGTGGAGGTTGGACTTTTGCAAGAATCGGGGGCCATTGGAGCATTTTTTTTTTATCAGAAAAAAGTGCCCAATGTGGGAATCGAACCCGGGTTGTAGCGGTCGAAAACCAATGGTTTAGACTATCTTTCCACCGACCCTTTCTTTAGAAGTATTAAAACTTGAAATGCAAGCACAAAGAACAAAAGTAAGTTGCGAGGTTTGAGATTCAATGTAGAAGGTTCTCTGAACACATCTGTTGCTCTCAAGACCAGAATAGCTAATACTTGGTACCTGACATTTTACCATCTTCAGACCTAAAACATTGGGCAGCAAATCCAAATAAATAAACTGTATGTGACATTTTGGTGACAGTGTTGTTACTGAAACAGCATATGCAACTTATTTATTTGGAAATGTTGGTCTTGTTACCTTATGTTTCTAATCTATGATCTCCAAAATGTACCTTATCATTTCTTAAAGTTCTCTGCTTCCAAAACATCACATGTACGGGATGTCCAAAATTTCAGGGTTTAGTCAAAAACATTACCATATACACACACACACAAAAGCCTTTATTAAGACACACAGGTCTTACAGAGGATTCTCCTTGGGGTTACAAGATGGAGAAACCCATGAAAGTGGGAAACATACAAAGGGGTAAAAATGGACATTACCATATACATGATAAGGCACAATTTGGATTATAGATTATAAACACAAGGTAATAAGACCAAATAAATAAAAAGTGTGCGGCGTTTCATGAACAGCGTTGTTACCATCGTCAGACAAAAGTACTGAATGAGTTTAGTACTTTAGTTCATTACTTCTGTCTGAAGGTGGTTACAACGCTGTTACTGAAATGTCACACACTTTTTATTTATTTGGATTTGGTCTTATTACCTTGTGTTTATTACCAGATCTATTTATTCTCATTATATAAAAGATATTTATTCTGACAGATGGTGTAAGCCATCAGTATCTTTTAGTTGAATGATCAGAATATGGCCTTTTTCTTAATAAAAGATATTAATTTGTGTGAGGACCTGCCTTCATGCTTCTAGGAGACATTTTCAATACAACAGTCTAACCTCATTAATTCAACACCCCAAGGGATTAGAGCTTTCAGTTGATAAGGCACAATTTGGATTACAGATTATAAACACAAGGTAATAAGACCAAATCCAAATAAATAAATAGTGTGTGACATTTCGATAACAGCATTGTTACTATCTTCAGAAAAAAGTACTGAATGAGAAATTATACCACAGCACAGCAACTATTTAAAACATGTGTTATAATTTCCCATTCAGTAATTTTGTCTGAAGAAGGTAACAATGCAGTTACCATAACATCACACACTATTTATCTATTTGGATTTGGTCTTATCCCATTGTTGTTTAGCTTTCAGTTGAATTAAAGTAAGTGTTGAATTTTAAAATTAGATTATTTTATCACAACCTTCAAGGATATAATCAAATATATAATTTTTATAAAATACTGTTGTAAAATATATATTTTAATTAATAATATGAATTAATGGAGAATAACCTCTTTAATTCAACATGTTTTTTAAATATTGGCATATTATAAACACAAGGTAATAAGACCAAATCCAAATAAATAAATAGTGTGTGATGTTTCGGTAACAACGTTGTTACCATCTTCAGACAAAAGTGCTATTTATTTATTTGGATTTGATCTCATTACCTTGTGTTTGTAATCTATAATCCAAATTGTGCCTCATCAATCTTGATATATACATATACTAAATATACTAAAATTTAACCGACTCTAATTCAACCCAGATTTTATTTCAAAAGGAAATGCCTACTATTGGGATATGCAGAGGTTATACTTTAAGTCTATATAATTCTATATATTCTTTCCAAACACATTTTCATTATATAAAAGTAGGCCAGGGGGGAGACCAGGAATCTCCAGTCTTAAAACCAGTTGGGCTTAAGCCAAGAATTAGCTTTATCTCAAAAACTCCGTTGGCAATGACAACTGTGATTTATTGAGCTGCCAGTTATAGCAAAGTTAAAGAAACTTTTGAGATGTTCGACTTATTTTGTCTCATTGTACTCAAAATTTTAAATGAGAATTGTTAAGTTAAAGGATGGGAATAGATGAGGTTTTGAGAAAGGCCAATATCAAAAGTTCTTCTCATGGTATCAAAGGTCACTGTTTATGAAGAAGACTTATCTAAGAATGGGGTCAAGTCACCCAAAGTGAATTATATCAACACAAGGTAATAAGACCAAATCTAAATAAATAGTATGTGACATTTATGTAACAATGCTGTTACCGAAACGCCACAAACTACAGTCAAAACTCTTTAACACCCCAAGGGATCGAAGCTTTCTGTTTAATTAAAGGAAGTGTTGAATTAAAGTTAGTCAGATGATTAGCTTCTTATCTAACTTGCTAAAATACTATATTTAAAAATATATATTTTATATATATTAATATAATATTTTATCATATTGTAGCATAAGCTGACTTCATGTAAATATATTCATGTGTTTATTGTAAAAATATGTAAATTAGGGAGAGAGATATAAAACTATCACAAAACAATAACGCGCCATTTATACATATAAAAGAATTCCTTTATGGATGTCGCACACTGAAATTCTATTCAGGATACATTCCAGCTAATCTATTTTCAAAAGACATGTCTTTCCTCCTTTGTAATGTCTTTTAAATAACAAAGAGTTTTGAGTGTATTAAAGTTTATTTCTTCTATATTTTTTGTTTTTTTCACATAATAATTTTACACAAATGATAAGGCATAATTTGGATTACAGATTACAAACACAAGGTAATAAGACCAAATCCAAATAAATAAATAGTGTGTGACATTTCGGTAGCAATGCTGTTGCCGAAATGTCACACACTATTTATTTTTTTGGATTTGGTCTTATTATCTTGAATTTTACTCAAAGATTTTTTTTTTAAGTAAAGAAATGGTATCCAAGGATTGTTCCATTGTTGCAGTTGAGATTTCGCTAGTGTCAGAGATGGATGGTCCTTTGGCGTGTTTTTCCTAGGCTGTGCCTAGCTTATTTCATTGTTGTAGGTCTGTCTTGTTGCTTTTTGGTAGTGTACCCTCTTTTGTGTTTACTTGTAATGTTTGTTAAAGCTGTTGTGCTCGTTGTCCCTCTGGTTTGGCCTTGTGCCATTTTTTATTTCAGATATTCGGATTATATTGGATATCCACGTTTTATTTACAGGATTATTTTATTTTGCTTTATCAGGCTAAAGGACCTTTAAGGGATTAAGGGTATAGGGAAGCACACATTGGCATTTTTTATCAAAATTCTTTTTTCATTGGCATTTTCTTGATCAAATTTTTTTTATCAGGTCCCTAAGCTAGGCAATACAGAAAGAGACAATGGTATAATATAAAACGTGGCATATTCCAATATAATTCAGAGTAGCTGGAATAGAGAGTGGTACAGGATCTGACCCTAGGCACTACTAATACAGCAGAGTTAACTACTGTTGCAGTGATTGTTGGGTACACTACCATTAAGTAACTTGGCAGAACTACAGCCTTGAAATGAGTTAGACATGGTCTAGAAAAACCGTCTTTGGGCATTCCATCTCTTTCACAGTTCTGATGGTCCCTTCCTTGATGCCAGGCTCTCATCCCTTGAAGTCCTCTGATCAACTGAAGTCCTGCCTGCTAGAAACCTTCGAATCTCCTGCAGGGAATCCTGAGAAGGAATTATTATAATGATGGAGGAACTATAATATTGAGATTTTTATTCTTTTGTCTGATGATGGGGACAATGCTGTTGCCGAAACGTCACACACAAATTATTTGGATTAGGTCTTATTTTCTTGTTTTATAATCTATAATCCAAATTGTGCCTTATCATTTTATTATTCTTAGAATTAGAAGTGATATGGCACAATTTGGATTATAGATTATAAACAAAAGGGAATAAGACCAAATTCAAATAAATAATTAGTATGTGACGTTTCAGTAACAGAGTTGTTACCATCTTCAGACAAAAATGCATGAGACAAGAATGAATTGAGAAAAATATTGCTGAAAGATAAAAAAAAAGTTGAAGATATTTAGGCATATGCCTTAAAGAAGCTACAGTAGTCTCCCATGATAGGCCACCTAAAAATTTTTCATTAAACATTCATTATTTAAATATTTCATAAAACATATCATTCATTATAAAAGAAAATAAGACCTAATCCAAATAATTTATTAGTGTGTGACGTTTCGGCAACAACATTGTCACCATCATCAGACAAAAGAATAAATGAGAAAAAATAATACAGCAAGTTCTTATGATCTGATGATGGTGACAATGTTGTTGCCGAAACGTCACACACTAATAAATTATTTGGATTAGGTCTTATTTTCTTTTATTATAATCTATAATTCAAATTGTGCTTTATCATATCATTCATTAAAAAAACACACAATAAGAAGAATGGTACCATGACTTGGTAATATTATTCAGAAAAAATATATAACCACATCAACCAAGGAGAGTGACAGCAGGTCACTGAAACATCAGTAGTTAAATAAATCATTGGTTTATCTGGCTATATTTACTCTGAATCAACTTCCAACCAACAAAGGGATAATATGAAATGTAAGCATTCAGGCTTGACAACAGCTTGTATAGAGGGGTGAAGAAACATGGGCAAGATAAGAATGATAAAAAGAAGCGACAGAGATAAATGTAAAAAAAAAAACATACAAAAAACATGGTGCCATAATTTAAAGTATGAAACAGCTTTTAGAGATAATTTTTTTTTTTTTAAATGTTCCGTAAAAACAAACACTTATGAATGACTATTAAATTCTACCTACATAGAGAGCTTATTGACGTAATGCTTGAAGATGAAAGGTTGAAGAAAAAAAAAATGGTGTGATCAAATAATCTATTTAAATAAATACAGTAGAACCTCCCTTTAGCAGACACCTCTTCACATAGGACAGTTTTCATTTGCAAAATTACCAT